>PISX010000128.1:0-381122 GCA_004024625.1 Mellivora capensis | reverse complement strand
GGGTATGTGCTATGGTTAGTGCTGTGAAGTGTGTAAACCTGGCGATTCACAGACATGTACCCCTGGGGATAAAAATACTTTATATGTTTATAAAAAATTTAAAAAAAATTTATTTAAAAAAAAAAAAGTTCAGGAAGAGCAGATTCTAATAGGAAAGCAAGAGTCTGAGTGAGGGACCCCAGTGGCCTTCTACTTACCTAATGCTGGAACATGAATGGCGCACATCTGCAACTCTGGAAGGTCACTCTGGCTTCCCTATCCCAGCTTTAGGTTGCTCCAAGAACTAGAGCAACTCCCAGATCTCCGTCTTAACCCTGGCTGCAAATCCCCCACAGGGGAGCTGGGAAGGAATCCAGCCAAACATCCTGCAGCCACACATGTGTCTTCACTCACGCTCCAGCCCCCGCAGCCTTTACAGGTCGCTGCCCTCACACGGACCTCCCCGGACCACCCACAGGGCCCTCCCCTGAAGTCCTGAACATACCTCCTTGGCCCCCTCATCTCTTAGTCATGCCCGAACATGCGCAATCTCTACTCCACTTGTTTCCACCAAAGTCATTACGAAGGAGATTTTAAAGAGAAACGTGATTTTTTTTTTTTAAGATTTTATTTATTTATTGACAGGGATCAGTAGTAGGCAGAGAGGCAGGCAGAGAGAGAGGAGGAAGAGGAAGCAGGCTTTCTGCGGAGCAGAGAGGCCGATGCGGGGCTCGATCCCAGGGCCCTGGGATCATGACCTGAGCCGAAGGCAGAGGCTTTAACCCACTGAGCCACCAAGGCGCCCCGAGAAACGTGACTTTTAATGTCATAACATTTTAAAACACTAAGAACAAACCGACAAAGTGCAGCGGAAGCAGCAGCAACACACACCGTAGTGAACACAGGAAAGAAGAGGAGAGGCGCGAGAAACCAAAGGGGCTGGAAGGATCACGGGGAGAGTGTTGATTCTGAGTGCGCCTGCGGAGGACCCCCTGAGAATGTCTACACTGGTCGCAATTAACCAAGACCCAAGAAAACCGAAATCCCATCCCACTTAATTCCTGTGCTTTACAGTTTTCTCTGATCCAAACAGTTGGCCTATCCCAGAAGGTTGACATTCCCTGTCCCGTGTTTTAGGAGCAGGATGAGGATGAATAACAGGTCTGTGGTGCAGCGTGGGGTACTGGAACGGATCCTAGGGGATCCGGAAGCCTAAGGGATCAGGCGAAATATGGCCATAAGTAGACTATCTCCAGTTACCACTTGGGACTCCCTTTCTTTTGCCCTGTACTTGGATCTGTGTCCACTGTGTAGAGGCACTTAGGATCGTTAGAATAATTTCGTTTTCCAGATGCCTTCAGCCCTGGTATGGGTCTCTTGGCGGTAGGATCAGGTAAGCCAGTGTTTGACCATACGAGCTCTGCCAGTTCCACTTTAAAGACTTGTCACAAAGAGGTAATTGGTAAAAAAAAACAAAAAACAAAAAACACAAAGATTCATGCATGAGAGTATTTGTTACAGGATTTTATACATTTTCAAAATGTAATGAATAAATCAAATGTCAATTGATAAGATATTAAACATATATATCATAACACACTATGCAGTCATTAAAAGTACATACATTTATTCATTGATAAAGTCCCCTGTGATTCATTGTTAAATGCAAAAAGAAAGTCAAAAAGCAACATGTATGATCCCATTTATGACAGGTATATACTGGCAGATAGACACACAAAGGGGCTAACCAAAATATTGAACATTCGATATCCAATTTCCAAAGTGGAATTTCAAGGTGGTTTCAAATTTTTCATTTCTATTTTGCCATATTTTTTTTGAATTTTCTAGTATAAAATAAATCGTTTTATAGGATTGGGGGAAATTGTAAATCAGCTTTTTTTTTTTTTTTTTGAGAACAGGAAAAGGAAAAACGTATGGCAGAAGTGTTTTCAAGCCGGGACGCGCACTAGCTGTGTGACACTAGGCGACTGAGTCATTTAACCCTGCTGAGCCTCATGTGTTCACCTATATAATTACTCCTTACTTACCACAAGTGTTGCTTCAGGATAATATAACATAGCAGCGCAAAATGTTTTGAAATGTTATTCAATGTATCTTTCTCCCCTGTAGCTCCTTTTTTATGCTGGAACACTTGTACTACTAAAACTAGTGGAGGAAGCTGAGGCGGATGGCCCTGGGAAAGAGAAGACATAGGAGAAAATAGTGAGAAAAACACGGGGGAATCAACCGTCACATTTTTGTCTTTGGACACTAACTTACTGAAGTTTTGAAGAGATAAGAGTCTTGAAAAGCAAACTACTGTTAAAACATTTCCTTCCAAGCTTTATGTTTTTGTATTATGAGTATGTCTTTAAGAAAAAAAAAGATATTATTTATTCAGAAGAGTGAGACCGAGAAGGGGGTGGAGCAGAAGCAGAAGAAGAAGCAGGCTCCCCGCTGAGCAGGGAGTGGATGCTGGGCTGGATCCCAGGACCCTGGGATCAGGACCTGAGCCTGACCTTAACCGACTGAACAACCCAGGAGCCCCATGAGTATTTCTTTCTTTCTTTTTTTTTTTTTTAATATTTTATTTATTTATTTGACAGACAGAGATTACAAGTAGGCAAGAGAGGCAGGCAGGGAGAGAGAGGGGGAAGCAGGCTCTCCGCGGAGCAGAGAGCCCGATGTGGGGCTCGATCCTAGGACCCTGGGATCATGACCTGAGCCGAAAGCAGAGGCTTTAACCCACCAAGCCACCCAGGCGCCCCGAGTATTTCTTTTGAAATAAAATTCTTTAATTTTAAAAGACTGGGTGAACCTCAAAGTCCCAAACAAATTTCCAGATTAGCCAAGTTCAATTATTTGTTACAGAGTACAATACTTCGATCATTCATTCATTCATTCAACAGATACTCTTTCCAGGCACATGTTTCTAGGCACTGGGACTATAGCAATAAGAAAAACAAACAAAAATTCATAGTTGGTAAAATAAACAATACATTCTCTTTTTTCTTTTTGGCTTTGATCAATAAGAATTCATTAAAAACATAGTACATAATCACCAATGTTAGATTGTACCAACAAAGTTTTATTAGGCAAGTCTCTAACAATTGGTGACCTCTAAAATGTGATGAGTCATTTGAAACTTTTTTTTTAATGTAGAACATTTCCTTTTTTTAAAATTTAGCTATAAATGACCTACACATTATATATTTTTTAAATATTTTATTTATTTATTTGAGAGAGAGAGAGATCACAAGTAGGCAGAGAGGCAAGCAGGGAGAGAGGGGGAAGCAGGCTCCCTGCTGAGCTCAGAGCCTGATGCGGGGCTCTATCCCAGGACCCCGAGATCATGACCTGAGCAGAAGGCAGAGGGTTAACAACCCACTGAGCCACCCAGGCGCCCCATGACCTACACACTATATTAGTTTCAGGTATGCAATATAATGATTCAGTATATACCTATATTACAAAATGGTCACCAAAATAAGTCTAGTTAATATCCATCATCACACATGGTTAGTTTTTTTCCCTCATGATCAGAACTTTTAAGAGCTATTGTCTTAGCATTCCTTCTTATGATACATCATTTGCAAAGGGGAGGTATAAAGTGGAGAGGATGTGAAGAAACTGGAACTAATGTATTTCTGGTGGGTGATTCTAAATTGATTCAACTCCTGTGGAAGAGTATTTGCTATTATACTGCACAGTGGAATATCTGAGTACACTATGACACAATTCACTCCTAGGTATATTCCCAAGAGACATGCGTACAGGTATCACGAGACTTATGCAAGAATACCTATAGCAAAGACGTTCACAAGAGCAAGAAACTAAAAAAGAACCCAAATGGGACACCAGAGTGGCTCAGTCATTTAAACTTCTGCCTTTGACTCAGGTCATGATCCCAGGGTCCTGGGAATGAGCCCCAAGTGGGCTCCTGCTCAGTGGGAAGCCTGCTTCTCCCTCTCCCTGTGCCTGCCGCACCACCTACTTGTGCTCTCTCTCTCATTCTCCCTCTCCCTGTCAAATAGACTAATAAAATCTTTAAAAAATAAAGAACCAAATGTCCATGAACCGAAGAATGGATTAGTAAACTCAAGCATTTTCAGACAGTGAGGCAAATAAATAACTACAGCAACATTCAATGTTATGGCTGAACCTCTGAAAGATAATTGTGCCAAATGGTATTTTTCCAAAAATAGCTACAATGTATTTCTAGTCTCAGATGTTCTTCCAGAAATTTATCATCCCCTTCTCCACAACCTCCCACATCAACAGGTAGAGTCTGTGTTCCTTCCTTTGAATCTGGGTGGGTCTTTGTGACTCCTTCAACTCATACAGGACAGATGCTGTGTGACTTTTAAGGGCAAGTCATAAAAGGCACTATAGTTTCTGCCTGGAAAATCAAGCTGCCTTGCAGGGAGTCTGACAACTCTAATGCCACCAGACCCCATAGAAAGAGATGGAGAGAGAAGCCCAGAAAAATTCTGCTTATTTCAGTCCCCAGCAGCTCTGGTGTAACCAGCTCAAGCACTAGAAATATGAGTGCCCGTGTCTCAGAGATGACCCCAGGTCTAGAAGCCCCATGGCTCCAAACACATGGAACCAGAACCCCCCAGCCATGCATTTCTTGGATTCCTGATTCCAGAGACACGGTGAGATGTCCATTTGTGTCCATCAACTATCAACTATAAATGATGGTTGTTTTACACTGAGTTTTGGAGTGATGTGTTATAATACAGTGATGGATAACAAGAATGACATTGGCTGAAAACAAAGAACAAATCCCAGGAAATTATTATAGTCTGATATCATTTTCTTAGTGTTCAGAAATGAGTAAAATGAAACAAGAAAATTTTATTTTAAGAGTCATTGAAAAAATAGAATATTTTCTAGATTTTGATGTTTGTTTCTGATTTTATTGTGCTAGAATTGAGAATTATTTTAATTATTTCTACTTTTCAAGATGCATCAAGGTTTTCTGTGTAGCATAACATGTGATCAATTATTGTAAATGCAACTTTTGTATTCCTATACTACTGAAATCTTTATAATTACAACAACATAGTATCCCTAGCCTTCCATTTCTTTAGACAATATCTACTAACTTTCTATTGTGAGCAATGATAAAGTTAGCATGCTTCCTGCTTCCTCTCTCCCACTTCCTCTTCATCTCTATTGTCTTTTCTAATGTTTAATAGTATGGCTACAAACACTAATATTCCTGTTACTTGATCTGTCGACCTTAAATGCTATCTCCTGATTCTTAGCTATTACAGATGAAGCAATCGATAGACTTACTCAAACTCCCATTTCCCCTGCTTTGTCTCCAAAGTTGCATTAGTTATATAATGTCTAAATGGCCCTATCTGTTTGATCACCACGTTCCCTCACATTTGTTTTCACCCTTGCCTACAGCTAAGCAGATTAAGTACTACCTGCCCATATACCAGCCAGTTTCCAAGTCATCTCCAGGGATTTCATCAAGAAGAGTTTATTCAAACAATAATCCCTGTGCTCCTGCATGTTCAAACAGCCTGGAGAAACTTTGGTTTTTATATCTGAATGATAGTTTGGCTGGATATTTAATCTTTGGCTGACACTTTCCACTAAAGATACTGTATAAGTGTTTAAAATATTGATAAGTTTGGTGCATGCTGTTTATCTGCTGGGAATACTGGCTGTTCTTACATGTATTTTTCTTCTGTAGAATATCTTTCCCTGATCTATAGCACTTGGACATTTTGCTGGAGGTCATGAAATCTAGAAGGTACAGTGGGGGGCCCTCCCAGTGGAAATCTTTCTCCTCCTGAACTCGCACAGAGGTTGCCAATGTTCTACAATTATCGCTCACTGTGTGACTCCTTGTTTAGCCCTACCTCTTCTGCTTAGCTGAACCAAATGGATCTAGAGGGCCTCTATGAGAGCCCTGCTCACCCCAGTTCATGACCCCATTCTTGTAAACAAGTGATGTAGCTTTTGCACATTAGGGAGAGCCCCTTATCTTCGGGAGGTGGTCCAATCTAAGCTCTGGCATACTCCAGGCTTCCTCTCCACTTCCTCCTATGGCTTTTGGCCATTCTTACATAAGTTTGAAGCCAGTAGATTATATATATGATTTCACGAAAAGGTAAGCTTTGCAAGGTCCATTTTTTCTTCCTTAGGCTTTTGCCTTTTTCCTAGGAGAAGGGGCAAAAAAAAGCTGAGTTGTGTGACCCTTTTGTGTCAATATTGTGCAAAGTGTCAAAAGCACTTTTGGTTTGTAAGAACTGTACTCAATGAGAAAGAAAAGGGTTTGTGGGTCCTAAAGATCCAGAGCTTGGTTCCCTCAGAGCATAGATTTTAACTACACATTATATGGTAGAAAACTCTCTCTGATAATTACAGAGCAGTTTCCCTCATTTCAAATGATATAAGTGAAGAATCAGATGGCTGGAATGAATTGATTTGGAGGAAACATGACTAGATCATACAGAGCCCTCTGAGAAGTGCCCAGAACTCTGTCCCAATTTGGAAGCTAAATTATGAATAGAAATAGCAACAGAAACCCTCTGCTTGGGGGGAGAGTCTCAGAGAAGAGAGGACTACAGTTTTGCTTCCCAAGATGTAACTTGGGAAGATACATTTTGGAGCAGGTCTCCAACATAGCATCTGAAGAGTGGGAAAGAAAGAACAAGAAAGTGTTCTATGCAAAACATTCCCATATGCATGGAAGTAGCACAAACAAGAGAAGAATAAGAATGTATAGACTCTGAGGCTCGAGGTCACAGACATCAGTCATAGATGCCCCAGGGCACTGCAGCAGAGATTACTCAGGGGAACTACAGCTCCCCGGAGGCCAGCAAGTTCAGAAGACATCACTTGGACCAAACACACCTCGCCAATGACAGGACAATGTAAAGGCAACAGCCTTCTTCCCAACATATATATCCCAAAAGAGATGGAAGGAGAGAGAGTGAATATAAAACCGACTGAATATTTAACTTGATTTGGCCACATGGAAGTTGCAAATAACTGAGTCATCTTGAATTACTCAGATTATCTCTTTGCCATCTCCAAAATGGGAGGTACACAACTGGGTTAATTTCACTTGCAGAGAAATAAACACTATTAGAATTTTATACACATAGGTTAGCGACTGTGAAACTTTAAATCTGCTACATGTGGGGCCTTGCCTGAAATTCCAAGGAACACTCGTGCAAGGCATACTTGCACCATGAACTAATTCAAACCCTAGACAAGAATGGAAGCAAGTCAGAACCGTGATGCTATGAGAGAACTGTGTGCAGAAAGCCAAAGTCTGGCCCCCCAAACTGTGATATTAACTTCACTGAACACCTATTGATAGTCAGCAGAGACAAAGAAGAGGGAACAGCATGGAGAGTTATACTTAGGGCCATCACCTCTGACTGCCAAAGAAATAAATCTCCTACTCATAATGGGAAGGTCGATTCTAGGGGTACCAGCTTAGGCCATAAAGGTGGGGATGGCAGTATATTTAAAGAATTTGATTTGGAAGAAGAAACAAGATCCCATGTTCAAGCTGTGAGGAGTACCCATAACTAGTGTTATAGAAGCTAAATAGACTAGGGAGGAACTTGAGACCTGCAAAATAAAGAACACCATGATGATGCAAGAACCAAGGAGTGGTCAGTTCCTACCATCCCTCTAGCCAGACTGCCAGGACACAGTAGATGGGACAGTCACTATTGCCAGGAACCAGTGGACATCCCAAGAGGCTTAGAGTGGTGTTCCATACATCATTTCCTACAACCCTAGGCAAAGACCGATCCTTAGTCCAGCTTCAGGGTAGCGCCTTCCATAGTATAGTCTATGTTGGAGGGGAAAGTGAGCAAAGAGAAATCTTTGGGACAACAGTGATAATCCTATAATAGAAACAAGTGATAACTTCACCCATGATCCCCATGTAACTGCATAATCTCAGAAACTCTGAGAAGTAAGTCATGGGTAAACAAAATTTGAACAGGGACTTAACTATGATATTCCTGGCCAATATTTTCCCCCCTAGGGATGCAAATATTTATTAGGAGGATGAAAGAAGATAATATTTTTGAAAATTAACCAGTGCAATTTATTTTTGCAGTCAAGTCTTAAGTTCTTAATGTTTTCAAAACTCTATGTACTGAGTAAATAATAATTATTTTAAGAGGGGGTCATATCCAATTTAGAACAACAAAAAAGTAACCATTTCATTTTAAGTTTGAAAGTAGAAGTTTAAAAATCCAGAGTGAGCAAGGAGGAAATTAAATTCACAAGGGTCATGTCTAGAAACCCAAGATGATAGGCAAAGGTTCAGGGAGATTCTAAAACAAAAGAGTAATAACTTGGCTTTCCCAGGTAAAGCCCACAACACTACAAATGTTCTAGAAAAAGCTTAAATCCAACAATGATCCAAATGCTATTAACTAACAAAGTTGAATAAGGTCTCTGAGCTCTTGAGTTTTTGACCTGAGTGTGGTGTAGAGAAAGAAATTAGAGGCATGCACCGAGAGAACAGGTGGATCAAAGGAGACTTCACATTTGGAACAAAGAAGATAAAGAAAGGATGGTCTGACAACTTGAGACCACTGGAGGGGTATGGACTTAACAGTGTAAAGACCAGATTTTCAAGTTCAGACAGGACTAGCTATAAATTGCACAGAGGATACCACATGGATCAGATGACCCATCCCTAAGCAGAGACAATTTTTTAAAAAATATTTTATTTATTTATTTGACAGAGAGAGAGATCACAAGTAGGCAGAGAGGCAGGCAGAGGGAGAGGAAGGGAAGCAAGCTCCCCACTGAGCAGAGAGCCCTACATGGGGCTCAATACCAGGACCCTGAGATGATGACCTTAGCTGAAGGCAGAGGGTTAACCCACTGAGCCACCCAGGCACCCCCAGAGACAATATTTTTACCAGTACCTCCCTGAACGTTTTTTTTGACCAGGATTTTTTTTATTTATTTGTCAGACAGAGATCACAAGTAGGCAAGAGAGGCAGGCAGGGAGAGAGAGGAGGAAGCAGGCTCTCCGCGGAGCAGAGAGCCCAATGTGGGGCTCGATCCCAGGACCCTGGGATCATGACCTGAGCCGAAAGCAGAGGCTTCAACCCACTGAGCCACCCAAGCGCCCCTTTGACCAGGATTTTAGTTCAACTCCTGGTTTGAAGTAGAAAATAAGGGAGAATCACAAACTGATTTGAAAACTTATACTGACCACATCAAGTTCAGGAAATTACTAAATAAACTTGAATTGGCAATACAGAAATTTCCAGCATCAGAAAGACTGGAAATTCTTAAGTAGTTTCAGTTATCCTGGGAAAAAAGCATTTTCATTTTTAACATCCAGATTTTGTGACTATGTGAAAATTAAGCCCAATATACATATTAAGAGTAACAGGTATATAGCAAACATTTAATAAATGATAGCTACCAATTATTATTACATTATTACATCATTCCACTTTCATCTGAACTTTGTGCTTTGGTTTTATCAACTTTTAGGTCTTAAGAAGCAAACAACTTTAAAATGTCCTGTTAGTTTATCAGGTGGCACAAAAGTACTGGCAAATAAAATCCTTGGTTCTGAAAGAGGTAATATAATTATGGGACTGTGGTGCAGTAAAAGACTAATGTTCAAGAAGGGAGCATTCTAGAAGAATTGATTAAGTTCATAATTTTGCCTGGAAAGGAAAACAGGCTCATCTGGCCCCCAAGTCACACATGAATTATTTGTACTAGGATGACATTTAAATAATTAATAATGAGAAACTTAGCTTAATATTCCTGCCAACCAGCCTGTATTGAGGAACCAAATTTTTAAAATATGGCTTGGGAAGTCTGGGATCAAGTAAATGTGTTGGGTGGTCTTGCAAGCTATTTTCATCACATTGTAGGAGCTCAGTGGACTGCTTTTCTCTCCATTAAAGGACTGTACCAGAACATCTATTTATATTCCCAAGTCAGGCCGCCCTCTTTCTTGGAAAATACTGTCAAAAGTGAAACACTCTTCCATTATGAACTGCCTGATTTTACTCTCTAGGGGTGCCACCAGTCTTACTTTTTATTTATTTCTCATCCTTTTGAACATGCATTTTTATAGCATTGCAAGTTAATTACAGATAATTTTTTAGTCCTCATATTTTGGGTTGTTTACTTTTATTAGCATGTAAAGAGCTATCTTCATTCTTCACGTCATTGACTCAATGACTCCAAGACTCACCCCGCGCGGGTTACTTCTTCCTGAATCATGTGTTTATGAGCTTCAGTCATTTCCTGGTTAGAATTGCTTACTGTTTCTTTTGACTTTCTCCTCCATGTGAAGATTCTTCTGAGTTTGACTATAAGTGCCTAATCACATTTTTTTTTACCCAGTTGGAATTATAATTTTACATGTAAATGGTGATGTGAAAATGCCCCAAAGTACTACTTTTTTTCATGCTCTCACAACTATTTCTTAGAACTACTAGTCTTTAGTCTTCACTCTTCCCTCAGAACCTAAACTAATTCTCCATCCACACTTCTAAAATGCCTAAATGAGTTTATATTCATATAATTGTAAATAAACTCATCACCTATTATAATCCTAAAATTATTAATCGGGGACAAGCACGACTATTTTATTATATTATAACTGATTAATAATGCTACTAGGTATTTCATTTTTTTATTCATGAAAACAAAGCTTGCTTATTAAAGACACCAATGTTCAATGTATGAGTGTTAGCCTTTTCATGTATGATGATATTTGGGTAGAAGAATTCCTTTGCCATATATTAGAGTGGTATTCATTAACTCATTCAATGATAAGTTTAGTAGATAGTTATCGAGTGCCAACTATATTCCAGGCACTCTTCTAGGCAATGTGTGTACATTAGCTAACAAAACAACAAAAGATCTATTCTTATTGAGATTACAACCTAGCTGGGGGAGATAGAAAACAAAAAATAGATTTTGGTTACCGTTGATGTTAACCTATAGAGAAAAATAAGCCAGAGAAGGGAGATGGTACAAGGTAGGGCAGAAGCTACTATATTTCAAAAGGTTTTAAGAGGGAAGGTCTCATTGACTAGGTGAGCAGACAACCAGAGGAGAGCATATGCACAGGCACAGATCTAAGGGCCAAGAGTAGGAGGCAAAGAAAGCAGCAAGTTCGTAGCCCTGGGGCAGGATGGCCTGGTGTGTTCAGGAACAGCAAGGAGGCCAGAGTGGGTAGAAAACTGTGAGGGAGAAGAATGAGAGAAGGGATGTGGAGAAGGTAGCAGGTAACCCTGACATACTTTTTAGAAGTCTCTGTGGAGGCTTTGCTTATAAAGAGTGAGACGCCATTGTGCAGGCATTGAGCCAAAGAGTGATAAGATCAGATCTGACTTAGGATTTAAGAGGTTCTCTCTGAATCATGTCCTGAGAAATGTGTGTAAGGAGGGGAAGATAGAAGCAGGGAGTCAGTGTCGGAGGCTTTTGCAATAAACTAAGTAAGTAAAAGACGAAGGGTAGTACCAATAGACGTAGGGAGAGAATACCAATTCTAGATCGAATCTGAAAGTCGAGTCAATAGGAATTGCTGGTTGACCATAGGCCAACTCCAAGACAGTGAGTCAAGAATGGCACTAAGCTTTTTACCCAGTGAGGGGAAAGAAGTAATCGCTATTGGCTGACATAAAGAAGGCTATAAGGAATAGATTTAGGGCTAGGGTGGGGACAGATAAGATCTGGAGCTTAGTTTTAGACAACTTAATTTTAGGTGCCCATATGCATAGGAGTTTAGCTATAGAGTTGATAGTAGAATATACCAATCTGGAGTTAAGGGCCCTTCCAGATATCACCATACAGATAGCTTTTAAAGCCGTAAGACTGGATGAGATCACTAAGGGAGTAGGCAGAGATAGTTAAGAGATCCAACAGCGAATGTGGCCGCTCCAGCTTTGGAAAAATGAGCTAGGGGGAAGGGAGAAAAGAATGAGAGAATGTGGTGCTCTGGAAGGCAAGGGAAAAAATGTTTTAAGGAGGAAAGGGTGTCAAACTCTCTCTTTACCTGTCAGTTGATGTCAGTGTTAAACTTCATCTTATTGACCTATCTGTGCCAAGTTCTACTTGATAGGTCAAGTTAAAGACTGGGCATTTGCCACTAGGTTTATTTTTTTTTTTTTTTACTTTTTAAAAGAGATTTATTTGTTTATTTGTCAGTAAGATAGAGAGGGAGCACAAGCAGGGGGAGCAGCAGGCAGAGGGAGATGAAGAGGCCCAATGAAGGACTCCATCCCAGCACCCTGGGATCATGACCTGTGCCAAAGGCAGACGTTCAACCGACTGAGCCATCCAGGCATCTCATACCACTAGATTTAAATCCTAGATTTAATTTTTGTTGACCTCGTGAGTGTAGTTTTAGTAGAGTGATGGGGATGGAAGTGTGAATTGGTTTCAAGAGTGTGGGAGAAGAGAAATGGAGTACAGGAAAAATTGGCCACTTCATGGCAGACTTTTGTTATCATGAGCATAGATACGGGGCAGGAGCTGGAGGAGACTATGTAGTCAGGGAGATGATTTTTAAACTTGTTTTCTAAGACTTGGCAAGTGATAGAATGTTGTGTGTTGAAGGTCATGACTCAGTGGAGAAGGAAAACCTGGCGATGCAGAAGTGAGGAAACAATTCCTGGAGGAATATCTATGATGGCGTGAGAAGATAGGGGTTTGCTGGGGGGACGAGCTGGCTTTAGAGAGGAGAATTGGTGGCTTATTCATGGTATCACAAGGGAAGGTGGAGCCGTAAAAACATAGGTAACTGTGGAAAATCCACTCTTGAGGGCTTCTGTTCTCTCAGGGAAATAGGAAGCAAGGCTCTATCACCAGACAGTGAGCATGGAAGAGGAGGTTTGGAAGTGAGAGATGAGATGGGTATAAAAGAGTCAATGGGTCAGGAAATGTCCTAAGGTTACCAGGCAGTGCTTATATCCCAAGTGAGCATTGGGGGACTCCTATTACTTGGGAAAATATTCCCAGATTATTAAAAAAATGTATTTGAAAACTGCGTTTGATGGACTATTTTGGGGAACCATTGTATACTAGGTTGGCTCTCTCTGCAAGAGTCGATGAACAGGTCAACAGCGGCTACCGCGTCCTCTTCAAGGAAAGATGTTTAACAATGTACAACCAAGTGTTTTCCAGATGTTTGACAGCACTGAAGTCTTAGTGTAGCATCACCTGTTAGCACCCTCCGGGACACTGTTCCATGGAATCCAATTTGGAAAATCACTGCCACAACTATGGCACCACTAAGGTACTCCCCAGTACCCAAGAGAAGCTCTTGAAGTCATCCCTATTCCATCTGCAAGGGGCAACATCTGAACTAGATGAAAAATTTAACTCTCTAGGTAAGCCATTAGGAAAGAGACAAGGAAAGTAGCAAGTGCACAGCCCTGGGGCAGGATGGCCCAGTCTATACAGGAACAGCAAGGAGCTGTTCTCTGAAGTTCCTCATCCATGAACCATGATGGGGGTACAAGAAGTCTTCATGACAGTTCAGGCCCATGGGAAGAACAACATACTCAGCTCCGGGAACTCAAACCTGACATGCATAGGCTGGGAGATCCCGGCAAGTCTTTCACACTTCAGTATCTAAGTGTCCACTGAAAGATTTCCTTCCCAGTTGTGGGGACAGAGCACACAGTGATTAAGAGTGCTTACTGCAAGTCCATTAACGTAGGAGCAAATCTCGGCTTCGTTTCCTACTTGCCGGGTCACCTTGGAAACAGGTTAACGTCCATGGATCTTGGTTTTCTTCTTTGTAAAACAGAGAGGCTATCACCGACCTCACTGGCTACTGCGAGGATTAAATGAGATAAAACACATCAAGCACTTAGCACATTGATTTTTTTTACACGCGTACTGTAACAAGAGAATGCAGTAACTGATAGGGAGCACTTCTCTAAATTAAAAGTCCTTTGAAATTGTAAAGCAGCAATGTTGGTTCTTTATTAACGGTGTGGGAAAAGGAATTAAATTAAGAATGTTTTTAAAACAAAACATGTAATACAGATAGATTTGGTTCTTAAAAGTACGAAGCAAACCCACTACTCCTCACTGATTTTCTTCATCTGTTTTCTCCCCAGGATTTTGACGACAATCTACCTCAGAGGCTTATCAAATTTGTGCCGCATTATTGCAGAAAGGAATGGCTTTTCTGTTGAGGATAATAATAGTAACAAAATAATATCATTTTAGATTTGTGGTCTCGCACTTCCTTTCCAAGCAGGTATTGCTCCTAATGGGAAAATAAAGGTTACTAAAGGGTTAACTGACTTTAGTAAAGGTCAACAACATGGCAAAATCATTCCACTTCTGGAGCAGCAGGAAAGCATGTTTCTGACATATTTATAACTCCATGGTTAAGATGTTCCTTTAATGTGCTTTTTTATCCAAAGTTCTCTGACCATTTAAACCTTTCCCCCCTTTAAGTTAGATGTGACTTGCTAGCTATTAATGTCCTTTAAGTACCTGGTTTATGCTCACTTTAAGATCTGGCCCTAACAATTTTCAAAGAATGCTACCTTGACAAAATTCCAAGATAATTACAGCAATTGTGTTTTTTTTAAACAAACAAACATGTTCGAGTTAAAATTAAAACCTCCCTTTAGACTTGAAGTTTGAAAGAATTAAGTTTGCTTGCTTGTTGTAAGAAGATAGTTCTTAGACTTTGTGATGCAAAGAATAAGAAATACATTTTGAATATTGCTTTAAAATGTGCTTGAATATGTCTGCTGTGAACCTTGGAAACTGATCCAAGACCAGGTTCAGAAATAGGAGCTAAAAACCTGAAGTCTAGGGTTTGTTGCCCAATCCAAGAGGACCGCCTTTCTCCTTTCTAACTTTGATGCTTCTAGATAAAATGGTATAATATTTCCTTGCAGCTTGATTACCTATTAGTAAATAAAAGTGGTATTTATAAGTATTTGGGGAGTTATATTATATAAATATTTTCGTTAGTAAGAAATACAGGTCCTAAATGTTGATGTGCATGAATGGATACAAGTCAATACACATGCACGCGAAAGGATAGAATTACGTGTGGTGTGCATTTAGATTTTCGCAGCAGACCCAGCCATATGTTTCTTGTCTAGGAGGCTGCCCAGTGAACTCATGCATGTGGATAACAGTTCTAGCAGGCAAAAAGCCATATAAACAATGAGCATCGCTCATAATGAAACAAAGAAGCATGCTAATAGCAAATTGTATCATTATAGAACACTAATCAACCGAACTTTTTAATGAGTAATTTTGATAAATGAACAAATGACATGTTAATATAGCCATCCTACTGAAAAGAAATCAAATGTTTGATGGTGAAGGACCACATAGCATTTTGCACTGTGAGATGCGACAAGTCACTTCCTCTCCCTGACTTTTGCCCATGGTTATCTTCTTTGTAACCTTTCTGGAGTCAGCCAGGACAGCACTAAGCACAATGCCTTGAAAACAGTGGTTAAGTTGTATGAGATATTTTATTTTGTCATTGCAATTGGAAAGAACTGCTTCCAGTTTCAAAGAAATAAAGCACGGGATTTAAATTCTTTGTCCTTTTTTTTTCTTTTAAATATTTTATTCACTTATTTGACAGAGAGAGAGAGATCACAAGTAGGCGAGAGGCAGGCAGAGAGAGAGGAGGAAGCAGGCTCCCCGCTGAGCAGAGAGCCTGATGTGGGACTCGATCTCAGGACCCTGAGATCATGACCTGAGCTGAAGGCAGAGGCTTTACCCACTGAGCCACCCAGGCGCCCCATCTTTGTCCTTTTATGTAATAAATAGAATGTGTACTTTCTGCTTAGGGTCGGGGTGGGAAGGGTAGTGTAATAAAACTAAGGAATTTCACTCATAGAGGAGCATTTTTGTATGTTGAAAGTAAGCCTTATGTTTCACCTGATGTTTTCTCCTGAGGAAATACAGTTGCCCTGCTTAATTCAATGAGGAAAATATTTAATAATTGATGAGGATTTGTGAAGTTGAAAATTGTAAACAAGGCAGTATTTCAATACAACAGCCCTAAAATAACTAAATAGACTTCCTCTGTTGTATTTATTTACCCTTTCTGTAGCACCTATCATCTTAATACTTAGGCATAAAAGTACCAGGCATAATGTGAGGATGAAAATATTGTGATTTCATCTCATTTTTCTCTCTCAGTAGTTAAAATATTGACAGTGTTCAGCCATACATTTATTCCGCCATGTTACACTGCTCGGTTCCTGAGACTAAAAAATTCCTTATGTACAACGAATATTTCAGTGATTGATGCAAAAGAAATATGAAGGTGTGACACCGTATTTTAGTTAAACAGTCAGTCAGTGGTTTATTTAAATAGAAGTAATATACAAATGTGTAGATATAGTAGCAATAGCCAATGGCTCTGTATTTAGTTTTCTTTGCCTTGATTTCATTCTCATTTTCAAAGAAGCTCTCTCTCCTCTCATGATTTCACACCACCCAGTTAAGTTGCTGAGACCCATTTTTAGCTGCTGGGTCTGCAGAGGTTATCAAGCCCTTTCATGTTAATGAGCTATACAGACATGATTTATATCATAACAATTGATGACAGATGGTACAAAATCCTTGTAATTGTTGTTTTGAAGATAAAATGATGGGGCACCTGGGTGGCTCAGTCGGTTAACCCACCAACTCCTGATTTTGGCTCAGGTTATGATATCAGGGTCCTGAGAGGGAGCATTGCCTCAGGCTTCAGGCTTTCCATTTCTCTCCCTCTTGCCCTCCCTCCCCCGGCTCATGCATGTGCATGCTCTCCTCTCTAAAATAAATAAATAAAACCTAAAAGAGAGAGAGAGAGAGAGAATGATATGAAAGCACCAGGTGCCTCAAAATTTTCATCGTATTCTTTTTCAAGTATTTATTGAGTGCCTACTATACCAGGTCTGCAGCAGCAAATGCCAGAGAAAAATCCTCTGCACTTTGGAACTCCCAATCTTGGGGAGGTAGGCTGCAGAGGGATAGATAGAAGTAAGCAACAACAATAAAGCAAAATGTACAGTGTATTTGATGGTGATGGTGATAAGTGGTGTATGGAGAAAGATAAAGGGGAAAAGGGCTAGGAGTGCTTGTGGGGTTTGCAACTTAAAGTGGTTTGACAAGGCCCACCCCAAAGAAGTAAAAACAATATTAGAAGTTCATAGAATTCTTTTTTTTTTTTAATTTCTTTTCAGCGTAACAGAATTCATTCTTTATGCACCACACTCAGTGCTCCATGCAATATGTGCCCTCCATAATACCCACCAACTGGCTCCCCCAACCTCCCACCCTAGTTCATAGAATTCTTGTGAAGAGTAAATAAACTGTATGTAAAATGCTTTGACCAGTGTGCAACATATAGTAAAGGGTTAATAAATGTCTTGAAAAAAAGGTAGTGATGTTTAGTGTTGTCCTGAGGAAGGTTTTTGTTCTGTTCCTTCATGTGCCATGGCCCTTTAAGAATGAATTTGTTTTTGAATTTTGTATAAAAGGTTCAAAAAGCTAATTTGTAAACTAGATAAAAATACAGAACTGGGAGACCTAAGTCTTAGTGGATATATTATCCACAATTTGTCCCCATCTTAAAAAGGGAGAAGGAGGAGGAAGAGGAAGGGAGGAAGAAGGGAAGGAGGGAAAGAAAAGTTCTTTATTTAGTGTCTATTTTTTTAAAGAATAAAGTTGTTTTAAGTCATAGATATAGTTTAATTATTTGAACTTTATATGTAGTCTAACTTGAAAGATAGGTCAGTTAAAACAGATGTATCCCAAATATGAGAAAATACTAATCTTTGCTAATTGAGTTTACTGAGTTCAAACATCTTAGTCAATATGCAGAACTCTTGTATGTTCCTTTAGATGATTTTTCTTTACAAACAGCTCTACTATTCTTGTAGGTGTATTTTAATAGTAAACAAAGAATAAGTTATTTGTATTAAACAAGCTAACAACAAAGCTAATATAAAAGGAAAATAAATAATTATGGGGCACCACTCTCACCACTGTTGTTCAACATAGTACTAGAAGTCCCAGCAACAGCAATCAGACAACAAAAAGAAATAAAAGGTATTTAAATTTAAAAAAAAGGTAAAAAAGACACAAATTTAAATTGGCAATGAAGAAGTCAAACTCTCCCTCTTCGCAGATGACATGATACTCTATATGGAATACCCAAAAGACTCCACACCCAAACTACTAGAACTCATACAGCAATTCAGTAATGTGGTAGGATACAAAATTAATATACAGAAATCAGTTGTTTTCTTATATACTAACAATGAAAATATAGAAAGAGAAATTAGAGAATTGATTCCATTTACTATAGCACCAAGAACAATAAAACACCTGGGAATAAACCTAACCAAAGAGGTAAAGGATCTGTTCTCAAGGAACTACAGAATGCTCGTGAAAGAAATTGAAGAAGACACAAATGGAAGATGCATTCCATGTTCATGGATCGGAAGAATAAACATTGTTAAAATGTCTATACTACCTAGAGCCATGTATACTTTCAATGCCATCCCTATCAAAATTCTGCCTTTTTCCAAGAGCTAGAACAAACAATCCTAAGATTTGCATGGAAGCAGAAGAGACCCCCAAATTGCTAAGCAAATGTGACAAAGAAAAACAAAACTGGGGGCATCATGTTGCCTGATTTCAAGCTTTACTACAAAGCTGTGATCACCAAGACAGCATGGTACTGGCACAAAAACAGACAGATAGACCAGTGGAACAGAGTAGAGAGCCCAGATATGGACCCTCAACTCTGACTCTATGGTCAAATAATCTTTGACAAAGCAGGAAAAAATATACAGTGGAGAAAATACAGTCTCTTCAATAAATGGTGCTGGGAAAATTGGACAGATTTGGGTAGAAGAATGAAACTCGACCATTCTCTTACACCATACACAAAGATAAATTTTAAATAGATAAAAGACCTCAGCATGAGGCAAGAATCTATCAAAATCCTAGAGGAGAACATAGGCAGTAACCTCTTTCAAGATATGTCTCCAAAAGCAAAGGAAACAAAAGCGAAAATGAACTTTTGGGATTTCATCAAGATCAAAAGCTTCTGCACAGCAAAGGAAACAGTCAACAAAATAAAGAGGCAACCCATGAATGGGAAAAGATATTTGCAAATGACAGTACAGACAAAGGGCTGATATCCAAGATCTATAAAGAACTCCTCAGACTCAACACACACAAAACAGATAATCCTGTCAAAAAATGGGCAGAAGACATGAACAGACACTTCTTCGAAGAAGACATACAAATGGCTAACAGACATATGAAAAAATGTTCATCATCATTAGCCATCAGGGAGATTAAGATCAAAACCACATTAAAGACCACCTTATACCAGTTAGAATGGCCAAAATTAACAAGACAGTAAACAACGTGTGTTGGAGAGGATGTGGAGAAAGGGGAACCCTCTTACCCTGTTGGTGGGAATGCAAGTTGGTGAAGCCACTTTGGAAAACAGTGTGGAGGTTCCTTAAGAAATTAAAAATAGAATTTCCCTATGACCCTGCAATTGCACTACTGAGTATTCACCCCAAAGATACAGATGTAGCGAAAAGAAGGGCCATCTGTACCCCAATGTTCATAGCAGCAATGGTTACAGCTGCCAAACTGTGGAAAGAACCAAGATGCCCTTCAACGGATGAATGGATAGGGAAGATGTGGTCCATATACACTATGGAGTATTATGCCTCCATCAGAAAGGATGAATACCCAACTTTTGTAGCAACATGGACGGGACTGGAAGAGATTATGCTGAGTGAAATAAGTCAAGCAGAGAGAGTCAATTATCATATGGTTTTGCTTACTTGTGGAGCATAACAAATAACACGGAGGATATTGGGAATTGGGGAGAAGTGAGTTGGGGGAAATTGGAGGGGGAGACAAACCATGAGAGACTGAACTCTGAGAAACAAACTGAGGGTTTTGGAAGGGAGGGGGTGGGGGTTGGGTGACACTGGTGGTGGGTAATATTATGGGGGGCATGTACTGCAGGGAACACTGGGTGTTGTGCATAAACAATGAATTTTGGAACACTGAAAATAAAATAAAATGGAAAAAATAATTATAGGGCATCCACTATGTGTAGGTCTGTGCTAGGTAATTTGGGAGTTGCTTTCATTTTTCCTTCAAAAAGTTTTGAGGGCTTGTGTTTTGGGCACTGCCCGAGGCACTGGTGACACATCTGAGAAGTGTTTGGACACAGTTCTTGTCAGATCTCATAGAGCTTACAGCCTTATAGGGGAAGGTATGTATGGCCTCGTTAGTTCTTCACATCCTTGTAAAGAAGGTACTGCCCCACGTGTACAGGGAAGAAAACTAAAACCAAGAAAAATGAGGCGAGCTGTCAAGGGTCACTCAATCAAGTGATGAGACCCAGAATCAGTTGAGAACATTCCGTTCACAGGTGCAAGCTCTTACACTACTGACTCAGTAATATTTGAGTGTGAAATACAAATACAGTTGGTATTTACCTTTCTAATTATGGCTTGTTTACTCAACTTTTAAAAAATTAATGTTCATTTCTTGATGTAAATCGATGCAGTAGGAAGATGAGCCATGACCAGACTACACAACTGGGTGAGGCGAAGCTGGGATTCACATTTTGCCTTAGGTAAATCATGCATGGATTAATCTAGAATCAACTACATTATGGTTTGTGTACTTCAATGATTTTTTAAAACCACATTATGTGGTAAAAGTTCAGGTAAAGAAGCATCTTTTGGGGTTTTTTTTTTTTTTTGGTAGTTTATGAATTGATGTTTTTACAAAGATGGGTCAATAAGCCTAATGGCATGTGTCTCCTTTTTTTAGCTGTCTGCCAGCAACAAGTCCAAAGAAAGCCTCAGCAACATAAAGGTATGCATCTTGTGACTAAAACATTCTGCACAATTATGTAACAAAAAGGCAGACACTGCCCGATGAATGCCCCAGATTTCCATCTTCGATCCCCTTCTCCTTGCCTACTTTCCTGTGATTGGTTTCCATGAAGCCATGTGACCCAATTATGGCCATTGAATTAGTAGCAGATGGTAACAGGTGAGGCTTCTAGAAAACTTTCTAAAACTTGGCCTTCACCTTTAGCTTTTTTCTTTCTTCCTAGTGGGGCAGGAGAAAGAAGTTACACTTTAAGAAGGGGAGCAGGGAAACAAAATGAGCTTTGGGGCCTTGTGGCACCAAGAGCAGCTGTACAGTCTCCAACAGAAGCTGCCTCCCTTTGGCTTCTTGTTTTATTGAAGGAGGAGTTGGGACCAAAAATATGTATCATCAGCCACCATTAATCAGGTTTTCTGTTCTTTGCAAAGGAAAATAATGCGATACTTAATCAGTGATCTTCTCCCTTCCCTTCCTTCTCTTTTCCTCTAGATTTTCCTTTCTTGTTCTTTTATTCCCAAGTTTCTAGGTTTTAATTTTTTTCTTTCTATTCTTTTCTATTCAGTTCTTTATCTTCCAATTTGATAGAATGATCTATTCACATGACTTCCAGCTTTATCAGAACTGTAAACATGCCCGTACTCCTGAATTTCCTACTCTTCAGACCTTTCTTTTCTCCTCTTACCAAGACTTGAAATATGAGACGGCGTTTCCTATTTTCTTTCCCTTGTGCCCCTTTCCCAAAATAACAGGTTGTTGAATTTTAGTCTGAATTTGTAATGTCTTTTGCAGCTGTTGGGTCGTTCGTTTCCTATAGTAGCAAGTTGTGGCAAGAGCAGTTTGACTCAGCCCAAGCTTTCTACCCACCAGTGTTACCCGGTCCTGGAGTTCAGTTCCTACTAATCAAAGAATTAAAATTCAAGCCATTTCTGTTTGCTGATTTAAAGTTTGTTTTTTTGGTTTTTTTTCTCTGAAGCACCACCCAACTAACCAGAACACCACCCAGTTAGCCAGAACACAGGGAAGATGGTACTCTCAGATATAATGTGGTCATTGTTAAATTGGTAGAATAATTTTGAACAATAATCTGGCAGTATGTTTCTAGAACAGTAAAAAGAAATTTATAATCTTTGTTTTGGTAACAACTTAGAGGAGACTATCTAAAAAAAAAAAATTTTTTTTTTTTTAAAGAAAGATGCCAAGATAGTCACTGTAATCTAAGTATAATTGCAAAAATTTGGAGAAAATTCTTGTGGTGGGGATAAGTTAAATAAATAATGGCAATTCACTACTAGGACAAATAATGATTACAATGACTTTATATCAAAATAAAAGATATAAAAAATTACAATAAAATTATGAACCCCAAGTCAGAAAAGATAGTAGTTATCCCTGTAGAGATAGGAGTGGGATGTGATTGGGATGACCAGAGTGGGAGCTTTGAGTTTTGGAAATATTCTATTACTTAAGCTAGGAAGAGGCCACAGGAATGTGCCTTAACATATATATGTTATATAATACACACATGACATAGTTCATATTATTAAAAAATAAAAATGTCTTTTGAAGAAATTTTTAACGTCCACAAAGGCTCTCTCCAGTTTTCTTAATGTTTCCTAACAGATACAACTTTATCCAGAGTATTGTAACTGTATTTTATATTATAGTTATTCATTACTTTTATCTAAGCTCATCTTCATATGCTTATAATACTGAGGCTAGTTTCTTGTATATAGCATGAAATTAAAGTGGTATTCTGCAAACTATGTATACTTTAGCTGAATTAAATTATTTCCATGGGGCATAATTTCTAATTATAAAAATAAAAAAGGCAAGGATAGCTATATTTCAAATCTGATAATGCCTCAATTTGTTATATTTTAAAAATTCAAATTATCTGTTTATTACATTATATCTCTAACATTTGCAATCTAAAGACTTGCAAAGTGCCTCTTTTTTTTTTTTTAAGATGTTATTTATTTATTTGACAGAGAGAGACACAGTGAGAGAGGGAACACAAACAGGGGGAGTGGGAGAAGGAGAAGCAGGCTTCCTGCAGAGCGGGGAGCCTGATGGGGGGCTCGATCCCAGGACCCTGGGATCATGACCGGAGCTGAAGGCAGACGCCCAACGACTGAGTCACCCAGGCACCTCACAAAGTACCATTTTGAAAAACAAATTTCCTATGAATTTTCACTCTGGTTATGAAAATTAAATTTTTATTTAATACAATTCTACTTAAAAAATGAAAAATAGTATAATTGATTGGATCATTTTTAAATGATTAAATATGATAGGGACAACAAAATTAGATAAACCTGTTCCAAATCCGATACATTTCTGTATGTAAAACCTTCTAATTTAAAAGAAAGTGGCCAGAATCCATGTTCAAAAGGTGTTTATCAACATATTTTAGTTTTGCTTGTTGTTTTTAATATGTGCCCCCAAATGGAAACTCAGGTTTTCAGCTATATTGTGTTTTAACATATGTCACTCCAATTTTGTATGTTATTCTAATTGACTCAATAAGCATTTCACTAGTCACCTACCATGTACAAAATACTGTGACGGGGAAAGGCTAAAAACATGGTTAAGGTGCAGCTTCAGTTCTCAAATGGGTTACCTGTCTAGGAGGGCCAGTAATATTTAATGAAAGCAGGAAGGTGTAAGTACCCTAGTGATAAGTGAGGGGATTAACACTTGCTGGATGCCTACTTGAGCCAGGTTATCTCCTGCTGTGTATCTCATACTGGCCCAAGTGAGGACCCAATAAATGTTAATCCTTCAAAGTATGGGGAATATCATTTAAATGGGTGGAAAAAATGGAGAATCAAAAAGGTGCTCTTTCCATCACATTAAAAGAAGCCTCAAGAAGGGAAAGATAATTTTGTGGTGAGGGGTTGGGATATGCATATCTGTGTGTGGGGTGTCATGGAATCATTTTGGGAAGATTCCACAGCGATAATTGGGGGGGGGGCGGGGCGATGAACCATCTATTAAGGCAGCTAGGAAGGATAGGGCACGGCAAGGTGTCCACCTGGGTTTGAAGTCTGAAATACATGAAAATCTCCGTGGGGCCCTTAAATGTCATGGTTATTGTATTGATGCAAATTTGTGTCACTTTGGGTTTTTTAAATGTAAGTATGCTCTAATTAAGGCTTTGCTGGAGGTAAGGTGGAATGGACCCGAGGGAAGGAGGCCAGAGGTTCAGAGCTGCAGGGATGGGGAGTGAGGGAGGGAAGGAGGGAGGGAGTAGGAGCGCTGCAGGAGACTTGACTAGAAATGACTATGCAGGAGCTTGGAAAAGAAGGGATACGTCTGAGAGTGCAATAAAGATATTTAAGCTAGAAGGACCAAAAACTGTATTGATTGCAACAAAACAAAGTTATAAAATGTCATTTTCCTCTAATTTCCAGACAGCTCCTCACTCAAATCAAAACATGTTGTTTACCATGTAATCACATAATATCACCAGCTGTTTGCATTCCTAGTAAGGCTTTTTACATGCCTTTCTCAAATTCAAACAGGAAAACTTCCTTTTGCAGAACATCATTGCCAAAATAGGACATGTGAAAAAATTGGGTATGGAAACCTGACAATACACGTTCATTTCTGACCCCAGGGAAAAGTCAAGACTGTAGTTTAAGATTTATTTAAAGCTTTGGAAGTCACTTTTATTTTGACTTTGAATCAAGTCTAGTCTTTCAACAACACAGCTTTTACTTCTGAAAATGGACTCAATTTTCCCCCATCCCTGCCTGATTTTATATTAGTGTTAAATCATCCATGCAATCCTTGGCATCACTAATCCAAAGGCTTAAGAACTTTAAATATACACAGATACTGAAGAGAGTCTTTACCTTAGAGAAATCAGGGTGTGGTACAGATAATACTCTTAATACTGTGAAAGATTTTTCTATCACTGACATTAATTTTTCAGAGTAATACCACTGGTGAAGTATAATTAAGATCTGACAAAAAGTTTGCAGGTAGGTAACATTTATTTTTACATTAACAACTTAAAATCTCTAGTTTTAAGTTCTGCCTTATCATTTACACTGAGTGAGATATTATTTGCATTGGGGGTGCGTGTATGTTCTTCTCTTTTCTGGGACAAGATGTTAGGTAAAAGAATACCAAGTTTAAAAAACTCAGAATAGCAACCTCTAGCAGCCTTATTAATCCATTCATCTTTTGGTACTTGTAATAATGAAGACTAAGTAAAAGAAGTATATGCATTTAGGAAAATGAGTCATCTTTGACCCAAATTATCTTGGTTTTAAACAGAATTGAAGTACCGTAAAGAATGGGATATGAAAGATACTTTCAACCCTGAAATTTTAGAATTCTGTAATTTCAAAACATTATTGTATGCGGTCAGAATTATACATTCCTAGTGAAAAAATTTTGACATGTTTACATTCTCTGACTTTTCATATCCCTGCACACAAATGGAAGCGAAGGGTAAGGGACAAAATGTAAAGATGTGTGCATATTTTTGCTAGGCTATGTGTACTATTTTTCTACCTTTTCCCCTTCTGTTCACACGTTAGTTGGTTTAACGCTAAGTTCGATACAGGGAATGAGTTAATGAACTGAATTGGAAATTCAGTTCATATACACAAATGTATGTACAGACACACACATAATTTACTCCAAAATCCTCTCAGTGATAACCATCTTCTTTATTCTTTCGTTTTGCTCTTCCCCAACCATCCCCAGATCACACAATGAAGTGTATCTTTCTTCTTTCTTCCTTTCCTCTAAATCTGGGGAGTTGCCTTAATCGAACATTTCTTTCTTATCTGTCAACAATTAAAAAAAATTGGCAAGTACTTTTCCCCCTAATATTTGATGTACTCCCTTCTTTTAACCACATTACCCATATTCTGGATATTAATATTGACCTTCCCCTAATTTCCTTATCTCTCCTGAATGGAGTCTTGTACTTTTCAATCTTTTGTCATTCTATTTACATGCCTGTGGCTGTTGCCAAAGGAAGGGAGTGCAGCTTGGAATGCTTTTCCACGTGCAGAAAAGCACTTGCTACAGAACATATTTATGGTCGGTCCGCCACTCAGCTTTGAGAAAGAGCTGTTAGTACAAAAACTACCACAATGACATAATTTCTTACAGCATCCTTCACTCTTACGGTTAAACTCACTTCCTTCACTCCCTGCCCCACCTAGAGGGAAACTTCACAGTGTTTCTAGTAGAGGCAAGTTTTTCGTTTAAACACTGCATTTGTTGATATTCTACTGTTTTCCAAACATGCCTTTTCATGTTTCTTCCAGATGTAGTGTAGTGTAAGGGGCTGGTTAACCACGATCAGACCAGGGGGTGTGGTCCGGAGCCGCTTTCCCCAAATAGAGACCCCACCCTGCAATGGCCCCTCCGCCTCCAGGTCCCATTTTCCTTCGGATTCCTGATTCCTGCCGCACCCACGCCTTCAGATGTGGGCATCCCTCGCCTTCCTGCTTTCACAGCTTTCGTCTTCTAAGAAGACTTTGCTTAAGGAGTGGTCTGTAATTTTCACTGTCACACTTAGGCCGTTTGTTGTTCTTCGGAACCCCGAGAACAGGGCAGAGCCCTCCTCTCTGTACTGTCGGCTGTCTAAGAGGCAGGCCCACTGACTCATCCTGTGAGGATCAGAAGTGGGCCGTGGACTCATCGTCCAGGCTGGACCACCCTTCCCATCATTCCTCATGTACTGACTGCGGCAGGTGGCAGAGACCGCACCGGGCGGCACACTGCCTTTGTTTTCATTAATAACGCACACCGGGCCTTTAGAGATGTTTGGAAAATGCCACACAAAATGTAGTACACGGCTTTCCCTGGCTAGAAGTCGTTCCTTTGCTCTCATTTCCTGTTTCTCGGCCTCTCCCTTGTTTCTCTTCCCACCCCACTTGGTGCCACATTACTTCAAATCTTGCTCTCCTAACATAAACTTCCCCTTCGCAGCCTTCCCACCGCCGGGGCGGCTTCCCGCGCGGGGCGGGCTCAGGGGCACCGCGCAGGGGTGTCGGCGGGCCCGGGAGCCCCAGCGCGCTCACCTAGGTTTGCAAGAAAAGTGGCGCTCGCATCTCCACGGCTGACCGCCGCGCCCCGCCAGCCCCCCGCCCCACCCCGCCCGTCCGCTTCCGCCCGGTCTCCTCCCCGCCCCCGCCGACCCTCCCGCGCGGCGCTGACCCGGCGCCCTTCGAGCCGCGGCGGGAACGGGCGCCCCGCCGGTGCCTCTTCTCTCCCGCCCCAGAATCCCGCGGATCCGCTCCCCCGGGCGCGGGGGCGGGGAGGGAGGGGCCGCTCGCTTCTCGTGCCTCCCTACTGGGGCACAGGGTAGGGGGCTGGACTCCCCTACACCGCGGGCCCCACAGCCCTCGGGGCCTCGGCAGGGGTCTGCAGCTCCAGCTTCCTTCCGCTCCTGCAACTTCGCCTGCTTTCGCGAATAACTAACACGGGCAGGCGCCCCTTCTGCCGGGTTTCCCAAGCGAGGCTTGCGTCTTCCCCCGCCCCCATCCATCCCAAGGTGAAGCACCGGGAGGGAGGACACCCCCGCTTCGCCCGCACCGCGCGCCGCTCCCGAACCCAAACAATGATCCCGCTTCCTTCCTCGCCCAGCCCTCCTCCCGCCCCACACCCCGCGCGCACCCCAGCATCCAGGGCACCGCCCGCCCGGACTGCCCCTGCCCGGACCCCATTGTTGCCCGACCCCGGCGATGCCCGGCGCCCGGGGGCGGTCCCCGGGAGCCGCCGCGCCCGCAGCCTCGGCTGGCCGCTGGAGCCGGCTCCGCCCACACCTTTCCAAGTTAGCTGGCGGGTGAGCCGCGGGGACGGCTCGGGCGCCCGGCCCCCTCCCTGCACGCCCCCACCCGGGCCGGAGCGGGGAGGGGGCGGGGGGCCGAGCGGGCTCCGAGCTCGGTTTGCCTCCGAATTCTCTTCCTAAGGCTGCCTTGCGCGCTCTGACACAAAAGAGGGGACTTTCTCGCGGCTCAGCGCGAGTCCTCGCCTGGGGAGTTGCAATCCGGGGGCTCCACCCGCCGCGAGGCCCCGCGGGCCCCCCTCGGCCGGCGGCTCCCAAAGCTCCGTTGGCCATGTGTAGGTTATTTTGGGTGCCGCAGCAAGGTGGTGCAGGTGAAAGGGAAGCTTGGCCGAGGCCGGAGGCCGGGGGGCGGGGGCAGGGGTGGGGCGGGGTGGGGCGGGGTGGAGGCTCCGCGGACCCACCCCCCAGCCCGGCGGCCCGGGCGGCGAGGCGAGGGCCGGGCAGTGGGTGTTGCCTTCTACCTCTGCGAGCGGGGAGGGGTTAGTTTCCCACAGGGGATTTCAACCATCACACTCTGAGCCCGCCTCCTAATCCTCGGGCGGAGCGGCTCGGGGGCCCCATTTTATGGCAATAAAGCGACTTAGCGCCTGCTGAGCGAGCCCCTCCCCGCCGCCGCCCCCGCCCTCGGCCCCACCCCGGGGCTCGCCCGCAGCGGCGGGGCTTTGTTTCTGGGGAGGAGGACCCGGAGCTCTTTTGTTTGGGGGTTTGGTGTTTTCACCCCCCCCACCTCACCTCACCCCACCCCACCCCACCCCCCGCGCCTCTCCGGTTTCCTGAGCTGCGGGCTGCAAGGGAGGAGAAGCGGCGTCTTGCAACCCCCTCGGCTGGGCCCCGGGGTAATTCGATGCGGGCCTGGCGAGGCTCCCCACGCTAGACCGGGGCTCGCGTCTCGGCAGCCTCCACCCACCGGCCCACCCTACATTTAGCGCATCATGTGATCCGGGTAAGTCATTTGCAAGTACAACAGTTCCCTGGGTTGCCCCCCATTCATTTCCTGAGAACTGCAGAGAGCAGCTGAGAGGCTCTGCCTGTGCGTGTGCGAGTGTGCGTGTGAGTGTGCGCGGGTGACGCCGTGTGTGTGCGAGAGTGAGTGTGTGTGTGCGCGCGCGTGTGTGTGCGAGAGAGAGAAAGGGAGAGAGAGGGGGACTCTGTGTGAGGGAAAGAAAACAATTTCTCCTGCTCTGCAGCTTCTGTTCAGGTCTGTGCCGATTCCGTTTCTTATCAAAATAAACAACCCCCTCCTTTTTTTTTTTTTTTTTTTTGCCATCCCAAATCAGACCGTATTCTCTTAACATGTTTTATTTTCCTTCTGTCATCTGCTCAAGTTAAATCATTTTGGTTGGTCTGTGTTCTTAAAGGGGGAAAGTGTGGGGAAGCGGGAGGGGGGCCGAGGGAGGGCGATGCTATTGCAGAGCAAGTAGCGTCGGTCGGATATGTGGAGAAGAAAGAAGGACGTTTCTCCCCCCCAACCCCCAAATTCTTTTTTTTTTTTTAAACTTATCAAGTACGGTGAATTAAGCAAATGTTTTTCTACCCCTAGTGGAATTGTTGGTTGCAGTGTTTGGCTGACAGTTGCCAAGGATGAGAAATAAAACACCAGGGCTGAATTGGGGGGGGGGGGCGTGTTGTGGAAGTAGTTTGCCCCCAGGAATAGAGCGAGTTCGGAGAATAGCCGCCGCACCCGGGCTGTGTGGGCTGTGGGTGTGCACCGGAGAGAGTGGAGGGGAAGGGGTTAAGGCGGAGATGACACTGCTGGCATGAATAGTGGTCCTGGTGCTACATTCATTATTGTCTCTGGTCGTAATGATGTGTAACTGTCACTTGCTACGGTGCCTGGTCCATGGAAGTAGCCAGGGGCTGGCCCGTGGCTGTTATTTTCAATTACTGGGGAGCCGGCCGGAGTTGACAAGGGGCAACTTTGCACGTCCACGCGAGCCGGGAAGCCCGCGGAGACGGCCTGGGAGCCACTTCTTGCCTTAGAAGCTCGCTCCCAGGGCTCGGACTTGACCTCCGCGACATTAGTTGGTGTTCATGTTAGATGCTCCCCTACGGGGAGAATCAATCCTGCTTTTGTTGGGTAGAGAACTGCCTATTAGAACTTTGAAAACTTTTATCTTTGGGGAAAAGGGTGGGGTGCACTCAACAGTTCTGTTTCGAAGTGCATTTGAGGCAAACGCTTGGAAAAAGTACCAATTCCTTTGTTATATGCCCTGCAGCTTCCCAACCCCCTTCACCCTGCGCTTCGAGTTTTGCATACTTTAATAGTAATACCCTTAATTCAGCTGATAAAAACGGACTGTGTTGAGTTAAAGAGTATTAGTACAACGGAATGTGTAATCTGGATAAACAGTTTGTATGGTTAATAATGTCAGCTCTCTAATTTAACCGTACAGATTTTAAGTATCGTTCTGTATGGATTGTTTTAAGCAATTCCACTGGCTAATAGAATTCTCCGCCGAGCACTCGGCTAGTTTATTTTAAATCAGCTTTAATATTCTGTTTCTCAGTAACACTGGGGAGGTGAGCAGCTCTATTTGCATTTACTGCATGTGCATCCAGTGGCTTCGGTAGACATCTGTCAGTCAAATAACGTCATTCTGCAAATCCACCTAGACGCCTGCAGGCCCTTTTCTTACTGGAGGAAAGAGTTGTTTGGATAAGTAAATGCTTTGAAATAAATTTGGTGGCTTTTAACAGGGCGCAGCTAGTGATGGGAATAGGAGTGGTCACTTCGAAGAGTGGGTGTATTCCATCATCTAAGAAATGCTCTTTGGAATTGGCATTTAATAAAAACAGCGACACCCCTTCCCGCCCCCCCCCCCCCCCGCCCCCCCAGCCGGGCTGTGCTGTTTGTAGACCTCATTCCCATGTTGTTTACATTTGTTTAGAACCACATAAAAATTGGTTGTGATAAAGGGGTATACTTCCAGGCTAGAAAATGTTTAACTGTGGAAGCTCAGTGGACATGGGATGTTGAAGGACAAACATTTCAGTTGCATAAGTTGTATCTCTTGCTGCAGACTGGTCAAGGTGAAGACCAGCCAGAGTCTGGGAAGCTGCTGGGGGTGGGGGGGGGGGAGAGCAGTTAGAGCACAGAGGTATAGGCAGACGTTTGTCATGTATTTTGGAGAGAGGTTTATTTCTGCCTTGTAATTAATAATTATTATGAAATAATCAAAGGCTGGTAAAATTTGGGACTTGTAGTTTATGAAATAAAACTGTAACGAATACAGTTCTGTCAGGCTTGTCATTCTTGAGGGGTTTCTGTTTATTTTTGAGTTGCTTCAGTTGATTTATTACTTGGTAATGCCTATTTGAAAGAAACTTCATTCAGATAAACTTTATTTTGGAATGCTTTGTCTTACTATATTGAATGAAAATTGTGCCGGTGAGCCCTTAATATTTTTTTTTTCTCCAGAAAGTTCTTTTTCAGTAACCGAATGTCCTTTGGGAGAAAACTGGTCCTGCTGTAGCATTTGAGACCTTGACCTTAGCAACTCTTGGCTCGTGGTTGTTTACTACAGCTGCAGCCTGTGTGTGTACAGAAAGGGAAGGGACTGCAAACACTCGTGGGCTCACTCTCCCCAGGCCAAGGGAAAAACAAATCAGGATGCTTGACGTTCATTCATTCCGAAGAGTGTGCATCAGGCATATAATAGCAATAGTGTTCTGGTCATTTAAATATATATATATATGTTCCTAGAGGATTACTTCCCCACTTCCTGTGAAAAGTAAACAAGCACTTTAACAGACTGAGTGAGTTCTAAATGTTATATCATGAAGCAGGCTGTTAACAGCTTAATGAAATAATTTGGTCTTAAACATAGGTGGGTTTTTTTGGTGTGGTTTTGTTTTTATTTTTCCTTTCCGCAAAGAGGACACAAGTGCTTAGGCCTTTAGGCCTACACTGAGGGCATCTTGAACTTCAGCCAGTATTGGTCAATCTAGACTATTGAGTAACCTTACCAGTGAGGTGATATTGTTAAATAGTTGAACATATAAAGGGACGTTTTTACCATCGCATGAGATGGAAAGTGTGGTATTTCATATTTATGTGAATTTCATTGGTACAATCCCATTAAATTGGGGGTGCTAAAGGTTTTCTTTGTATATAGGAGAAACAATCTTCTTAGAGTGTTAACTTCATAAATGCAACTGTCAGTGATTTGTGGATTCATGCAACATAGTTGTATTCTATAATACTAGAGGCACAAACTCATTTTTAAAGTTACTCTTTTTTTGGATAAGGAAGTCTCCCCACTCCTGCTTCCATGTTGATTAATTGAAAAGGAGCTAAAAAACCAACCCCACACTGATTTATTTAGAATCGACACCCATGATTATCTCATTCTTTGTTGAAAACAACTTTCATTTTTATAAATAATTACTAAAATAGGTTGCAGTTGCTTACCTTTTACTATTTACATTTTGAAAATACTGTATGCCAGTAGAGTGGAAATATATGTATTTTTGCCTGGTCTCTGTTTATTTTCTGTGTGAAATTTTTCTTTTTATTTATTTTTCAGCCTACAAATTACGCACAGCTTTCAATCTTAAGTATGTACAAAATGTAAGGGGAAAAATATTAACATTAAATCACTGGCAACACCCTATAAACCACACAGCCTTAACTCATCCACCACAACCACAGCTCCCAAAATCAAAATGCTAGTAAACAGATGGGCCTTGCCCTGTGCCCAGGAGGTCAACAGCCTTAGGCTCCGTGAGAGCTGCTGTGTTTCTAGAGCCCAAACCGGTCCAGAGAACTGTTTGACTTCAACAGACCAGAATTCATTTCCAGGGCCTAGACCGGCCACACCCCATCTGATGTCAGCTTTTGAGTTCTTGTGGTGGAGAACACATGCTGCGGATTAAATGGTTGCTTTCTCTATATATTCTCAGTAATTATGTTACAAAAGGATTTTTCGGTTTTGGGTGTTTATTGTCATAAAAGTGGCTACTTGAGTAGTCCTGTTGCTCCATAAAAATTTGTTTTGGTCTGGCAGTAGATTGCAGGATATTCACCCAAAAAACTCTGCTCTGGTATGGCCTTTCTTCCTGTCTTTTTTTTCAGCTTAAAGTCCTGCTTCTCTTCTGTGGCTAATTCCATGGTATATATTTCTGGATATTAGCATAACTAGACTGGTCCAAACAGTATCGCTTTTTAGGTACAGATGGTGTAGTAGAAAGCCCTCATGTGTGGAAGGCGAGAAGCAGTTGCAGAGCTCTGGGACAGTTTTCCCAGTCCCACAAGAGTAACAGAGGCCGCCCCTATTACGGAGGACTGGCCAAGACAGCCAGGAATCGTGTTCCCAGTGCTACATTCACCACACTTGAGGGTTTTCAGAATAATTCCTGTCATGATGTATATGTGTAGTTATATACGTGTGGGTGTTTGCTATTTTATGTATGTACCTGTGTGTATACATACACAGTAATTATATTTATGAATGCGAATTTTTATATTGTCTTTCTATGTTGGTATATATACCCCTCCATGCCACATCCACTAAGACCAAGAATTATAGTAAAAGCCCCCTCCTCACCTCATCGAATAAAGAGGGAAAGCACACAGTTTTCTCAAAGCCTATGTTTAGTAATATTATCTCACTTGTGTTTTTTTTTTTATTTTAGCAAGCAAACTTATAGCATGAAAACAGCCCTTCCCCAAAGAAAACAAACCAGCAAAACTAAATGACAACCAAGAGGAAGGATTTTAAAAAATGGAATAAATAATTCTAAAGAAAATGTTTATTCGTTTCCCAGTCAGGTATCTGCTAAGAGTGTATATCCTGTTGTCTGGACGGATTTAAGGGGCAGAGATACTACAGTTTGAATTAGGGGCTCTTGCCTTCTAACTCTGAATGACCTTGGTCACGTTTCTTAACCTCTCCGAGTCTAGAAAATGGGAAAAATAATGTGCGTTTTACAGGGTTGTGGTGAGGGTGAAAGGAGATAGTGTGGGTACAAATCACTTTGTAAAACTAGAAAGTACTGGTGTGGCAACCGATTGGACAGGGAAACCACTCCCTCGCCGTCCCCCACATCCCTACAAGGGATGAACTTTCCAGCCTCTCAAAGTGAGCATATAAATTACACTTATGGAGAAGGAATTTCCGAGTGTGGGTAGAAAACTTCTGGCAGTCAAAGGTCATGAATTCCATTCCTGTCTCACCAGAGATTTGCTCTGTGACCTTGAGAAAGTCATTCTTAAAAAGTTTCTCTAGCTGGTATGAAAGTTACTGACTATTAACATTTATATAATGCAGGTGAAGAATCTGAGGTTTTCTGAAGAAGGTCCACGAAAATACAGTTCCCATGATCATTTTACAGAAAACAGAAAATAAAGATCAACAGTGATTATTTAGGGATTGTAAACCTCCAGGCTATTTCTTCAGTGAGTCAACTGAAACTTCTATCAACTGGTCATTAAAAATCCCTTTAATTTTTTTTTTTTTAATAGAATCATTACATTTGTGCTGTTGTACTATGATTTAGAACAGTCTGTTGAACTTCAAATTCCTAGTTAAGCCAAGATTCTGTTGATTAAGCTGTGTCTGATTTATGGCTTAACGTGTCTTGGTTAGACTCAAAACATTGTAACACAATACATGCACAGTAAAGAGAGGTAAATGATGGAGATATTGCGCGGATATTTGAAAATCTGTTGAACGCATATTATATGCACACCTTTTTCTGCCACGCGCATTTCTTTATATACATACATTTGAGAAAATTAAGAACAATATTAATTTACATAATTTCTCCCCAGCTACATTTTCTTCAGTTAAGAAACAAAGTATGTTTTCACACTGTGTAAACACTATTCTTGCAAGAGCAAAGAAACACTCAAACTAGCTCATCGATATAACTCGTTTCAGGTTCTTTCCATGTGGCACGAACACCCTAACTTCTGTTCATGTTATAGCTATTACTGTAAACATCACTTTCTTTGGGACTCTGTTTACCATCCCTTGCTTTGAGAACATGCAGGGTTCTAGTCTGTATTCTGTGGCCCTGGAGTACATGCTGTTCCATCTGGTAAAATTGCTTGTTGCTTTGCCTTGTCCCCTCCCAGTAGTAAGCCCCTTGAGAGCAGGAAGTGTATCCTCCTTAAAGTTACTGTCCCGGCTTCTCACCCAGTGCCTACCATTGCAACTGATCGTACAGGGCTAGGGCTAAAATACTTATGGAAAGAACAAATGAAGGAGTGCAGTCCCACACTAACCCTTCAGTAGCTAAAGGGCAGTGTCATGGGTATTTCCTACCTACATCTTTTCTAGCTATGTATATTCAACTCTCTTAGCCATTCCACAATTCACAATATTTTCTTGAATTTATTTTATTTTATTTTTGCAAAAGGAAGCTTTGTAGTGGAGTTGAACAACGCTGGATTTGAAACCTCAGACTACTCAGGTTTTGGCTATCTAACAGGTTTACCCGTTTACCCACTGATAAGTTAAAAAGTCTCCGTTTACCCACTGATAAGTAAAAACAAGAACAAGTAATGTCAGCTTTGTAGATGTGTTTGAGGACTAAAATTGTGGTGATGTCCATAAAACATCTAGTATATGTACCTTGTTCACATTTAGTGCTCTATAAATATTAGTTTGTTCCAGGGTATTGGTGCCTTTCTCTCTTTTTGTAAGTTTTTAATTTCAGTTAGTTAACGTACAGTGTTTTGTTAGTTTCAGGTGTAAAATACAGTGATTCAGCATTTCCATACATCATTCGGTGCTCATCACGACAGGTGCATGCACACCTTAATCCCCATCACCTATTTAACACAACCCCACATCTACTTCCCTTCTGGTAACCATCAGTTTGTTCTCTGTAATTAAGTCTGTTTCTTGATGTGTCTCTTTTTTTTCCTTTGCACGTTTGTTTCTTAAATTCCACATAGGAGTGAAATCATATGGTATCTGTCTTTCTCTGACTGATTTCACTTGGCATTATACTCAGTAGCTCCATTCATCTTGTTGCAAATGGCAACATCTCATTCTTTTTTATCGCTGAGTAATATTCCATTGTGTATTTGTGGCCTCTACTCATATATCCATGGAGACTTGGGCTGTTTCCGTATCTTGGCTATTGTACATAATGCTGCTACACCAGGGGGCATGTATCTCTTTGAATTAGTGTTCTTGTATTCTTTGGGTAAATACCTGGTGATGTGATTGCTGGATTATAAGGGATTTCTATTAAAAGCAGACAGTTTAGAATCATTGGATTATAAAATAATCTATTCGGAATGAAGGGTAGCAACAAAATAAAGTAGCTGCTCTTTCTTGTGCAGAAGTTAGGTACCGTGTTTCTCATGTGTTGGCTTATTTAGTATGTACTCTTTAGTATAAAGGTATGTGTAGGTTGACTTCCAAATAATTTATACTATGAATATACTATGTTTATACTATAGTATGTGTGGAGACCCCTAGAATACCTTTTATACACTGGACCTTGACTTAGGGACATCAGTTCATGGATGGTGGTTTTTTTTTTTTTTTTTAATTTTTTAAATTTTTTTTATTTTTAAAAAAATTTTATTTATTTATTTGACAAATACAGATCACAAGTAGGCAGAAAGGCAGGCAGAGAGAGAGAGGAAGAAGCAGGCTCCCTGCTGAGCAGAGAGCCTGATGTGGGGCTCGATCCCAGGACCCTGGGATCATGACCTGAGCCGAAGGCAGAGGCTTTAACCCACTGAGACACCCAGGCGCCCCTTGGATGGTGTTTTTTTAAAGCTATTGTGTGATGGTGCTCACTGCCAAGTAAGAGTTCCTCCCCCTGCCCCCCCCATGACTTTGGTACTTTTGACAATAATTTTAAAGATTATTTGAAAATTATACTACTTTTGTTTTTCATTAACAAATGGAAAAAGGCAGAAAATGAAAGTGCTGCTTCTACTTATAAGAAACAGGGTTTATCATCTTGATACACAGTTGAAACAGAACTCATTAGGTGTGTTGAAAAGTGACTCTTTGTAGGTGCTTAATGGAGTTAATCTGATAAATTGTGAAAAATAAGATTATGGAATATACAGAATGCTATACATCTGTTTTTAGTACGGAACTTAATAGATTACATGTAACTATAGAGTTTGTAATTTTTCTTTTGTCTGTGGGAGTGGATCTCCTTTAAAACATAAGTCTGGTCCCTTGACTTACACTTATTTGGATTTTGTGTAAGTTTCCAGGGGTGCATTATATATTGAAAAACATGAGATTACTCTATTTAATATTCTTTGAGTACCTCTATATGATATTATGGTTTCTATTTTATAGATGTAGGAACTAATTTTCACCAAATTGGTGCGATCATGGTCAACAGCCAACTAGCGCCAAAGTGAAGATTTGAATGCTGGAAAGCCTTTGTGTTACTCTTTCCTCCCTGTGTTACTCTGCTCTCCCTTTAGCATTAAGTATGCTATTCCAGAGTTAAACTTGTTGTAGAATCGAGCAAAAAAGGGGAATATTATACAAATTTTGTGTTTAGAGGCTGTTATTTTATTTGTAGATTATATTGACATACTACACTTACTAGAATACATTTACTAGAATATTTACTTTAATACAGAAGCCAGTTCTGTGATGGATGATCTGTGTACTGAAACAAATTATGAGACCTAATCCAAGAAATTATTTTAGAAGGCAACAGCTACAGGATGTTTCCAAGTGACAGTAGTCGACCAGTAACTTCTGGCCAATATGCATTGTGCCATTTGATAAGGCTGTTATAGTCAGAGGTATCATAAAAGTAAGAAAAAACAATCTCTTTAAAAAATGCCTTACCTTTTTTGACATATATATGTGTGTGTGTGTGTATATATATATATATATATTTATTTATTTATTTAGCTTCTATCATGTATATGGAATCATGTATAAAAATGGGTAGGACATCATCATTACTGAGCTGAAATCAAGGAGAGGAGGTAAGACTTAATGTAGAAAATTATAATAAAGCAATTTGTGATAAATGGACCAAGGGCTGTAAGTTTCTTAAACGAAATGCATAGGAAAAAATTCCCTTTACCTGGGAAATCAAGAGTTTCAGGTTTTTCATGGATATGGCAACAATTCTTTGTGGGAAACATTTACTTTCTATAGAAAAGAAAAAAACAAACCCACAAGAATAAGAAAGCAAATTAAAATCATATTTTGGCTACTGTGGTGATTTCACACCTCCTTTTCTGTTCTCTTCTAGAGCTGATGGCTTTGTGGTGTTTAATCATTTGCCTTATCACCAGAAAATTGTGATTCCCAAAAATAAATCCTGGGAAGTGCTTGGCTAGTAGGGCATACAGTGTTATAATGAGTTTAGAGAAGGTTTATTTTTTAGGGGGGGGGCGGGATATATACGTCATGATTGGTTAAAAAAATTTTAAAAATACCCTTTCTGCGAAGCTGTCTAGTGAAATTTTTTCATATTGCTGAAGATTTGATATATGATCATTTATTTATAAATGATGAAAATTTTACCTTTGACCAAAAACCTTGAATATGAGAGTAAGATTTTTTTTTTTTGACTTAAGAACAACAGAAGGAAAAACTTGAAAACCAATCAGTTTTACAGAAGGTCACAGTCATTGTAATTTATCAGAGGTGTGGCTTGAAGGGATATTTAGGAAGAAACTTTACATTAAAGTGGTTGGTTGTTCAGAGTGACACCCTCTGGAAAGTGCATTAGCTTTCTGCTTTAGGTGTAACTACGGAACACTTAAGGAAACACACAACGTTTCATTTTGAGACAATGTATAACAAGAAAGAAATCCACTCTTAATGAGTCTATAAAGAGCAGTGATAGAATTCCTGTTGTATACTGAGCTCTCTATTGAGTATATTGGGATCATACCAAGGCGCTAGGCTGAGGCAGTTGTTTTCATTTATAAATAGCTCAGTAATTAAGACACTCCAGAATACTTGGGGAGTGTGGGCTAACAAAAAGAAATTTGGTTAGTGCTTGGTGGTTTACAGGGTGGTTTTAGTTTCATCCTGACAATCCTACAAGGTAGATAGGACACATGTCACTGTTTTATTCGCGAGGATATTAAAGTCATATAAAGGTAAAATAACTAGAAGGTGGCCAAGCCGAAACTAGAACCTTGATTTCCAACACCAGTAACATAATTTTTTCCATTTCATTCCACTGCTGTCTTCCTAAGTTTCATTTAGTCTTAGATTTTGAAAGTCTACTTTGCAAAAAAGAGGTGCCTGTGTGTCTAGCGTCTAGCTTATGTGCATCTAGCTCATGTGAGATAATCAGTGAATATTATTGGATGAATTCTATCCCCTTCCAAAATGTACTCAAAAGGGGCATAAACAAAACATATGCAATAGCTCAGATCTTAGAAGAGACTGTGCAAATAGAGGTATCTGTACTCTGAAGAAAATGAGGAGATGGTTCATCACTTACCATGTACCAAGGCTTGTGCTAGGTGCTGAAAGTACAAAGGTATTCTCTGTCCTAAGTATGTGCGGATCAGGAGGAAGCAACGAAGCTATACCCAGAGGGAGGGCCATACTGTACTATATTTCAGTTTATTTTCATGTAGATCCTTAGTGTGCCTTAAAATAATACCTAGATATTTTTAGATTTATGTTTTAGTTTCTTTTGAGTACTTTTCTTCTTATCAGAAAATCTTTTCCATTTAAGCATGTGATTGTTTTAGGTTTCTTTTTCCTTTCAAAAAAAGTATATTTTGTGCTTGCTGTACTGAAAGTGTGTATGGTACACTTAAAAGGCATTATCTCATTTAATGCTTATAACCAACTCAAAGCGAGGTATTTATTTAAATGAATTTATTATTACTATTATTACTTTTATGACTAAGGTTTTCAAAGGACAACTAAAGATCTGTAGGAAAGAAGTGTTTCGCCTAAACTCATTGAGCAGTGTTTACAAATATATCTTTCTGATAAAAGTAAGTATGTGTGTGAAGACTTTAAACTTCATTTTTTCTTTTTTTTTCCCTACTTCTCCCCTACTTCTTGTAGCCAGCAATAACATTCCATTCCGCCGTAACCCATGTCATCAGAACTATGTGTCCTTTTACATTTTTCTCCATATCCTAAGCATCGCAAACACATTTGCACAAAGTTTTTTGATCACTGATTGTAAAAATGGGATTATATTTTGTTATTGTCAAATTTGTTTTTTGGTTCAGTACTGCCTAAGGGAAATACTTGCACTCAACTGCTGTATCTCTACTCCATTTTAAAAAAAAAAAACAAAAGCGAAAACAAAATATTGCCTGATATTCCCAAGTATGGTTATTTCATAGTCTACTGAACCATTAACTTATTGATGGGCAATACTTTTGTTTCTAGTTTTTCCACTAATTACACTATAGAAACTAATAACAATATAGAATAATTTCTACTAATAACAATATAAAAACAATAGAGAAATACCTTTATATCTACACTCTGACAGACCAATGGGATAGATTCTCAGGGTGGGATTATGTACTGCTTCAAAACGTTGCCACATTGCTTTGAAGAAAAAGGCTGTAGCAGTTCTTTTTACCAGTAATGCAGGCAAAATCCTTAACTTGAAACTCCATTAGGAAAAATTGACACTTTCCCAGTCTGATAGTTCTACAGTAGTATCTCACAGTTACTTTAAATTAGTATTTCCTGACTGCTGGTGACATTGAACATCTTTTTCTATATTTGTAGGTACATTGGAGTTATTCTTCTAAAAATTGCCCTTTCATACTCTACTCATTTTTCTACTTGGTTGTTGTCCTTTTGTGGGAGTTCTTTATATATTATAGCTATTAACCATTTGATATCTGGATTGCAAAGACTTTTTTCAAAAACTGACCTTTTGGGGTGCCTGGGTATCTCAGTTAGTTAAGTGTCTGCCTTGCGCTCAGGTCATGATCCCGGGGTCCTGGGATGGAGTCCTGCATTGGGCTCCTTGCTTGGGTGTGGGGGGAGTGGGGAAGGGAGGTTAGGGGGAGCCTGCTTCTCCCTCTGCCTGCTTTGCTTGCCATTCTCCTTGCTTGTGCTCTTTCTCTCTCTCTGACATGAATAAATAAAATCTTAAAAAAAAAAAAAACACCTGATCTTTGTTCAAGAGGTATCTTTTAATGTATAACATTTTAAATTTTTATATAATCAGTTTGTTCTGTCCTACTTAACTTTTTATTAATGTTTTCTCCATTGACAAAACAGATGGGTAATCTATACTTACACTGAATTTTTCCCTTCCACTTTGATCTTATCTTTAGTAAATTTGGAATTTTTAGTTATATGTGCTCTAGAAGAGGGATCCACTTTTATTTACTTTGAGATGCATATTAGCACCATTTTTAAAGTAATGTATTCTTTTACCAGTAAATATAAATCCTGCAATTGTGTTATGTTCTCAGATATCCTATGATAGTACCAGATTTTTTTTTTTTCCCTTTTAAAGTAGTAAAGTCCAAATCTAAGGAATATGTCATCCATTGTCCCAACTCCCCTGGACAAAAAATACACAAAAACCCTGTTGTGATTCTAATGGGAATTGCATTATGTTGTATATAATCTGGGGACAATTAACATTTTAATATTTTTAGTGTAGTGTGTCATCCCCATTCAAGAACGTGGATGTCTTTCTGTTTATATAGTTTTTTAATGGTTCAAAAAGATCTTAGTATTGTAATGGTTGTTTTCTCTTAAATTTAGTTCTAAGTACTTTCATAGGTTTTTGGCTATTTTATATTTATTGAGATGATATGATTTTGTTTTAGTCCTTTGGTATGGTGAATTAATTGTGTGGCTTGATTTTTTAATGTTGTGCCAGACTCTCATTACTTGTAAAAGTCTTACTTGTTCTTGGTGCATTATCTAGTTATATATAGCTATATTTGATTTTCTAATATTTTGTTAAGAATTAAGATATGTGTTTATACTGTTCAGTTCTTTTTATTTTTTCTTTTAATATTTTTATCTGATTTTGCTTTCAGGTTATTCCTAGCCTCCTAAAATAACAATGGAAGTGTTCTATCATCTATTTTTTTGGAATACTTTGTGTAGAATTATTTCTTCCTTAAATGTGTGGAAGAATTCACCAGAGAATCCATCTGGATTTAAATGTCCCCCCCCCCCCTTTGCAGGAAGACTTTTAACTCTAAATTCAATTTATTCAACACATACAGAGCTATTCAGATTATATGATCATTTGTGAATTAAACATCTTGGTTGTGTTTTTGAAAGAATTTGGCCTTTTCACCTAAGTTACAGAATTTATCGGCATAAAGTTGTTTATATTGTCCTATTCTCTTAACGACTGTAGGATCTGTACTGATAACTTGTTATATCTGATTTAGGTGACTGGTCACTTTTCTCCTTTTCTCCTGATCAGTCTGGCCAGGGGTTTATTAATTTTACTGATGTTTCGGAAGGGCCAGCTTTTGGTTTCATTAATTTTTTCTCTAATTTTTACTTTTTTTCTAATTCATTGATTCCTGACCTTTATTATTTCCTTTATTATGCTTGTCACAGTTTTAATTGGTTCTCTTTTTAGTTTTTTAAGATGGAAGCTTAGAGTGTTGATTTGAGACCTTTTTTCTTTTCTTACATAAGGATATAATGCCATAAATTTTCCTTTGAGCACTGCTCCTTTAAACTTTAATTCAGTTAATATTTTCTAATTTCCATTGTGATTTCATTGTTTACTTTGAATTGTTTAGGATTGTGTTGTTTAGTAGTCAATACTTGGAGATCTTACAGATATTTTTCTGATACTGATTTGTTTTCAGAGTATGTATGATTTTGATTCTTTAAAAATTTTCTGAGATTTGCTTTATCACTCAGCATATGGTCTGTATTGGTGAACATTATACATACAAACCATGTGTCCTGTCATTATTGGGTGAAACATTCTATAAATGTCAATTAGGTCTATATTTTGTAAATATCAGTGTGCCAACCTGGTTAATAATGTTCAAGTCTTCTGTATTGTCAACTGATTTTTTTTTTCTCTCTTTGGATCTGTCAGCTACTGGGAAAGAAAGGTTTAGTATTTAAAATACAATCATGAATTAATCTGATTCTCTTCAGGTCTATTAGTTTTTGCTTTATGCATTTTGAAAGCTTTGTTATTAGGTGCATACATATCTAGGATTGTTGTGTTTTCTTGGTGAATTGACCCCTTTATCATCATTTAATATCCCTGTTTTTCCTTTATAGACAACATGTAATTGTGTGTGAATTTTTAATCCAATTTTATGATTTCTAACTTTTACTTGGAATGATTTGTTAGTTTACTTTAAACATTATTTTGATATGATTGGGTTTCAGTATAATAACTTGCTGTTTGTTTTCTTTGTCTCACCTAGCTTTTTTACTCTTATTTTTCCATATCTTGACTTTTTTGGGGCTTGATTATTTTCTAGTAGTCAGTTTTATCTCCAGTTATTACAGGTCTTTGTTTTATATTTCTAGTGGTTACTCTAGGGTTTACAATATATGTCATTAATTTCTCACGGTCATATGATACAATACCACTTCCTGTATGATGTCAGAAAGAAAGTTATAACAGTATACTGCCCTTTTTTTCCTCTCCCACTGTTTATGTTATTTTCTTAATATGTTTTAACTTATACATATTATAAACCGTATATTTCCTAGGTATTGCTTTTGCTTTAAAGATTTAGTTCCCTTTAATATGGATTATAAATCAGAATAAAAGGTCTTCGTTTGTATTTACTGATGATTCTTATACTTCAAAGATTCTTTTATTTCTTCTAAATTTCTGTCTGGTATCATATTTTATTTCTATTCTAAAATTTTTTATTTCTAAATACATTTATTTCTAAATAAATTTATTTCTATTTCTAAATTTTTAAAAATTCTATTTATATTAATAAATTCTATATATTTCTAAATTTCTGTCTGGTATATTATCATAAAGAAAATATTTCTTGAAATGCAGGTTTGCTGACAGTGATTTTTCACAGATTTGTTTATCTGCAAAAGTCTATTTGCCTTTGTTTCTGAAATATTTTAGCCGGGTTTGAATTTTAGTTTGACAGTTTTCTCTCCATTCATTACTTTAGATATGTTGCTATGCTATATTATCCTCTACTTTACATAGTTTCTGAAGAGATGTCCTTTGTCATTCTGATTTTTGTGGTTCCATATGTAATGTTGTTTTTCTGTCTATCTTCAGGATATATTTTTTAACTTCGGTTTTCAGTAAAACCAAATGTTTTTACACGCATAGGCTTGTTATCCTTTGTAATTATCCTGTTTAGGAGTTCTCTTAGCTTTTTTGATCTGTAGTTTATTGTCCTTTCTAATTTTTCACAGGTTTTTCCCACTATTTTTATAAGTATTTCTTCTGCCCCATTGTTTCTCCTCTCTTTCTCTCTGGACCATTTGGACAAGTACATTAGTTTACTTCAAATTGTCCCTTAGGAGTTGAGGGAAATTGGAGGGGGAGATGAACCATGAGAGACTATAGACTCTGAAAAACAACCTGAGGGTTTTGAAGGGGCGGGGGGTGGGAGGTTGGGGGGAGCCAGGTGGTGGGTATTATGGAGGGCACGCATTGCATGGAGCACTGGGTGTGGTGCAAAAACTATGAATTCTGTTACGCTGAAAAGAAATTAAAAGAAAAAAAATTGTCCCTTAGGTCTCGGATCTTCTGCAACTGCCACCCCCCATTCAGTTTTCAGTCTGAATAATTTTTCTTGATCTCTCTTCAAGTTCACTAATTCTTCCTGTTGTGTCTTCCTATCTTCAAGTTCACTAATTCTTTCTGTTGAGTTTTTTGTAAACTCTGTGAAAGAATTATCTTTGATATAAAGCTGCTTCTTCAGTGTTTTTATATCACTTTAAAAAAATTTCAGTTTACTGAATTTCTCCATTTATCCCTTTTATCTTTTTTTCTAGATTCTTTTACATTTTAATCGTTATTTTAAAGTATCTCTGGTAGTTTCAATATCTCTACCATCTTGGGATCCGATTATATTGATAGCTTTATCTCTTGACAGCGGGTAATTTGCTTTGTTTTTGTGTCTTATAATATTTTGTTGACTGTGACATTATGTATAAAAGAACAGTAGAGATTGAGGTAAATAATTATGCTAACAAATGGACATGTCTCTTATTCTGCAAGATATTAGTGTCTGTGAAGAGGGAAGATAAATTGTTTGGTCAGTAGATGTGCTGAATTATTACTTTGTTGTTGCTTTTGAACTGTCGTATCACTGGAGACTTGAACTTTCTGTAGGAATGCATTGCTTTTACCTTAAGACTTCAGTGAGACCTGACCTGTCACAGTGGTTTTCTTCTCAGTGTTCCTGCTCTACCCTCAAGTTTTGGTCAGCTCTGAACTCCACTGTCACAGGGGGCCTCCTTTTGTTCTTTTGCGTCTATCCCAGCAGTAGTCTGTGGGTGGGTGTGAGTGGGTAGGATCTCAATTCTCTTATACCAACAGCAGTCTTAGGCAAGCCTGGTGGACCTAAGTCCGAGTTGAGACTTTGATAGCATGCCTTCTTGTGGTAGTCAGACTCTCTTGTGTCAATGGCAGGCTTAAATGTTTGTGTGCGCTTTCCGATTTCTTTTTTGTATCATTTTAGAATTCTGGATCTGGGGAAGTTTTCTGCCTTACCCCAGGAGCCAGATGAGTTTTAACCTGATGTTCACTGCAAGGTCAAATGTGTGTGATTTCTGTCTCTCATCCAATGGCTGTTTTTCTTTGAACTTGGGGAAAGAAATAGGCAGAGTCTCTCTTCTGGAGGCAGATAAATCTTCTCCTTCTCTAGCTGCAGTTCACCTTTGCATGGAGGAAGCTGGAGTATTTACTGTTCTTGTTCCTGTGGCAGATGGCTTTTGCTTTATTTGACAGTAGAGTCTGGGATGAGGCCAAGTTTTATCCTTGTGTTCCTATGGTAGCTGATGTCTACCTTTGTACCCCCTTTTAGGGTGGGGGCTCTCTTACTTCTCTTGTTCTGCTTTCATTCTTCTGTCCTAGCACCTGGAGGAGGCTTAGAAAAGAGCAGGGTGATTGGCTGTGGGGTGTTCTGGCATCAGGGGCTTCCTGGGATACTAACTGACTCAGCTAGCCCACATGCATCTTTTAAGAATTTGTTAAAATTTCAGTGTTTTTGTTTTTGTTTTTTAATCTGCTTAAAAATTAGAAGAGAGGCAGTTGGGTGCCTCAGTCATTTAAGCATCTGACTCTCAATTTTGGCTCAGGTCACAATCTCAGGGTTGTGAGATCGTGCCCTGTGTCAGGTTCTGTGCTGGGCATGGAGCATGCTTAAGATTCTATCTCTTCCTTTGCCCTGGCTCTTACCCTCTTCTCTTTCCCACTCTTAAAATATTTTATTGCAATAAAAAAAACCCAATAAAAAATTTCCATCTTAACTGTTTTTAAACCTACAGCTTAGTAAGTCAATTATATTCACATTGCTGTGCAAAAGATCTCAGACTTTCTCATCTTGCCAGACTGAAACTGTATACCCATTGGACAGCAACTCTCTATTTCCCCCTTCCCTGAGTTCCTGGCAACCACCATTCTGCTTTCTGTTTCTTATATGCTTTTTTGACCCTTCATTCTATTTCCATTATCATGGTCAAAGGCAATGTCCTCTTTCTCTGTGAATGGGCTAGTTACCCATTGGAATTTAGTTTACCCTGTTGCCTTGTAACTTAAAGTCTTTGGTCTCAAAAACATGATTTTGTAGTTATCTTAAATACGTATTTTCTTTCTACCCTTGTGTAGCTTAAATGTGCTTAGATTTCTTTTTTTCTCCCTCTCCCCCCCTTTTTTGGGACTGCTTGTTGAATTTTATGTAAGTATTTTTAAAAATCATCTGATAAATCATCTTTTTTTCTTCTTTAGTTGACTTATAAAGTTTTTATTAGAGGGTTCATTAATATTGAACTATCATTGCATTAGGGATCAAATCCTGCCTTTTCATAATTTATTATTTTTGTATAAATTTACTTGATTTTATTTGATAAATTAGTATGAAGCTTAGAATATATATATATTTATATATTCACAAGTGGGATTGGTCTATAATATTTTCCTTACTACTGAATCATGTTTCTGTATCAATATTTTGGTAGATACAGAAATTAAGAAAATATTCCTGTCTTTCCATGAGCTATAATTGAAACTCACTCATTCTTTCTCTCTTTCTTTCTTCCTTCCTTCCTTCCTTCCTTCCTTTCTTTCTTTCTTTCTTTCTTTCTTTCTTTCTTTCTTTCTTTCTTTCTTAAGATTTTATTTTTTTGAGAGAGTGAGAGCCAGAGAGCAGGAACGGGATGAGAGAGCACAAGCAGGATGAAGGGCAGAGGGAGAAGCAGACTCCCCACTGAGCCCGGAGCCTAATGCAGGGCTCCATGCGGGGCTGGATCCCAGGACTCCTGGCTCATAACCTGAGCTGAAGGCAGACACTTAAGGGACTGAGCCACCCAGGTGCCCCATGAAACTGTTTCTTATAGGTTAATACTTAGGTGTGAACTGTTGGGTCATGGTTTTATATTTTTTCTAGTGGCAGATATGTAATCTTTTTTTCTAATTTCTTCTGTGTATTTGTCCATTGTTTTTGAATCAAGTTTTGGCTAGCAGATTGTCCATTCACTTTTTAAAAAATTGATTGAGATATAATTGACATACAACATTCTGTTGGTTTTAGGTGTACTGTGTATGATTTGATGTATGTATGCATTGCTAAATGATTGACACTAGGTAACAACTGTCACTACATAGTGATAGTTGTTTCTCTTTCTAGGGATGAAACTTTAAAATATACAGTACATTATTGTTATCAGTAGTCACCATAGTGTACATTACATGCCCAGTACTTTTATTTATCTTATAACTGGAAGTTTATACCTTTTGACCATGTTTATCCCTTTCACCGCAATCTGCCCCCCATACCCTGCTTTGGCAACCACCATTCTCTTATTTGTATGTGTGATCTCTGGAAGCCACTGATTTGTTATCCATATCTATGATCTCTGTATCTTTGTATATGCCCATTTGTTTGGTAAGTTTTTAAATTTGTTAGCTCAGGATAATATGTAGTATTCCCTATTGTGTAATTGCAGTTCTACTATAAAGCATGTGTAACTTTTTTATTCCTACCACTGTTTATTTTTTTACTTCTTTTTTCTTAAATGTTCCATAAATTGCTTTGCTATTATGCTAATATTAAAAAAAAAGCTTTTGAATTTTTCATCATTTCTTGTGTTTTTACTTATTTTCTCTCTTGGCTTTTAGCACATATTTTCTTAATTCTCTTTTTTTCCTTTTGCTTAGTTCTTTTAAAAATAAATCTCCTTTTAACTATGAAGGCATTGAAATTAGATATAATCCTTTGCTATATTCTGTACTTTTTAGGGGAAGAATTATTCCCTTTTTCATTGTACCAAATTTTTGTGATTTTAATTGTAATTTTACTATAATTTATAATTTTATTGATTTCTTCTTTGAGTCAAACGTAGTATTTAAATAGGGTGTCTCTCTATCAGATGGGGTCCCCCAAATGTGGGGTGATAATTGGGTGGAAGCCAGTGGCATACAAGGTGAAAGAATTTACGTGAGGTAGAACAAAGGAGATAGAAGCTAATTGAATATATTTTAAAGGAGCAGTGGGTTGGATGGCAGAGGAGAAGCTGTCTGCTGTGAGGCAGTAGGTGGGGGCTACTTCTAAAGAGGGAAGATGAGGAGGTATGGCAACTTATGGGATCTTCCCTTTTTTTGTAACTGTGACTAGTTTTGAGTCGCCCATTCATTAATTAGAGCCTATGAATATTTTGAGGTGGGTTGCCTGATGGGCTTGTCTGTCCTCAGCCAGAGGGTCACTGTGGGTCCCCCCCTTTTCTTTATATTTTTATTTAAATTCTAGTTAGTTAATGTACAATACAATATTGGTTTCAGGAGTAGAATTCAGTGGTTTGTCACTAATATACAACACCCAATGCTCATCATAACAAGTGCCCTCCTGAATACCCATCAACCCTCAGTTTGTTCTCTGTTGTTACAAGTCTCTTATGGTTTGTTTCCCTCTTCCTTTTTTACCTCCTCCTATGTGTTCATCTGTTTCTTGTTTCTTAAATTCCACATAGGAGTGAAACCATATGGTATTTGTTTTTCTCTTTATGAATTATTTTGCTTAACGTAATACCCTCTAGTTCCATCCACATCGTGCAGATGGCAAGATTTCATTCTTTTTGATGGCTGAGTAATATTTCATTGTATGTATATATACCGCATCTTTATCCATTCATCAGTCGATGGACACGTGGGCTCTTTCCATAGTTTGGCTATTGATAATGCTGCTATAAATATCAGGGTGCATGTACCTCTTCTAATCTGTATTTTTGTATCTTTTCCCTAAAAATACCTAGTAGTGCAATTGGTGGGTCATAGGGTAGCTCTGTTTTTAGCTTTTTGAGGAACCTCCATGCTATTTTCCAGAGTGGCTGCACCAGTTTGCATTCCCACCAATAGTGTTAGAGGGTTCCCCTGTCTTCACATCCTCGCCAACACCTGTTGTTTCCTGTATTGTTAATTTTAGCCGTTCTGACAGGTGTGAGGTAGTTAAATAGTCGTGGTTTTGATTTGTATTTCCCTGATGATGAGTGATGTTGAGCATCTTTTCACATGTCTGTTCGTCATCTGGATGTCTTCTTTGGAAAAATGTCTATTCATGTCTTCTGCCTGTTTCTTAACTGGTTTATTTGTTTTGTGGGTGTTGAGTTTGGGAAGTTCTTTATAATAACCCTTGGTTAGATATGTCATTTGCAAATATCTTCACCCATTCTGTAGGCTGCCTTTTCGTTTTGTTGACTATTTCCTACACTGTGCAGAAGCTTTTTATCTTGAAGTCTCAATAGTTCATTTTCGCTTTTGTTTCTCTTGCGTCTGGTCACATGTCCACTAAGAAGTTGCTCAGGTCGAGTTCAAAGAGGTTGCTGCCTGTGTTCTCCTCTAGGATTTTGATGGTTTCCTGTCTCATATTTAGGTCTTTAATCCACTTTGAATTTATTTTTGTGTATAGTGTAGGAAAGTGGTCCAGTTTCATTCTTTTGCATGTTGTTGTCCAGTTTTTCCAACACCATTTGTGGAAGAGACTCTTTCCCATGGAGTATCCTTTCCTGCTGTGGGCCCTTTCTACATTCATTCCTCAAGCCTGTTTGCCTAAAACTGGCCTCTACATCAAGGATTTCTGGAACTGTGTTTTTAAATTTCTGAGTATTAACTATTTTTTAAGTGTTTATTTTGTATTTATATTTAAATTTTGATTTATATTCAGAGACTAACTTTGTAAAACGGACTGATTTTTAAAAAGATTTTGAGAGAGAGAGAGAGAACACACACATAAAAAGGGGGGAAGAGGGAGGGGCCATGGGAGAGGGACAAGCAGACTCCCTACTGAGCAGGGAGCCCTATGTGGGATCCCAGGATCATGACCTGAGCTGAAGGCAGATGCTTAACCGACTAAACCACCCAGACGCCTCAGAAACATTCTCATTTTTAAATAACTATACTTTTCTTTTCCAGTGATTTTAAGTAACTATCCTTTTCTTTTTTCTATGATTTATTTTTATAAATGTTCTATGGAGACTCGAATAAGGTATCTGTTGAGGAATGTGATAATCCATTTTTTCATCTGCTAAATTGAGTTTATTGATTTTTTTTAAAATTAAACTTTTTAAAAAAGATTTTATTTATTTGACAGACAGAGATCACAAGTAGGCAGAGAGGCAGGAGGAGAGAGAGAGAGAGAGAGAGAGAGAGAGAAGGAAGCAGGCTCCCTGTGGAGCAGAGAGCCTGATATGGGACTCAATCCCAGGACCCTGGGATCATGACCTGAGCGGAAGGCAGAGGCTTTAACCCACTGAGCCAACCAGGCGCCCCTTGTTTTATTTTTTTAAAAGATTTTATTTATTTATTTGACAGAGAGAGAGAGCGCCAAGTAGGCAGAGCGGCAGGCAGAGGTAGAGGGAAAAGCAGGCTCTCTGCTGAGCAGGCAGACGCTTAGCTGACTGAGCCACCCAGGTGCTCCTATTGATTTTTTTATTTTATTTTATTTTTTTTTCCTATTGATTTTTTTAAAAGTTATTTTATGTTCTAACAGTTTTTTCTATTAAATTTGATTAATTCAAAAAGTGGTGTATTGAGTTCTGTATTCTAGTCATATTTTTATATCTTTGGGTTTTTAAAATTTATTTTTTATTATTTTAAATTATAAAATACAAGTTACATAAAATTTACCATCTTATGCATTCTTAAGTGTAGCGTTAAGTGATGTTAAGTATATTTACATTGTTGTGCCACAAATCTCCATAACTTTTTCATTTTGCAAAACTGAAACTATGTCCTCCTTAACTACTCCCACTCCCCTCCCCCCACCCCTGGCAACCACCATGCTGCTTTCTGTTTCTATAAGTTTGGCTATTTTAGGCACCTCTTATAAGTAGAGTCATATGTTGACTTTCTGTGACTGGCTTATTTTAGTTAGCATAATGTCTTCAAAGTTCATTTATGTTATAGCATGTGTCCAGGTGTCCTTCTTTTTTTAAGGCTGTATAATGTTAAATTGTATTTATACCACATGAACATGTGTGTACAAATGTCTTCTTTGAGGCTTGGCTGTAAATTCTTTGGTCTATATAACCAGAAATGGAATGCTGTATATTGTTGTAGTTTTGTGTTTAATTTTTTAGGAATTTCTGTAGTGTTTGCCACAGCACCTGCGTCATTTTGCATTCCTACCAGCAGTGCACAGGGGTTCCAATTTCTCTACATTCTAGCTAATGCTATTTTCTGGAATTATATATATATTTTTGTTATTAGCTATTTAAAGAGGTGTGAAGTGGCATCTCATTGTGGTTTTGATTTGCATTTCCCTAGTAATTAGTAATGGTGAGCATCTTTTCATGTGCTTATTGGCCATTTGTATATTTTCTTTGGAGATGTGTATATTCAAGTCCTTTGCCTTTTTTTTTAAGTTGGATTTTGTTGTTAAGTTTTAGAAGGTCTTTGTATATTCTGGATATTAACCCCTTATCATATACATGATTTGCAGATATTTTCTCCCATTCTGTGGGTTGCCTTTTCACTCTGTTGAAGTGTCCTTTGATGCCCAGAAGCTTTTAATTTTGCTTTAGTCCAATTTATTGTTTTGTTGTTGTTGTTGCCTGTGCTTTTGGTGTCCTATCCAAGATATCACGGGCAAATCCATTATCCTGAAGCTTTGCGCCTAGGTTTTGTTTTTAAAACTTTTATTTTATGTCTTCATTAAATTTTTAATAGTTTTGCATGCATATTTATCTATGTATTGTTTGGGTGCATATAATTCCATGACTTTTCTTATAATTATCCTTTTTTTGTACTGAAAGTCTTTGAGATTAAATACTGACTGACATTAATATGGTCATTTGTGTGCTTTCTTTTTGAGGAAGAGTTTAGGTGTATCTGATTTTATTCTACCAATCTACTTATTCTGTCATTAGCTTTTCTTTTTAAATTTTGTTTTGTTTTATAAAGGAGTGATTTTTTCAGTATCTAAGTTTTTTTTAAACCCATTTTATTATCTCTCCTTTTTAATAGTTACATGTAACATGACTCTGTATATTGTTTTTTTAATTATGATTTCTTTAGTCATTTTTCCATCATAATTCCTTTTGTGAATGTAATCAAAGTGATATTTGTTTCCTTTTATTTCTTACATGACTCCCATCAATTTGGGAGATACTCCGCACGTTTGACTGGTGGTGAGTAGTCCTTTCCCGGCTTGATGTTTGTGCCACCATTATTATGTATTATATACAGCTAATTATTATTAGCTCATATAGTTCTAATGTGTGAGAAAGAAAATGCATCATTTCCTTAAGACTACTCTGTTTGACAAAAAATTGTTGAATAAACTGCCATCACCAGAACACTTTAGTAACAGATGCACAGATCTCTGATGTCTACAGTGTGAAGGGTTCCCTCTTAGATGTGATGCCCTTTGCCAGATATAACTTGCTGTGTGTGGTAAGAATAGGGAAAAATAGATTTTTCACTACATCTTGCAGCAAGGTGGCTGCCACTTTTCTTATATTTGTCTTCTGTGAGTTTTCATTATCTTTGTTCTCTGGTGTGGTGAGGTGTCCTAGGGATGCTTTATTCTAAGAATATGAGCCTATGGATATTGTATTGCTGACACTGTTTCATAATTTGTTAGATTGTTGTTTTGATAGAAGTTCATTGGTGTCTTCAGTTAACAGTGCAAACCTTGGGCAGAAAAATTATTTCAGTCCTAATTACACTTCACAGAAGGTTTGAAATCATTATCTTAGTTTTTAACCCTAATTTGAAAAGCCGAGCAATCTTTGATTTCCAAATAGTTCAAGTATTTTCTGAAAAGTCTTACTATAAAATCATAAACTGTGTGCTGGCAACAATCCAGTCATGGAAATCAGCTAATTTTCATTGAGTATTTATAGTAGTGTTCTTAGGATTGTGTTTAGATCCTGTCTTAATTTGCTAACATAACATAACAAAAGATTACAGACTGGGTAGCTTAAAAAACATAAATTTATTTTCTCACAGTACTAGAGAGTAGAAGTCCCAGATCAGAATCAGTTACTGGTGAGGACTTTCTTCTTGTCTTGTAGGTGGCCATCTTCTTACTGTGTCCCCACATGGCAGAGAGTGAGAGAGAGAGAGAGAGAGAGAAAGCAAGCTTTGGTGTCTTCTTGTAATTAAAGCCCTAATGACCTCATTTAACCTTTATGACCTCACAGGTCATATTTCCAAATACATTTATCACCATGGGGGTTAGATGTTCAACATAAACATTTTGGAAAGACAGATTTTTTTTTTTTAATTTATTTGTCAGAGCGAGAGAGCGAGCACAGGCAGGCAGAGAGGCAGGCAGAGGCAGAGGGAGAAGCAGGCTCCCTGCCGAGCAAGGAGCCCGATGTGGGACTCGATCCCAGGACGCTGGGATCATGACCTGAGCCAAAGGCAGCCGCTTAACCGACTGAGCCACCCGGGCGTCCCTGGAAAGACGGATATTCAATGTATAACAGATCCAGAGCCTAAATTCTTTAAGAATAAGGCATTAAGGGACGCCTGGGTGGCTCAGTTGGTTAAGCGGCCGCCTTCGGCTCAGGTCATGATCCCAGCGTCCTGGGATCGAGTCCCACATTGGGCTCCTTGCTCAGCAGGGAGCCTGCTTCTCCCTCTGCCTCTGCCTGCCACTCTGTCTGCCTGTGCTCACTCTGACAAATAAATAAAATCTTTTTTAAAAAAAAGAATAAGGCATTAAATCCTAAGTTTCCAGTAAAAGTGAGTTCTTAATAGTTTGTACCACTGTAGTAAAATTACACATTCATGGCCGTATGTGAAGAATTTAAAGAGATCAAAACCTCATCCAGAGAACATCTTTGTAGAATTACCCTGTGATCAAGAGTATTAGTTTGTGGGGAAGGAGATAAAACTTTGGGATGTATTCCCACAAGTAAAGAAATGATCTCCAAAGATACACTGTTGGGCATCATGTAGAGTAATTCTTAGGACTCGACAAGAAAATGCTGTTCAAGCTTCTGGCTGTGCCTCAGTGGTTGCTTTTCAGACAGGAGTTTGGCAAAGAAGGGGAGGAAATAGGATGCTTTTCTTTTTCCATATTTTTGGGGGACAGTTATTTAGTGTATGTTTATTTTATTTGGAACTAAGGCAAGAAGAATGAACACATTAGTTACTGAGCATGCACTGTAATGGGTTGATTGGTGCCTCTCAAAAGAGATACGTCCATGTCACTCTCTCGAACATGTGAATGTTACCTTTTTTTGGAAAAAGGGTCTTTGCAGATGCAGTGAGGAACCTTGAGATGAGATCATCCTGAATAACCTGGATGACCTGCCCTATAGGAGTCAGAAGTGGAGAAAGCAATATGAAGACAGAGGCTGAGTTTGGAGTGATGTGGCCCCAAGCCTAGGGACACTAAGCAGTACCAGCAGCCACTGGAAGCTGGAAGAGGCAAGGAGTGGACTCTCCCTTAGAACTTCCTGAGAAAGTGTGGCCCTAGAGGCATCTGGTGGCTCAGTTGGATAAGTGTTTGCCTTCAGCTCAGGTCCTGATCTCAGGGTCCTGGGTCGAGCCCCATGCTTCTCCCTTTCCCTCTGTGGCGCCCCCTGATTGTGCTCTTTCTCTCTCTCTCTCTGTCAAATAAATAAATAAAATCTTAAAAAAAAAAAAAAAAAAAAAAGGAAAGAAAAGAAAGAAAAGAAAAGAGAAAGCATGGCTCTGGCATCACCTCAATTTTGGGCTTCTGGCCTCCATGAAAGGGTGATTTCTGTTTTTGGCTACCAAGTTATGGGTGATTTGTTAGGTGGCCACGGGAAACCAGTCCCCACCTACGATGGGGAATTTGTTCTGCTGAAGGTGAGGGGTCCAAAATGGAGCAAGACAAGGTCCTTGCTACCAGGAATTCAACCTTTTCTTGAAAGTAGACAGAAACATAATTACACGTTACAATAAATTGTATAGTAAAATTTTGTACAGAATGTTCTGAAGGCCTTGAAGGGTACAGCTAACTTTGGGGGTTCTGGAGGATTTGTTGAGGAAGAAACTTTGATCTGGGTTGGAATGAGGAGTAAGAGTGTCCTTCGACGAAGGGGCTGGAGGGAGAAGTGTGTATGAAAGGGCCTGTCCTGATCCTTTAAAGCCGGCTGGGAGATGAGCACGCCATCTGAAATCCCATCGTGTTCAATTATTTATGCAGAGCCGTTTCTTGAAGTCACATTGTCAACTTGAGGCTGCTGTATCTCAGACTCCAGTCGTCTGGCTCAGTGGTAAATAGAAAATGTATTAAAAAAAATCACTGTCTACCCATGCTTCATCACTTCATCTTCTCGGTCAGTACCTTTGGCAGGTTAGAGTTCAGTATGAGGTCCGTGGCCTACGCATGAGGCCACAGTACAGTTTCTGAACTCTGTGATTGGGGCGCGGCGGGTGGGGAGTTGGCGAACTTCTGTGTAAAGGGCCAGAAAGTAAATGTTTTGTTTGTTTTGTTTTATTCAGTTATTTTTTCAAGTAAATATTTAAGATTTTGCCAGCCACATAAGGTCTCTAGGGGTGTGTATGTATGTGTGTGTGTGTGTGTTTGAACACCTACATATATTTACAACTCTTTAAAAATATGTGTGTTTTACAACTCTTTAAAAATGTGAAAACTTCCTGGAGAGCAGACCTTATAGAAACAGGTCATGTGCTCTGTTTGGCCTCTAGGTGCATAGTCCGCTGACCCTTGTTCTATGATATATTGAAGCAGGGGTTCTTTTTTCTTTGTAAAGGACAGTGAAGTATTTCTGCTATAAAGAACATATATAAATATGAACAACTTAAAATCTGAGCCAGGGTATTATTGATTGAAATTTATGATTTTCAAACCTTAAATATTGAACAAGTTTAGAAATGGCCAGAAAATGCTTAAGTTTGCTTTAATATCTTTGGCTCTTTTATAAATGGAACTTAAACATTTCAAAGATTCCAAAAAAGAGGAAGCATGCTATCTTGATGATTTCTCTAATTACACCACTTTAAAAGGCTATATTTCCAGTTTAGTAACTAGTAACATTTTTAAAAGATCGTTTATTTTTCATTAGCACAGTTGTGCTCTTATGTAAGTTGTATAGTATTTTTAAAGATATTTCAACAAAATTATGTTCTTTAGGACAAATGATTAATTGGACATTTCAGATCATCTTGTGAGGGAGCTTTGTTTTTATACCTTTTTTTTTTTTTCAGTTAACAACTCCTGAAACTATTCTAAAGTGCTGTAGTTTTAGAAACTGGCAACAATTTATTTTATTTTTGAAATGAAAATTATTTTCAAATTTCTTAAGGTGAGCAAGTGTAGGTATTTCAAAGATGCCTTATTTTTAGTTCCTACAAAGCATTACAAATTAGGTATTATAAAAACCTTACACTGAGCTTAAAGAGAATATTAAGGATACTTCAGAAGATGTCTTACTAGTCAGACTTTCTTTTAGACTCTAGTACAGTTCCCATCTGTTTTTTTTCTGCACTGGGTCCATAGAGTTCAAGTAGATCAATAAAATTTGTTGAGGCAAAAGGTAAATTTGAATGCATATTGTGTTATAGAAGTCAATCTCAAATTGAAAATTAGGATACCTTGTAGTTGGTCTCTTATGATCTTGTGGTATTTATATCCTATGGTTGATTATAAGCCCCAGATCCTACCTTCAGACTGCTTATTTTAGCTCTCTCATTCTACTGAGCTCCTTTCAGAGAAATATTGATCGCAAGTCATGTCGTTTACATTCAGACCAACTGTAATATGGTTGGTGAAATCTGGCAAAAAGAATCAGAATCCTGTTTCTTCCAGGGTTTAGTTATTGGACCCCAATACATCAGCTGTGGAATGGGGATAATACCTGTTGGTGTTTGTTGAGAGGGTTACTGAAATTGCAAGCCATCCTCACGGTGCTTGCATGGCGTAGAGTAGGCCAGTGGGTTGTAGCAGGAATTGTTATTTGTTCCCATTTCCAAATCTAGGGGAAGGGATAGAACACATTGGTTGACTTCTAGAGATAAGCTGTGATAAGAGCTGTAATCCTGGCCCTTATGCAGAAAGTAATGGCAGTTCCTAAGAAAGTTCCTTGGGATGGCCTATGAGCCACACCTTGATGGGTGGGTTGCTTTTCAATGGGTGGAGGGAGAGGAAAGGGCTGTCCAGGCACAGGAAGCAGCTTGAGCTCAGGGTGAGGCAGGAAGTGTTGGGTGTGTATAGGGCTGAGGTCCACTGTGGCTGATTGAACCCACAGAAATGCTTTCTTTGGAAATATACAATGCTTTCATAGATTTAAGCCAAGAGAGAAACTTGAGAGATTTTGTTTTAAAAATCTAGATTTCCAATTTCTTTTGAAAAATTTGAAGATCTTATAACCATTGTTTGAAACATCATCATTCCTTAGTCCCACATTAATTTAGTGGCTATATTTCAGATGTTTTAGTATAGTTTATTTCATATCTTCCATTTTTTTTTTTTTTCTGAAATGTCTTGGCTGCAATGGCCACTTTATTCCATATGACTTTTATAATTATATTGCTTCCCTAGAAATATGGTATGCATTTACAGTTTAATCCAACTTTGTTTTATGTTGTTTTTAAGTAAAAGGGCTTTCATGATTTGAATTCAATAAGTATTTTATACTTACAGTTGCTATTGGGAATGTACCCCACGACCCTTTATATTTTTTAACTAGTCATTGTTGGTATGTTCTTGTAGGACATCTCCATTGGTTTGGGTTGATCTTTTTATCATGTTAAGGAAGTATGCTTCTCTTTTTTGACTAAGAATTATAATCAAGAATAGATCTCAAATTTTATCAAATAGTTTTGGGCATCTTACATTATGATATTCTTCTTTGACATGTTGAATCATGGTAGGTGGCTTTTTAGTAGTAAGTTAGTAGGTTTCCCATGTTTTGTTTTGTGTGTGTGTGTGTGTGTGTGTGTGTGTGTGTTCTAGAGTAATCAGAGCATCTGAATGATCTGTTAAAAGTACTTGTAAAATATATTATCTATTCTTTAAATATTGGGAAACTTGATGCTTGTACCTGTCATTTTAAAATAAATTATTTAGGTACCCCCTCCCCCTGCATCCCATGGAATGTGTTCTTTGGCATTAGTCTGGTCAGATTTCCTACTTCTTTTAAATCAGTATTGATATTCCTGTTTACCTCCAAAATAATTTTGTGGTTTTCAAATGTCATAGCATAAATGTAAACATGTATTAAAAAAATTTCCATTTGGTGGTTAAGCAATTCTTCATTTCATGATTTGTGGGTTTTATATCTCTGAAAATTAGTTTATGAATTATCATTTACAAACCCTCAAGTTTAGTACTGTTTTCTGTTTCATTTTCTAAGTGCTTATTTGAACATGGTTGGAGTTTACATTTAGTTGTTCATTTTTAGTTAGAAAAGCTGATAAATACTTTTTACATTTTAGAATTTATTGAAAATTCTTTGTCACACAGTATATGAGTAATTTATTATTTTTAAAATATTTTTAAAAAGATTTTATTTATTTATTTGAGAGAGAGACAGAGACAGAGATAGTGAGGGAGAGCAGGAGCAGGGAGGAGAGGGAGAAGCAGACTTCCCACTGAGCAGGAAGCCGGAAATGGGGCTTAATCCCAGAACCCTGGGATCAAGACCTAGCCGAAGGTAGATGCCTAGCCCACTGAGCCCCCCAGGCGCCCCTGTATATGAGTAGTTTAGAGAAAATTTCCACATATTTTTAAAAACAGTGTATTAGCTCAATGTCAAATTTGATGTGAATGTGTTAACTTTAGTCTGTTGCTCTTAAAGAGTTCTACTTAGCTTCTGGAAGAAAGATACATAAATGAACCGTTAGTTTCTCAAAGAGTTGCAGAGCATTCAGTAAGAATTCAGCGGCCATCTGATTTCTTAGTAGCATTGAAAAAACTGATCTAAAGAGATTCTAAGAAAACCAGAATGATCCAGACCTAGATAAATTATTATTGTTCCTGTTGCAGAGCACATAGCGAATACTCGAGGAGATGAGGGGCATACTGTAAAACAATGTGGAAAGAGACTTCTGAGACAGTCCTTATTAAGTGTCTTTGATAGATGCATTTAGTTTCTGAGATGGCTGATGCTAAAAACAAAACAAAACAAAAAAACCCAAAAACACCAAATAGTACGTTGAGGATTTAGCATTTTTATGGAATGGAAATTAAGGGAACATATGTATAGTGTATAAGCTTGTTTAAGACAAATGGTCTAACCTATCTCATAACTAAGTATGTTTGTCTTAAGAGTTGCTTATTTCCCCTGAAACTTCTATAAAAGTGTATCTGTCTTGACCATGTGTTGACTCTAGAATCTTGGGTGCACCATCCTAAGATTCCTAGTACAGGGCAGGTCTTTATGGTTTTCTTTGATCTCCAGTTTCTGATATGTGGCTTATGTCTCTAAGCTATTTCTTATTCTTTAAATTGATATACAAACCTAGAGACCTCAGAGACGAACAGGTAGAACGTAAAATGATCTAAACAGTGGTGAATTAACATTCCTTTTCACTTTTGTTTCAATGGAGATATTACTGTCTTGAAATTCGACTTATTTCTTTAACTTAGTGATACTGTAATTACAAATTTTGATTGGAAAATTTATAGATAAATCACAGAGAGACTACCCAGAATATATCCTCTTGGAAATGGAATTCTGAATACATGTGTCCCATGGAGGTATCTTTATCTTTTTTTTTCCTTTGAGTTGTTTTGGATTGGAACTAACTCCCTTGGCAAGACTTTACTGTCATAATACAGAAAAAGGATAAGAAAATCTTTCTTGAATTGTTTGGCTTGGCTGTATTACATGGTTAGTGGAGAGCTAGATTTGAGTTGCTAAAACACCTTACTGTCTTTATCGATAGAGAAAAATGCCTAACAATACTTGAGTAAGAACAGATGTCTAATATTATTTGCTTAGCATAATTAAATTATTTTCTACACAGTTATATTTTGTTGAATATGACTTAATTTATGGCCTTGATTACCCAGTGAAAAATGCAGAATTCCTATGAGCAGTTTTATGAGTATGCATTGATTTTTAACTCCAGAAAACACCATTGCTTATCAGTAATGTGAACATTTTGAAAAATTCTGAAACATCTGAAAGTTTAAAAAACAATTTATGTCTTGAAATGTAGTGTTGAGTAAAAGAAATGGGAATTTATGAAGTGTCCTAAATTAGTCTCACTCTTATTATGTTAGAAAATCATCAATTTCCTTTTATGTGAAGTGTATTCATCATGGTATCACCAAAATGTAAAATAATAAACAAACTTTTCTGGTAATTAAATGAAAATTTTATGTTAAATACTTAAATGCAATTTTAATGTCTAAGATGTCCAGTTAAAAAATTGGTACAAATGTTGAAATACCTGTATTATCAAAACAGTCTCAAATGTGAGTTTAGATGGATACCTGTTGAAGACTCTGCAAGCATTTCCTATGTCCAAGTAAAGCACAGAGGAAGGCTTTAATAGCTAGTAAGCACCAAATGTGATTATGAAATATAATTGACTATGAGTGCCTTGAGGACAGGAACAATGCTTTATAAATAGCCTTGACTTCTTAGCTACTGTGGTACAAGCTATATAGAGTAGGGGCTCAATCCAGTGTGTGAAATTCAATTACACCATTTCTTTTTAAGGCTGACAAGAAGTTGCTATCTCATAACCACCTTAATTTTATTACAATAAGAGATGATGCTGGGAGCGTCAGTGTCTGGTCTTGAGTTTCTCTCCTTTCTTCCCCCTCGGCACACCGTGTCCTTACACATGGTATGAAAGGCATTTTCTCCCTCTCACCTCACAAAAGCTTCCTTCCTCCTCTCCTTGGGAGATAATTAGGCACAGTGTGTATTAGTTTTTATCCTTTTATTTTTAGAGGTTGAGTATTGAATTATTTGAACAAGCACTTCATCCTCTCAGAAAAGGTCCTTGATCGGAAGCTCTGTATCTGTTCACACGTTTAGGTTGGAAGCCAAGTTAATGCTGTTCCCTCCACTTGTACCCTGGGTGAGGGAAGCCAAGAATTCAGCCTGTGCGTTCCATTCCATAGGAATCTGTGAATTCACTCTTTTGCCAAAGATCTTTTCCTTCACTTGCTTTCACAGTACTTTTTTTCCTCTTTGCTTTGTGGATAAACCCACAATACTGTGAGATAATTCTACTCTGTATTGTATGATGCTTCCAATTATACCGTTTTAAATATGATATGATTTTAGTGTTTTTAAGTTTTAGTGTTTAGTTTTGCTTCTTCCCATTTTCGCTTCATTAATCAGATTTATATTTTTCAAAAAAATTAAACAAATAGTCTGGTAGAGTTAGAGATGATTTGGGACAAAGCTTTGTTTTGGAGATATGAAACTCATTTAGTTGTATTTCTAGAAAATACTTGTATTTTAAGAATTCTGAAATGGCTAAATAAGTTACTTTTTTTTTTTTTTTTTTTTGGACACTGTATCTATCTCCTGACCTTTCTCATAGACCATTGGAGCTGCATAATTGTTACCAACTTTCTTAAGAAATTTATAAATACACTTTTCCAATAAACCTTGTATTTATCAGGTTGCTGACTGGCCCTGAAACAGTTATTTACTTATGCTGTCCTTGGCCCTGGTGATATACCAAACAGAATGGTGACCCAATCCACTGTGAACTGCGCAGCTTATGGTCTAGAAGAAAAGACAGACATCCAACAAAATAATTTCAGAAATTAATTAAATTAATAATAGTGGGTAGAGAGCTATAGAGGAGAAGTACCCAGTGCCACTCTGTAGCCTCTACAGAGCACAAAGGGAGACCTAACCTACTTTAGGAATGTTTGTGCACCAAGTGTAAGGTATGAGTGCCTCTTCCCTCGCCCTATTTCATCTTAAAGTCACCAGTGCCTGTTAGTTTCCTATGGCAGTCCCGTTTTATGTTGCTAGTCTATTGCTTCTTGAAATAAATCCAGTGAATTTAGAAGTCAGTAGATTTAAATCGGAGCACTATATATGGTTATGAACTTCTGTGCTAAACTAGGAGAATGTTTTCTTGATAGAACATTATCGACTCATGAAATTGTATACTAGCTATCTCTAGCTCTATTATATTTTCAATCTGGGCAACTGGGAAAATGGTGCTGCCACGAACAGAAATAAGGAAGCTAAGAGAAGTATAGGCGAGCTGGAGACAAATAATGGTAAAAGCCATACCTAACTTGACAAAGAAGGTGGGGTCCTGGTCATTTGGAACTTCAGATACATAGAGTCAGCAGAACCAAATGATATTGAACAGCATTTAATCTTTAATTATTCAGAGGACATGCAAGTCAAGAAATTTTGTTACCATATTCATCTTTATGAATCTCAATTTATGTGAATGTGCAGAAATGTCAGCCTGTAAAGTTATGGTTGAATAAATGTCGGATAACAGAACATGAGTTTAATCATTCAGTGAATATCTCTACCTGTCCACAGAGGAATGATGATGCAGTGCTCAAGGCTGTCTAGAAACAAAATGTACAAATCATCGAAATAATGTACTAAAAATATGTTCAACTGTGATGATTCACCGCCCCCAAAAATGCCTCATCTGGGAAGTTTCCTTGCGTATATACACTTCTTTCTGTTTGAATGGGGTGTACGTGTGTGTGTATCTATGTATGTATGTGTTTTAATAACAGGGTAAAATCAATTTTGTAACTCAGTTTTTGAAAGGTAATTATATCACGGGGAAAATTGTTCTGACCTTTCTCATATTAAATTCACTTTTTAGGATCTATTGCAATGACATTGTTTTAGCCAACTCCATCTACTTCTAATAAAACTTCTATCATTTATCTTTAAACCATTATATAAACTGTGTACTATGGTAAGATTGGTCTCATTTGGTGATGGTGAGTTATTTATGTAATCATTATACTTTATATGATAGTATCCTAGTAGGTCAAGCCCTTTTGAAATTTTATGGCTCATCAATACATATTCGTAGTGATTCTGAGGTTGTCTCTTTCACTTCAGATCCTGTAAAGGAAAAACGAAGCATTTTCTTAATTTTGATTATTTGTTTTTCCCTCAAAAAGATCTGCAAAATCGATCACAAATAGCACATTATAACTTAACCAAATACCTCTAATTAAAGGCGTGGACTCTGTTCTTCAGAGTTCTCTGTGGGGTGTAGGTAGGCCACTTTGGAGATTGTCTGCTTGTTAGTGACTGTTGGTAGCTTACTTACCCTGTTCCTGCTCCGTCCTGCTGTCATTAGATCCAGGGGGCCTCCGAACAGGCATTTTCCATGTTGCATTGCTGATGGTATTTCTTAGCAGTGAGATTAACATCTTTGAAGTGACAAAATTTTCGGTTCACATCCTTGTTTTAATCTGACATCATGAAGAAGCCCTCAGCTGAAAGGAAACTCCTATTTAATATTCTTAGCAAGTTTTAAGTAAAAAATTTTTAAACATCTGGAATGAAATTGTACAGTGGCCTAGAAGTAGTTTTCCAGTAGAATTTTTAGAAATAGTAATTTTTAAAAATTATTAGAAATGATTTTAAATTTCTAATAAGTTGTATAAGCAGGGCGGTTGTTAGCATTTCAGCGTGTTTGCTGTATTATACACCTCTCCCATTTTTATTTGATGTCTAAATGAAACATTTGAGAGCGAGCTTTGGACATGATGCCCCCTTACCCCTAAGTACTTTAGTGTATGCTTTTCCCAGAAAGAATACTCCTATATAACTAGCATACATAGAAGGCCAAATCAGGAAGTCCACGCTGATACAACACAGCCATCCAAACCACGAACCTCATTCATATTTCACCAACCACCCTCTTGCTTTTCCCTTCTGGTGAGAAACCCGTCCAAGGATATTCATTATAGTCAGTGGACATGTGTCTTTGGCTCCTCCAATTAGGAATATTTCTTAAGTCATTTCTGTTTTTCATATCTTTGGCAGTTATGTAGAGCACAGGCCTTACTTCGTTAGGATGATTCTGAGCCAGTGGTGATGTCAGTTTTGTTCATTGGGTCATGTCAGCGGCTGCCAGATTTCCCTTCCATAAAGGCGCTATTTCTCCCTGTGTAACTGACTAGTGGTAAGCTTACACCGGTATCCCTTCCCTCATCATAGTCCCATCCACCAGGCGTGTTTTCCATTGATTGCTCTGCCTGAATCAGCCCCTGCAGTGATAGTTGCCAAGTAATGATTTTAATTTTGTGTTGTTTCTTATACTGGTAATCCGCTTTGTGGAAGAGCCTTCCCTTCTCCCTCCTTGATTTACTTTTTCATACATCTTAGATTCTTAGTTTATTCAGTGGGTACACTATGTTGTTATCCTTACTTACTTTGATGCTCATATTGTCCCAGATTTGGAAATGGAAGCCTCTTCAAAGTAGCTCATGTATCTTTTAGCACACGCTGATCAGTTTTGGAGCGCTTCTTGATTTTGTGGCCCAGTAAGTAGTTACAGTCTTATCTTGTACGTTCCCGGCCCCTTCCTTGCAATACGTTCTCTCTCTTCAGACGCCTCTGGTTCCTTTTAGTGGACAATGGTATTTCAAGAGTCAGACTGGGGTGGACAGTTGTAAATAAATATCTGGTGGCTTTTGCTGTCCACTCTTTAAAATAAAGCGCAACAAAACAAGGCGCAATTAAGTGGACCCACACAGTTCAAATCCATATTGCTCAAAGGTCACTTGTACTCCTGATTCTAGTGCAACGCTTCCAAGTTCTTTGTAGTCTTTATTCTTGCTGTGTTTGTAAATACCTGCTCCAGCAGAATCCTGGGCTTTATTAGCCTCGGCGCATGTATTTATTTGCATAGTCGTTTTACCAATGTTCCCTATCCTCTGCGTGTCTCCTTGCCTGGTATCACCTCACCTTCTGCCCCCAGGGCCCTGTGTCCTTGGTCTCCAGTGGGCAGCCGCCAGTGTGCCTCCATGCTGCTCCCCTCTGTCTGTCAGCGCTCTGGGTGCGTGGTACCACTAGGCACGCTTCCCTGCCCGTGCCATCCTCCTTTCCCCCACAGGACTCTGTGTCCTCTGGTGCCACTGGACACAAAACTGGGTTTTGTGGTTGAATTGCACTATTTTATGCCTTTAACACTGTTGTTAGAAGATGTATATGTGTTTTGTTTTCAGTTTCAATCCACACTCAGCCAGCCCCACCTATTCTGTGTGAGGCGCTGGGCTAGGTATACCGCAGAAGTGAAGAAGGTCGACAGTGGACAGTCTCCACTCAAATGGAACCATCACTGGGGGGTGAAACCACTGAATTACAAATAATACATTTTACAGAAAGGGAAGAATGAATATTATGGAGAGGTACATTGGAAGTGCTTTCATGGTACCCTGTACTTAGTATTGTCTATCTCCCAAGATTTACTGAATGAATACCTTGGTATTTGTGGTGTGGGTGTACATCTATGGCTAAGCTCAAGGAAAGGCTCTGAGAGTTACAGAATCTGCATATAAGGCCAGCAGCACTCTGATGTGATGGTTTCACATCGTCTTCTCTTGGTCGGAGGGAACAGGGCTTATGTTGCTGAACAAGGTAAGATTTGTATTGTAAAGGGTTTGTATGCTTATATGGCAAAGAGATTCCTTTAAAACCATTTGTAGAATAATAATTAGGAATAGAAGTCCAGCAGCAGAAAATGAGTCCTAAAAGCAGCCTTTTCTAACTTTAGAAAGTAAACACATGTTAATGAAACCTCAGTCATTTGTGCTATATGACGTGGCCTACGCATGCAACCTTATCATTTTAAAGATTTGAAAATATTAAGAATTCTGTGTGAATTTGTTTATTTGTTTGCTTAGAGATAAACCTTTTTATGTTTTGAGTATAATTGCTTAATAATAGTGCATTGCTACATAAACTGCCTAGTGAAGTATTTTCCAAAAAAACGTTAAGCCAGTGATGAAGACTCCTTGCATAAAGATTAAAAAACAAAGGTTACTAAGGTCTAATTTTTATAATGGTTCTTTCCTGTGGTCTTGACTAAATATCTGAGAAGTATGCATTCCTGTCTTGTGGCAAAACCTACATATGAGGCTTGATAAAGCCATTCACTATTCAGTCTAAGGACTTTAGGGCAGTAGGCCTAGAGAGTCGTGGAAGCTTGAAGGAACTTCAGAAAGTGTCTGTCTTAGATAGACAAAAGTACTGACTTTACAGAGCTTGGATGCAGTGTACCAGGGTCCCAGTGAGGAACATTAGCTCTCGGGGCTCTCAGTCACTCAGTGCTTTTGGATGTGGCCCTGGTTCTAATAATTGTAATTATAACAATGATGATTATAACTGTTGTTACTATTATTTGATTGACCTCGCAGATTATAACACCAAACTTCTGCCAGAAGGTAAGCAATACTGACAGTTAGGAATTACCTGGATTGTGTTTAGCACTTGATTGAACTGGGCCCAGTGTCTTCTCATCGTGTGGGATTTCGAGATTCTGAGCAGTGAGTTCAGCATTAGCTGTGGATGAAAAACTGAACATCTGAATTACCTTTAGTATTATGGTTGAAATGGTTACATTCCTGGCACCAAGATTTCTGAGATTGTGTGAGGAGGTGACTGTTACAGAGAGAAATTTAGAGCTCAAGTGTGTAAGTATCGTTTGATAATAGAGGCTAACTGGTTTACAAAAAATCATTTAGCTGGTCGGTTATTTCCATTTCTTAGTTTTTTTCTTTATTGGGTTTATATGTATTATAAAGGAAAGAGAATAGAAAATTGAATTCTGAATATCTATGTGTTAGGCCAACAGATGCACCTAGATGTCAAAAGGAACACTTAAAAAAAAAAAAGTATTTGGAGGAGCAGTTTGCAGAGATGGGGCCTGAGTATGGAAAAATAATGAGTTGCTGCTTTAGAAAAAAGTTGCTTTGCAGACATTTAAATCATAAAAGCACATGAATATATGTATAACATTTATATTTGAAAGTATGCTGTGTAGTGAAGTGTTTGTGAAAATACTGGAAACTTAAAAATGTGTTAAAAATGTTGGGATGTAGTGTCTGAGTCTTGTTAAGCAGCAAAACTCAGCAGCATATGTAACATTCGATCTTTGGGCCAGGGTTGTGTGATGCCTTATGAATTATTGCGATTTAATAATGATTTTTAGAAATTTGAAACTGTTTAAGCAAACTTAACTGTGCAGTCATATTTACAGCTTGTCTGTGCTGTGATTTTGTGCCCCGGTTTTCCTCCTGTATTTGGTTGTTAACTAAAGAAAAAAGCCAGAGCAGGCTTTAGTATGGTGGACCCAGCAAAGACAACCAATGCATACCAATCCCATTCTCACAGTGAAGAGTGCATTTACAGATGTTTGGAGAAGTGATGCTTCCTTGTATTTCTGAAAATGCCAGGTGTTCACATAAACTCCCTAAGATGAGAGCTCAACAAGTAACTCTTTTACGCTAGTCATCAAATCTTTGAGAAAATACCTGTTCCGCCATCTTGGAACCTGACTCTTGGAGACTCTTCAAGATAGGAAATTGGTCTGTATTTCACATTCATCTTTTAACCGAATTCTTATTACCACAATGGAGCTATCTATGTATTTTACTTTTTTAAAGAGGAAGATGCTGTGGTTCAGGGAATTGAAGTAACTTACTCAAGGAAAGAGATTTGGAATTTGAGCTCCAAAATGTCTGACTTGATGTTTTGAATAAATCCAGGTTTTTCACCTTTTTTGGGTCTTCCCATTCACATAATGAATTCGGCTAAGGCTGCAGACTATGTTGGATACTTCCTGAACTTGTTCATAAACCCCTTTCTAGTTTTTCAGAGCTCTCTGGGCAGGCTTTTATACATTTTGCTTTTCTGTCACACCCCTGGAGAAGCAGGCTGAGAAGGTGGCGTTTTTGGCTCCCTTGTTTTGTTGTGATTTTTCAGTGACATTGGAAGGTATTTTTTTTTTTCTTCTAATAAGCAGGAACCACATGTGTGAGCCAAGGATAGAAGGAGGAATGACACTGGTAGAGTTTTCTTGCCGTAGGTATAACCTACTTAGTTGCCTAGGAAACAGAAACATGATTTACAAATACTGATTTGAAAAAGCTTGTAGGAAATCCTAGGCGTCCCTGCCTTTAAAATAGTTTTTCTGAAGAGAGCAAGTTAAATAATTGAATCCTGGATGATCACATTTCATTTAGATTAGAATGTATCTTACATATTGAATGGTTCTCTAATTTGGATTGAGGTTCAGTATGGTTGTAGTATTTGGTACCCATTGCTCATTTATGCGTGCTGGAGGAATCGGTGACCTTTTTCTCCCGTAGCTGGGTACAGTCTTCTCACCTACCTTTTGCTTTTCTGAGTACTCTGCTGAACGCCAAGGAAAGGATCCAAAGGAAGGTAAACTCCAGATGAAGCTAAGAGTTTAGTTAGAACGATGAACTCTCGTCGTCCATTTTGTGGAAAACTTTTGGAGTTTGAATTCTGCTGCTTCCAGTATTACCAAATTAGATGAAAGTTTTCTCTGTTTTATAGCTCGAAGGGGGAGGAAGAGAGCCACCAGGAAAAGCCTGTGAGCCCTTGTCAGCAAATTAACATAACTAAGAGGAACTGCTCAGGATATGTGTAAAAGTTGAGGCTCTTCAGACAAGAAGAGCTAGCTTGGAACATGATGAGAGATGATAAGATTCTAGATGGGGAAACCTACCTTCATCAGAGGAATTCTGTGATGGTATAAGAGAGATACAGGGTGTGTTTTTGTGTGTTGTGGAACTGTGTGTCCTTGATGGCATCACCATAATCTGCTGAAGACAACTTTGCACACCCAGTGCTGTCCTGGAATCTGATATTTGCCTTGGCAGAGGTTGTTCTCAAAGTCACCAGTATGCAAAATGGTAACCTCAAGTCACTAAGAATAGTTAGTTGTTTTTAGCACATTCTTTGTAAGGAATTGAAACTGTGTAATGCACTTTATCATCATTTAAAAAGATGACAATGACGGTGATGATACGGAAGTGTTCACTGTATCAAAAGTATTTGGTAATCACTATGCCAGAGCCATTTTGAAGGTCTTACTCTTTGCAGATTCCACATAATTGCTGTTTTATGAAATACGGTTCCATTGTCATCAACCCCTGACATTTCTAATTTGAAATCCCATATGGGGTTTTCAGTCACATCCCAAGAATCTGAAAAAAGGGGGATGAACTGATCTTTGTTCTATCTGGAGATTTGAAAAAATGTGAACTTTTCAGGCTGTGAAATATATGATCAGAGTCTATGAAATGTAGACTTTATGGATCACATCTCAGAAATCTGTGTTAGAATTGAGTTCTCCCATGAAATCTGAAAAATATTAAGCGTAAAAACAAGTGAGAAGAGATAATGCTGCATCCAGTAAATATTGTATAAAATATATTATGTATGTGAGGTGTTTTATGCTGATAACTCTTCAAAAATACTTTAACAAGGTAACCAAATCAATAGGACAATGGATATAAAAGCTTTTCTGGTTGTAGGAAAAAACAGTTATTGAGTCCCTCCTATGTGACCGATGTTGTGCTTCATCTGGGGATTCCTTGACCCAATGCTTTCTCCTTAGAAATACACAAGCCAGGGAGGAGACAACCTGCGATATGTATGTGATACATTCGTGACTTATAAAGGAAAGGAGAGGGGGCCATGGCAGCCCACTGTGCTCAGATCCCTTTTCCCCCTCCACAAAGGCATGTGTTTTTTGTTTGTTTTTTTTTAAAGAGTGCAGTGCTTGTGAGTGGGGCTGGGTGGAGAGACGGCTGGGGGGACGAGGGGGAGAGAGAAAGAGAATCTTAGGCAGGCTTTGTGCTGGATGGGGTTAGAACTCATGACCCTGAGATCATGACCTGAGCTGAAATCAAGAGTCAGATCTTTAACCAACTGAGCTACCCAGGCACCCTGCATATTCTTTTTTAAACTTATAGTTTCTAAGTATTTGCAGAATGTGTGTTTTATATTTAGACATAATAAAACTACTGTCCTTTGCTTTCTCAAATGGTAAAGGATTTGAGGATGGATAATTTGAATGCACATGATTTTAAACTTTTGATGCTATGTACTTGTATGTGCATATGGCAAAAACTTATGAGTATAATATATATATTATATGAGATGTACTTAAAATATATAAAGTTATATATGTCAGAATCTACAAAATAATACTGATTTAAATTCTGAAACTGTAACTTAAACATAAAATACCGCTTAGCATTTTTTTTTTTCATTGCTTTTCACTTACATACCTAATGAGCTCTGAAATATTTGAGATAAATTGTCCTTCCTCAAGGAGGGAATGATTTTCAGATGTTTTTAGTTAGTAACTTATGTTGAAATCATAGTGGTTTAAATAATGGATTGCTATTTAAACCAAAATGTAATGCTCCTTTACATTAATTTGTATTTTTATGTATCTTACATACCTGGAGAAGTTGACCTGAGGAATAATATATTGATTATAGGCCCTCTCACTGTATATAATTTTTAGTTTATTTTTAAAAAAATATTTTATTTCTTTATTTGACAGAGAGAGAGGTCACAAGTAGGCAGAGAGGCAGGCAGAGAGAGAGGGGGAAGCAGGCTCCCCACTGAGCAGAGAGCCCGATGTAGGGCTCAGTCTCAGGACCCTGGGATCATGACCTGAGCCGAAGGCAGAGGCCCAAACCACTGAGCCACCCAGGCGCCCCTAGAGTCCATTCGTGACTACTTGTTCTTTTTTGCATGTGAGGATATATTTTGAAAAAACTTGCAATTAGAACTTTATAGCCAGAATATTCTTTAAAAATTAATTTCATCGAATTCCTTCATGTTATTTAAAACCAAATGACATTGACTATATTATGGTTATTTATAGTTTATGAAATTATTTTTTTGTTAAATGGAACTCCAGCTTTGCCTAGACCTATGACTTCCATATTTTAATTTCTTTATTCTTTGTCTCTTGTTTTGGGCATTCATGGCAGCAAAGGCAACGCAAAAAGTTGCAATTTAATCTCCATGAGATCTGGGATACTTTTTAGATTTTTGTAAGTGTTCATATCCCAATATATTGGTAAATGGGAAGTAATTGCAAGAACTGAGAAACTGTATATGAGTTTTTCTTATAGGTGCTAGAGGGAAGAGGAAAGACCTGGTTTTGATGAAGGAAGGGCATGAGCAAAATGAGAAAAATAACAATATTTCGTGTTAAAGAAACATGAGGAGAACAGAGTGTATAACCCAGAAGTCACTTTTTTTTTTCTTTTTTACCAAGTTTTGGGTATATGCAGTCTGTCCCAAAAAGATTATTTCACCTCCTAAAGGTGTCCATGGTGTTGTGTTTTTTTGTTTGTTTTGTCTTCCCCCCCAACTTCACTAGAGCAAATGAAACTACACTGCCATCACTACCATTATCCACTTTACTTTTTAGTAGACATTTAACTCAGGCTGGTGGAACTTTTCACTTTTCAAGTATGGTAGCAACATGGTGAAAAAAATAATGCAAAGAGCTTAATTTGAACAGCATGCAGATTGGATTTAATGGGGGAGAAACTAGAGTCAAGGAGACCAAGTCGAAAGTAAAAATTGTGGTCTGGACTAAAATAAGGATGTTTTGGAATGCAAGCAGTAGGTAGAATTAAGAGCATTTCCCGAAGAATATTTTGTTGTCAGAGAATTACAAATGTAGAGAAAGAGAGAGAGAGGATGCTGAAGTTTCAGGGCTGGGTGATTTGGAGAATGATGATTCCATTCCCACAGGATCATTGTGGGAGAGGTGATTTGGGGTCATATTCTGAGTTCAGTACTGCTTATATTATGTATAAGTTGATAATAGGGCATCTGGGCGCATGCATGTGTGCTCACATTATTAGAATTAGGGAACTGGAGCTCAGGTAAGATCTTTGAGCTGGAAAAAGATTTGAGTACAGAGTTCTGGATGAAGCATTGAGACATGATTCAGTACTTGATGGAGGAAGGTAGTTTGCCTTTCTTCAGAAATAGCTATTTCAACACTTGCCTCCAAGATTATATTTCTGTTACACTTATTCAATAGCATTTCCTACTGATGTCATTCAGTCAATTAAAATGTGTTTGATTACAAGAAAATGAACTCAAACTGACTTTAATAATAAAAGGGACTTTGGTTGTCTGATAGTAGAAAATCCAGAGGTAGGTAGGTCTTCAGAATTGGTTTGGTTTAAGGGCGCCTGGGTGGTTCAGTTGGTTAAATATCTGCTTTGGCTCAGGTTGTGATGCCAGCATCCTGGGATTGAGCCCCGCATAGGGCTCCCTGCTCAGTGGGGGACTGCTTCTCCCTCTCTCCCCTGCTCATGCTCTCTCTCTCTCTCTGTCTTTTTCTCTCTCAAATAAATAAAAATCTTAAAAAAAAAAAAAGAATTAGTCTGGTTTAACATCTCAGGATTATCAAGGACGGATCCAGTGTCTAATCTGTGTCAACGTTAATTTTAGGCTGGCTCCTGAAGTTACCGGAATGAGAAGGGAGAGTATCTGTGTTTTTCCTTGAAGGGTGAGAAGACGTTGGCTTCTGGAATCTCTCTCAGAAGGTTAAGAAGTTTTCTTTCTCAGGTGCTACTTGAGACAAAGATGCCGTAGTTCACCATGATCATGAGATATGTTTCCATTCATACAGGTCTCCAATTTCTTTCAATAATGTTTTGTAGTTTTTGGAGTTTAGGTTTTGTAATTGTTTTGTTCAATTTATTCTTAAGCATTTTATTCTTTTTGATGAAAAAAATCAATGAAATTGATTTTTATATATTTATCTTGTATCCTGCAACCTTGCTGAACTGTTTACTCTAAGTCTTAAGATGAGTTTTGTAGGAATTTCTAATATACAGGCTTGTCATCTGTGAATAGAGTTAGTTTTACTTCTTCCTTTCCAAACTGAATGGCTTTTATTTCTTTTTCTTGCTTAATTGCCCAGGCTAGAACTTTTAGTACAGTGTTGAAGAAAAGTGAGAGCAGATGTTCTTGTCTCTTTTTGGATCTCAGGGGGAAAGCTTCTAGTCTTTCACCATTAAGTATGATATAATCTGTGGTTTTTTGGTAAATGGCCTTTATCTTATTGAAAATATTCTCTTCTATTGCCAGTTTTTTGAGTGTTTTTATCATGAAAGGGGGCTGGATTTTTTTCAGATGCTTTTACTGCATTTATTGATATAATCATGTGGTTTCTGGTTTTTAGTCTGTTGATATGGTGTGTTACATTAATTGATTTTCAGATAGTAAACCAACTTTGCTTTGTATGGATATATATCATGACAAAGTTGATTACATATCATCACTTGTTCATGATACATAATCCCACTTGGTTATGATATGTAATTCTTTTTATATGTTGCTGGATGTGCCCTCAGTGGTATTTTTTGAGGATTTTTGTATCTATTTATAAGCAATAACACTCTGTAGTAGATGTTTGGATTAACTGTGGAATTTTTAACATAATTGATTATTTTATTATTATTATTATGTTAAAAATTCCACAGTTAATCCAAACATCTAGACATTTAAAAATTGTTTGCAACAAAGCCATTTCAAGAAAACTACAGAGTGTGTGTGTGTGTGTGTGTGTGTTTACAGAACTAATTTACCCCATCATATTCCTGAAAAGCAGTGAATATATTACAATATGAATAAAGTAAAATGAATGTAATGGAGATTAAACTTGGAATTGTATTTAGAATTTTATTAACTTTTTTCAGTGATTGAAAGATAATTTTATAAATGATAATTGCACAATTCCACTAAATATAGAATAATTGCACAGATTTCTTATTTTTTAAAAGCTTGGGACACAATACAGTAGTTTATAGTTTCTGTGGTGGATATAGTTTCTGTGGTGGATTAAGTTTCTCTGAAGAGAAATGGTGTTTAGTGGAATTTCTGAATGGAAGGTTTACCAAATAGTAAGAGTTGTTTGTTCACCATCTTCCATGGAGTTTTTAGCAAACTCTTTCCTTTTAGGGTCTCATGATATTGAGGGAGAACGGGGCCATGCTTTTGTCTCCGGTCTGTAGGATACCACGCCCTCCTCCACTCACTCATCCCTGTGAAGTTTCTAAGAATAAGGGGTCTACTGCTAAAACTACCCTGGGTCATGCCCTCATTGTGTTCTCCTTGTGAAGAATGCACCTGGGTGTAGTAACAGGCGTTTCTTTCTTTTCTGCTCGCTTACTGTTCGTGCACTCAGTGGGGCCTTCCTGTGTAGCCCACTTCGGGCGTCCTCTTCACCATGCACTGAGAACTACCAATTAATTATATAATGGTACCTTAAACACATGACAGAGATTCTTATTTGACACTAATAACTGAAGAACTTACTACCTCTAATTTACAAATCAAAACCCCCCTGAGGCTCAGGAACTTAAATGACATGACCAGAAGCTGACATCAGCTGGGGCTGGAAGCCTCACTTCTGTCAGATTATAAGCTCCTTGAGAACAGGGAGGGTATTTTAATCAGTGATTTAGCCGCAGCACTTAGCACATATGTTGGCTTAGGCGTGTGTTAAATAAATGTCAAGTCCCTGCTCCCTTCTGAGTGGCTGACCCCAATTCTGCTGTTGTGGGATTGCTTATGCAGATGGTTCTGGACTCCTACAGAAAGGCCGAGGCTCTCTTTTTAGGCCGCAGGGGCACCAGCTACTTTCAAAAGTGAGAAGATCCTCCAGGATTTTTTTTTTTTTTTTTTTTTTTTTTTCTTAAACCACTTTGCTGTTCTGTCTCTGACCTGCATGAACTTCTGACAGAGGATCTTTGCCAACATTCACATCATGTGGCTTCTGGTCCCATGTGTTTCTGATGGCAGAATTCATGTGGCTGCTGCTTCATGTCTGAACTTATACCTTGGGCTATGATCTAGTCCTTATTCAACAAGTGTTGTCACAATTAACTCCAAATGAAATTACTGCCCAAATATGTCACAGTTCTTCTCTAGCATCCTCAGTGGCCACAGAAGTAAAATGTTCTAGACAGTTAACATTTGGAAGACACAAGGAGAGATTTACATCTCTATATTTACGCCTTTAAAACAAAAATGCTACCAGGTAGATCATCAGTCTCTCCCCAGGCTTTAAATATCAGTGATTTATTTAGCTAATAATTTTCATAAAAATTGGCTTCTAAAATTTAAATCTTTTGTTTTATATTTACATCAAATGTTAAAAACTCAGTGTAACTTTCCTAATTTTTAATGCATAAGAATATAAAGCAAGCCAAAAATAAAATTTATCTTGAAATCTATTGCAGCTTTTCCTCATTGAGGATAATCATTTGCTCAAATTATGGTCTTAGCAGGCACCAGCAGTTTCAACACGGATACTTGGCTCTTGGCATGGATGCTGTATGGGATTGTAGTATCTCTCAGTGTTTGTTCCACTGACAGTTGGCACCAGATTTACCAGAAGTGTTTGTTAAAATGCAGACTACTAGGCATAGACCCAGAAGATTCAATCAGAACGTTTGAAAGTGAAACCCAGGAATGGGCTTTTAAATAAGCTCCCTGTTGACTCTGGTGAATTCCAAAGTTAGATGCCCCTGGGCTAGCCAAGGGTCGGAGTCACAAAGATCTTGGGATTTAGTCGCTCCACCAGTGAAGGCTGTTTGACATTTTATGCTGTGACATTTATTTATATCTGAAAATAGGAATAATGGTAACCACAGTTAGTTACCTCAAGGAGGTGTGAGTTTTCAGGGAATTGTATGTAAAATAATTCCTGCAGTGACTGGTACATAGCAAGTGCTCAACAAATGCTACCGGTAGCAACAGTCAGTGTGGTGCTTGTTATTATTATCATTGCGCCCAAATGCTATAATAGCTCTAGGACTCCTAAGCCCTTCGGAAGGAGGCTGTGAATGTTACCAGAAAAACAACTTTCGAGAGTTGAGAAGTCAGGGCCATATGTTGGCAAACTATGGCCCACAGCCTGGTTTTATAAATAAAGTTTTATGGGTACACAGCCATCCCATTTGTTTAAGTGTTGTCTGGGGCTTCTTTGGACTCTGGCCTATGAAGCCGAAAATACTTTCTGGTTCTCAACAAAAAAGGTTTGCTGACTTTTGCTCTGTACTAATATGGATTTTGGCCAAAGCTTCATCTGTGTAGGTCCATGGTGCAGAGGCAGTCAGATGTTGGTAATAAAAGAGAGTGCTGGTGACAGTGGCCAGTTTTCCTGTTCCTGGTTTCTGCTCCTACTACACCTGCTGCTTCAGGTCTTTAAGAGCCAGCCCTTCACAGTGCCTTTCTGCCCCTGCCTTCTCCTTCCACCTAAAAATCAGTGACAAGGTCCTGTACCATCTTTGCATCTGGGAAGCCAGCTGGGTGACTACTTTGGAGGCTCTTAGGTATTATAGTCCCTACAAATAATAACCTGGAAAGTAAAATAGTATGTAGAGAACATGTAGATAAAACATAGTCACCTGCCCCGGTGGATTTTCTAATTAGCAAGTTTGAATTCACAGTAACTTCTAGAAACATCTTATCATTCATCTCTCACCACCTCTAAGTTAAAAACCAAAACCAGGGGCACCTGGGTGGCTCAGTGGGTTAAAGCCCCTGCCTTCAGCTCAGGTCATGATCTCAGTGTCCTGGGATCGAGCCCTGTATCGGGCTCTCTGCTCAGCAGGGATCCTGCTTCCCTTCCTCTCTCTCTGCCTACTTGTGATCTCTGTCAAATAAATAAAAACAACAACAATAACAACAACAACAACAACAACAAACCAACCAAAACTGGGGGCGCCGTGGTGGTTCAGTTGGTTAAGCATCCGACTCTTGATTTCCGCTCAGGGTATGATCTCAGGGTCTGGGATCGAGCCCCGTGTTGGCCCCTTGCTTATTAGCAAGGGGTCTGCTCAAAATTCTCTTTCTCCCTCTCCGTCTCCTCTTCCCCACCGTGCTCATGCATGCTTGCAGAGCCTCTAAAATAGACACATCTTTAAAACCTAAAACCAAACCCAACTATCGGGCCAGAAAAAAAAATTGACATAAAATTGTAGAAGGATCTTGTAAACAACCACAATCTATTCTCTAAATCTAAAACTCTAAATGGAGATAAGACTGTTGAAATTTGTGGTTACATTTCACAAATTAAGCCTACCTCTTCTAACTTGTATGATCAAACTTTGTATCATGCTCAAGCATACAAACAATGATTAATTTACCACATTTTGATATTTTCCAACACTTTCAATAGGAATATCCCACTTTCCCCAAGTACTAGTTATATTCTTGTTGCATTATGCCCTAATGTTTTCATGGGCTGTAGCTGAGAAAGAACCTTTATAGTCAACCCTTAATATAATTTTATATGGTCTTTGATATATATATACCGATCTATATCTATATCTATATATAAAAGATATAGATATCAAACATTCAAGTCTTCTCCATTTTTGCATATATTCATGAAACTACAATAGACAGCTAATAGACTTAAGCAAAAATGTTTTGAGAGATCAAGCAATACTGTTCTGTGTTCTTGTGGGTTTGATTATAGGTGCTTTTCTCTCTCTTTCTTTGATGTGTTCTGTCTTTCACTGTATGTGTGCCTCATTCCTTCTTCCTGTGGTTCCTCAGTCTGTTCTTCCTCTTGTCCTACTCCTTTAACTGATTGTGATACGTAGTGCATCTCTTGGGTCAAATGTTTATGCAGTAGAACTAGCACAGCATGTAACATTACTCTTTAAAAAAAATTCCTGCCAAACAATAATTGTTTAATGTGCTCTTTGATTAATATTTTTTTTTAGCTTGCCGACTTTTCAATAAGAAAAAAATTCCCATCCCCTGTTTTCTTGGCCTCTCTCTGTTGCTGGCTCAGAGTGTTTATTGTTTGATGGAGTAGATAAAATTCCCCTGATGTTTCCTACTCACTCTAAATTTGGAATACACCTACAGTATTCTTTTTGGCTTTATTGTTTCCTAAACCATCTATTTAAATACTGTCCTAAAGCTTGAACGGAACACGGTTATTGTGGGTAAAAATAATATGTGTAATGGAGCAGTAGATTTGACTTCATTACCATCTTCATAACCATGCAAAAGCCAGCGTTCCCACAAAGCACTCCATAAGGTCTAGTGATTATTAAATTTTGCCGGTTCCATGGTAAATGTATAATGGCTACTTGTAGTGATTTGTAAAATAGAATGGTGGGAAGAGTTTGACCTTTAAATCCAGTGGGTCTTTCTAAAACCCTGATGTTTAGAAGAAAGGCAGAGGCATCCATAAGGCCACTAGTCAGGGGGAAAGCTCTTGCTCATTACTGAACAGAATAGTATCCAGGGCACCCTTGTGATGCATCTGTAGCAGAACAGGAGCTTTTAGTCTGTTATTTTATATTGAGATGTCTATGAACTGGAGACTGTTTGTAGTTCTTTTGTAGGGGATGGTTGATTTGACGTTCCTATTTAATTTTTGTATCATTTATCAGAAAACCTTTATATTATTCTAGGTATTTTTTTTTCTTTTTGATTATAAGACCAATCTGTTTCCCAGGTGAATTGAATTTAAATTTTGTTTTAATAAAGAACCTCACATCCTTGTTCTATGATATTAAAAAAGATGATTTTGCCATTTGAATTATTCTATTACACTTTATGATCCTGTACTTATGTTCTTGCTTTTCCCCAGTCTAAAATTCCCATCTGCCACTTCCTCCTCACTATATTCCCTCTTCTAACTATTCCAACTCTCAAAACCTGATTCCTAGTTCAGATGCCATCTGCTCCAAGAAGCTGTCCTGCTTTGCAAAGTCAAATGAATGAATTTGGGTTGGTTTTTTTTTTTGTTTTTTTTTTTTTGCATCTTAATTTCTGTACTTTTAGAGACATTTTGCCTAGACTTCTATTTCATGGTTATTTTGTTAACTTCCAAAGATAGGTGTTAGGTATCAAGTATATGAAATTACCATTATTCAACTGTCTTTGAGCTATAAACATGTCAAGTTCATATGTCAGAACCTAATACTGGGACGCCTGGGTGGCTCAGTTGGTTAAGCGGCTGCCTTCGGCTCAGGTCATGATCCCAGTGTCCTGGGATCGAGTCCCACATCGGGCTCCTTGCTCAGCAGGGAGCCTGCTTCTCCCTCTGCCTCTGTCTGCCTCTGTCTGCCTGTGCTCGCTCGCTCTCTCCCTGTCTGACAAAAAAAAAAAAAAAAAAAAAAAAAGAACCTAATACTTATTTCAATGTTAACTGCACAAACCTTTGAAAATAAACTATGGTCTGAGTTCGTTAAAACACATTTTGGACTTGGATTCATGTCTCTAGCCTAGAGTACTTACAGAGTTTTATATGTAACATGTATTAAAAAATGTTTGTCAAAATCAGTTGGATTATCCACATTACTATCACTTTGTATGAGATAACTAATAATTGATCTAGAAATGATGCCTTTTCTGTGGGTCACACCATTTGAAAACTGGGATATCTTAGTCCACTGTGCAAATCTGTCTATTGTCCACTCATTTCAATATTGTCAGATACCTAAAGTTAAACTTCTTGTCTGAAAGTCCCTGTTCCTTATGTTTTAGTTATATACTATATTACCTTTCTTGAAGCATTTTATCTTTACTTCATTGATATTTGCCTTATTTTGCTTTACTAATTGCAAAAGTAGTTCTTTTATTTCTAATTTTCCTCTCTCAAACTTTTAACCAACTTAATTCTTGGTTTAAGGACTGTTAGTGACCCCCGCCCCCCACTCCCTCTACCTCCCCGCCCCCGACGCACGCCCGCCCCGGAAAATATTCCCTGGCTTGTTTTGTTTTATCATGGGGGGGGGGGAATCTTCCTTTTGAAGTTATATTTTGTGCTTGCTAAAGGTCCTGTTAAATCACAGGAGATAAAAGTTGTACTGACAACCTTGGACATTCCCTGTCCTTTGCCAGAAATAGCAAACTAGATACTCATCTTGTACAAAAATATGTGCATATTCATCCTTACTTCAAAACATCTTGCCTTTGGTCGTTCTTACAGTAAGCAGTAGAAGTCCCAGTCAGCTCACAGTGTGGAATCTGAGGGTTACTGGGCAGGAGGTAGGTTTGGAGGGGAACCAAGTGTGGTGCGGAATAAATAGAGAAAATTGTGTTTTTTCTTTACTGACAGGCTTTTGAATTTGATACCATACAGTCTCTTTCTTAGCTACTTAAAATGCAGTATAATTTCCTCAAGACAGGTTTTTTAGCTCACTTCGACCTTTTTTCCTAACTGGAAGAAATTTTGCTTGAGAAAATGAGATTTTGGAATTGCAGGCAAAGCCCAACTTGTGAATACACTAAAATATTTTATAGCATCATATAGAAATACATTTTTGTTTTAGTAATTTCTTTTGTCCTTGAATCAACAGTTTTGCAGTATAATATTTTTAATTAGGTGAAATTTGTGATGGGCTCTTCTACAAGTTATGGAGCATGGACAGACATTTTTTATATTTAGACCCCATTAGTTGAGGGTGCTAGAACATGAGACTCTGGTCTATGCAAGTTGAAATTGGTAGTTTTAATAATTAATTAAGGTGACTTATTTTCTTATATTTTCCAGTTGGAGTGGAGTAGGGGAACAGGTTATTGTAAATCTATGGGAGGAGACCTTCTCTGCCTGTATGTAGTGATTTACACATGTGCATGTTTCTGCTGTTCCAATGAATAATTCAATAAAATGGACTAGATCTTACTGATTATGGTTTGTAAACACAAGGGTAGAGATCAGTGCGTTCTCCATGCCTCGGATGGTGTCTTGCATGTGACAAATCTGTAATTATCTGTTGAGTGAATGGTTGCGTTGATAAAATATCTACTAGTTGCTTAATACCATGTGTTGAGCTCCGAGGAACAGAGAAGAACCATGACATTAAACGTGTTAAACATGGTCTTTAAGTCTGTAAATTAGAAGTAGAGACAAAAATCAATGCATATTAATGGAATGATTAGTACTGAAATCTGTAGTACTAAAAGTAATTTTTAAATAAAAGCAGAGATAGATGAAAGAGGCAATAATAGTGATGTCATTTTCTAATTAATGAACACCTACTTTGTGCCATTTATTGCATAAGGTGTTTTACATATGTTATCTCAGTGAATCTTCGTGGCAAATCTGATTATTATCCATATTGTTTCTCCATAAGGTCATCGAGGTTCAATATCAATCTCAAGATCACATAGCAATTAAGTGGCAATGTTGGGCTGTAAGACCTGTTCTGTCTGCCTCTAACAGTACTACTGCTTTGTTGCTTCTCTGGTTTTCTAGAGCTGTCTGGCCCAGGATGGGCCCAGGATGGGCCCAGGATGGTGATTGGGTACCAGCGGCTCCTAGATACCTGCAGACCCAACATAAGACTTGGAGCTCTTTTCCTAAACCAGAAATGTAACACCCATACTATTGTCACTGGAGCCCGGCTCCACCCATGGGACTGGTTCAGTGATGGGAAGAGGGAATCCTATACAGAGAGTTTAAGAGGCTTCCTTTGTCTCTGCCCTCATCAGTATCAGTGTTAAAATCCATACATTTTTTTAGTGGTATTTTCAGGGTCTTCAGTTTCCATTATAGGACATATTTTATGTATACCTATAAACAGCTGTTGAAAACAAAGTGCAGTGTCCATCACGGCGGCTGTTGTGTTTGAGGTTCTTTTTTTTTTTAAATTTTTATTTATTTGTCAGAGAGAGAGGGAGAGAGAGCGAGCGAGCACAGGCAGACAGAGTGGCAGGCAGAGGCAGAGGGAGAAGCAGGCTCCCCGCTGAGCAAGGAGCCCGATGTGGGACTCGATCCCTGGACGCCGGGATCATGACCTAAGCCGAAGGCAGCCGCTTAACCGACTGAGCCACCCAGGCGTCCCTGTGTTTGAGGTTCTTATAATTAGAAAACTGGTATAATTGATGGGTCTCTGCCTGTCAGTTCTAGGTCTCTTGCCTGCGGAGCTTTTTACAAGTAACAGTTGACACCCTTGAACAACATGGGTTTGAACTGCATGGATCCACTTCTATGCAGACTTTTTTGGATAAATCAGTACAGTTCTGTAAATGAGTTAACATTTTCTTTTCTCTAGGTGACTTTGTTGTAAGAATAAAGTTTATAATAAGCATAACATACAAAATACATGTTCATTGACTGTGTTATTGGGAAGTCTTCCAGTCAGTAGCAGGTCATTGATTAGTAGTTGGGTTTTTCGGGTAGTCAGAAGTTATACTTGGATTTTCAATTGCATGCGGAGTTTGGTACCTCTAACCTCTGGTAGTTCAAGGGTCAACTCTACTAGTATCTTAGCCCAGTCTCCAGAATATCTAAGTCAGTAGGTTTGTGCTGGGGCTCAGGAAATCAGTCAGCCTATCTATCCATCTGAATAATCATATGATTCTTTTTTCCTTTCTTCCTTCCTTTCTTCCATCCTTCCCTCCCTCCTTCCCTCTCTTCCTCCCTCCCTTCCTCGTCCCCTCCCTCTCTCCTTCCTTCCTTTTCTTTCTCTCACCATCTGATGATTTTTAATCATATAGGTCACATTCTCTCCAGTTTCTTCCTCACACTTTAACATCTCTGAAGACAACTTAGTATTGGAGAATATTTTGATTGACAGTTTTTGTTTCTTGCACATAAAATAATGGTACATTTTACGACTGATGGGAATTTATTTAGAATGATGGCAGGGTAGCTGATTTCTGTAAGGGAAAATGATTACCTAGGAAACATCCATTTAGGGATGCCCTTATGATTCCCAGAGTGTAAATGTTTTAATTTAACTAAAGAACAGAGAAGCTATTTGGTTTCATTAATCAGTACATTCGAATCATTACTCTGAATGATTATGCTTCATTTATTTTGTGTCAGAATGTTTTCCACACAATAATAGAGAATAAAAGTGCATCATTAATTATAGTTGAGCCGCTCACACATGTGTGGGTCTGTATATTTCTATATCATCACACAGTGGAGGAAATTTAATATAAGAAATAATTAATCCTTACAAAAGAATTGAAGATTCAATTAAATAATAGTATTAAATTCATGATCATTTATAATCATACCTTATAACAGTTTTAAGTAATGCTTGAAAAAGTTTGGAGAAACATTTCCATTTGCCCATCTCTTCCCTTTTTAAACGGAAAGCTTTTGTCAGAATCATATGGTTGTTATCCTTGGGGGCTAACAGTTATTTGCTTTAGAGAAGAGTGTAACTTTTTTTGAAATGGAATTAACTCATTTGCAGGGCTTCACTGTGATGGGATTTCTGAAGGAGAAGACTAATTACTGTAAAAAAGTTGTAGTTGTGTGCACAGAAATTTGGATTTACTCCTTTACTGTAAATAGGGACCCTTCCTGATAAGAACCTCTGTGTCAGTCTGCTCTTCTGGTTATTAGAACTTCCATGCTCCTTCATCATGTTTTTTCTGGCTCTTTTCCTTTCCCCTGGCTGGCTGGGACTCTTGTTTAAAAACAAAAAAAAACCCATGAAACCAACTATCATACAAAACCTGCTTGCAGTATATAATTGCAATATCATGTGAAAACCCACTGTATCTTCCCCGGTCCAAAAGGGGGTGAAGAAAGTCAGTCGCCAGTTTGGTTCATTGACTGAATAAAGTAAAGGACTCGATTTATAGTTCAGTAACTTTTTTTTTTAAGGTTTTATATATTTATTTGACAGAGAGAGGGATCACAAGTAGGCAGAGAGGCAGGCAGAGAGAGAGGGTGAGGCAGGCTCCCCGCTGAGCAGAGATCATGACCTGGGCGGAAGGCAGAGGCTTAACCCACTGATCCAGTGAGTGGGTGAACTAGGCACTCTAGTTCAGTAACTTCTTTTTTTTTTTTTTTTTAGTTCAGTAACGTCTTAAAAAGGCAAGCATGTCTCTCTCTTTTTTTTTTTTTTAAAGATTTTATTTATTTATTTGACACAGAGAGATCATAAGTAGGCAGAAAGGCAGGCAGAGAGAGAGGAGGAAGCAGGCTTCCCGCTGAGCAGAGAGCCCGATGTGGGGCTCGATCCCAGGACCCTGATATCACGACCCGAGCCAAAGGCAGAGGCTCAACCCACTGTGCCACCCAGGCACCCTGTCTCTCCTTTATAGATGAGAAAATAATGGAGACAAGAAAAATTGGAAGAGTTTAAGAGATGCTACAGGGAAAAGTGGGTGGAGAACAACATTTTAGAGATTCTTGGAACACATCATAGTCTCTCTGAACTCCGTGATCTCTCTTTTTGCAACAAAGCCAAAATAATTTCAACACTATTGTTTTCAAGCACCAAACAGTTTTCAAATGGTTTCTTAAACATTGCTTCAGCTTACTCATAAAACGAATTTCCGACTTAGAGTTTTTATGGCAATTTTGGGTAGTTTGTCTAAGAATACTCCACAAATGATGGGTCAGATCTAGAATTTGGGACTTAGGACATGTCGGCCCACATCATTCCCACATTACACTTAGTGATTCATTAATAACTTAATAACATTTTGTCCACTACTCCCTGATTATGGTATCATTAATTTCAGTGTTTTTGTGTTGCTTTTTATAATTTCACATTGCTTCAGGCTGTGATTTTGAAAAGCGGTTGAAGCCAAAATTCTTTCAGTATGGATTGCACCCTTGATTTTGGAGAATATGAAAAAGAAAATTTAACATTAAAAATTGATTTATACTAATAGTTTGTGGAATAGCCACAGCCCGTGTACAATTATAAAAAAAATTCAGTTTTAATATAATTGAGAAAATCTATTTAAATATTTCTTTTATATGTTTAATAGCTTTTTTAAAAAAAGGATTTTATTTACTTATTTGACAGACAGAGATCACAAGCAGGCAGAGAGGCAGAGAGAGGGAGGGAGGAAGCAGGCCCCCCGCTGAGCGGAGAGCCCGATGTGGGGCTCGATCCGGGACCCTGGGATCATGACCTGAGCCGAAGGCAGAGGCTTTAACCCACTGAGCCACCCAGGCGCCCCGTGTTTAATAGCTTTATTGAGGTAAGAGTCACATGCCAATTCAACCTGTCTAACGTATACAATTCAGTAGTTTTGGTATAGTCACAGAGTTGTGCACTGCTCCACAATCAATTTTAGAACATAAGAAAACTTATTAAAAAGATTTTATTTACTTATTTTTTTGAGAGAGAGAGAGAGAGAGAAAACATGAGGAGGGGGAGGGGCAGAGGGAGAGGCCAGCTCCTCACTGAGCAGGGAGTCCAATGCTGGGCTCCATCCCCTGACTCCAGGATCATGACCCGAGCGAAGGCAGATGCTTAACTGACTGAGCCACCCAGGTGCCTCCGGGGAGAGAGAATCTTTTATGTATGTATGCATGTATCTATGTATTTATTTCAGTGTTCCAAGATTCATTGTTTATGCACCACACGCAGGGCTCCATGCAATACGTGCCCTCCTTAATACCCACTACCAGGCTCACCCAACCCCCAATCCCCCTCCTCTCCAAAACACTCAGTTTGTTTCTCAGTGTTCACAGTCTCTCATGGTTTGTGGGGAAAGAGAATCTTAAGTAGATCTCACACTGAGCTTGGAATCAGACACGGGGCTGGATTTCACAACCTTGAGATCATGACCTGGGCTGAAACCAAGAAGATGCTTAACTGACTGAGCCGCCCAGGGGCCCCAAGAAAACCCATTTTATAAAGTGGAGGTATTCAGGGACATCCTAGTTCTTTTTCAATTTGGGGCTGTTATGAATAGAGCTGCTTAAAAAAAGAGGTAATTTAAACAAAATAAGTAATCTTCAAATTAATGTCAGAATCCTGTGTTTGAAAACCTTTAATTATATTGTAATTATTTCTGAGCTATTTAGAGACATTTTGTGCCAGTGTGCTGAGCTGGGTATCTAAAATGGTTTTTTAAAATTAAAAAAAAATTATTTTTGGTTTTATCAGTGTCCTAGTGTTTCTCCATTGCTGTTTTTGGTCAGGAGGGTAAAGTGGGTGATTTTTGCTTAAACCGATGAGTCTCATTTATTGCTGTAGAAGCTGTAAACATACTCATGGCTATTAAATGCAGCTTAGTTTTCTGGTATAGCTTACCAAGATCATAATAGATCCTGGGCTGAAAACTTTACCATGATTTACTGAAGAGTGGCTCTCATAATTTGATGCAGATTAGAATCACATGTGTATTTAAAAATAGTAGTACCTTTACCTGTTCCCTGGAGATTGTAATTTAATTGGTGATTTAATCCCATGTGGGACCCAGGTGCCCATAGCTGGCAAATTTAAGTTTCTTGCATGATTCTCATGTGTGGGCAGGGTTAAAAACTTGTTTTAGTTTCTTGTTTTTGGAATTTTAACAACAAAAGCCTGCAGCTTAATTTTTCCAGACTAGTTTAACTTTCATTTATCTGTCTGATGTCTCAAGAAGAAGAGCTGATTAAATCAAAGCTAGATTAGAACATGGGCGGTGGAGGGGGGCTGATTAAATCTCTAGCCAGCACCTCTGAAGCTCATTTGCGAACTGTTCATCTTCCTATCCTCAGTACCAGCAAATGCCCACTTGGCAGAAGTTCTTTATTTGCCTGCCTCCCTGCCTTTTATTTTTTTTTTTCCTTTCCTCCCTTTCCTTCCTTTCTTCGATATTTATTAAGTGCCTACTGTCTGTTCCAACACTGTTTTATATCCCAAGGATATAAATATAATTTGGAGTCCTTTCTTACGTTTGAGTTGGCAAAAGATGCATCATATTTGTGGAATTGAATAGAATCACACCTGAGCCCTCTTGGCAAACTGCTGGGCTGTGCCTCAAATCCTGTCGAAATTAGGCCTTTCTGATGTCCAGGAATGCTCCAAGCCTCGCCTGTCACTTCCTCATTGGTTTGCCTCCCTGTTACATTGAGGGACATCCCATTTCTAGCCAGGCTTATGCCATTAGGATCAAGTGGGCGAGAGCTAGTAACTGGGGTCTCACTTCTCCATGCACCACAGACTCACCTGGGTCCTACCAATGCCTGAGTCTGGGGTGAGCTCAGAGTCAAGTTAGGTCATAAATGCAAGGAACACTGTGACTTGTGCGCTGTAAGTCATTGGCGCCTCTCCCCGGAGGACTCATACAGTGTGACTGCCAGGTCTAAGGACCCAGCCTTCTTTTCAGCCCATGGCACATTTCATTTTATTTTGTTTCAGTTTTTCATTCGTGATTTTGCTTTTCCTTGTTATTTGTGCTTTTTGCAGCCTCTCCGCACATAGAAAATACCTTCTGAATGCGAGTAAACAGGTATGGGGAACTGGCGGTGGATCCTGCTGCAATGCTTCTGATGGAGATCTAAACTGGGGGAAGAAAGGCCCACTGCGAGGTTTAACAGCACAGTTCTGCCTGTTGAGACTTTGATGCCACTCTTGGCAATATTAGATTATCCATGTAGTATTGAGTAATGTAGCAAGCCCCATGTTCCTAGGAAAATATATTAAGACATACATTGTGCTTTTTTTTTTTTTTAAAGATTTTATTTATTTATTTGACAGACAGAGATCACAAGTAGGCAGAGAGAGAGAGAGAATGGAGGAAGCAGGCTCCTTGCCAAGAAGAGAGCCCGATGCGGGACTCGATCCCAGGACCCTGAGATCATGAGCTGAGCTGAAGGCAGAGGCTTAACCCACTGAGCCACCCAGGCGCCCCAACATCGTGCTTTTAAAAGGAAGTAATTAAAGTTTGGGTGTTTGAGGTGGTTCTCCCTTCATACTGCGTTTCCTCCTGAATTCTTGTACTTTTTATTTGGGTTCTTTGGCTTGCTTATTTCATTTTGCAAATAATTTATTCTTTGGACCTGTGTGTATTGGTGTGTGCCTTTTAAAGGCTTTGGTTTGTTTGGGAAATCCAACTCGACCACAGGAGCCTCTGTGGCCACCATTAGAACAAAGCTTCCTAATTTCATTGTCATTAAGTGAGCAGCTGGTGCAGCTGAATTCAAAGGCACAAGCATGGTTACTGACTGTTTTCTCTGAAAACAGTCTGAACAAAGCATTTCCTTAAGCAATGTTGAGCAGGATTTGGAACTTCCTATGCCTCAGAAATGTCTAAGAAAGGGTTACGGAGTTGCAAAGGTCAACATGACTGCTTGTGATTCTTCACCTCTACCCCCAGTCCATGGTATTTGACTCCTTTAAAAAAAATCTTCTATTTTAGAATCATATGGTCAGAATGCCCAAGTTAAAAAAAAAAAAACAAAACATTTAAATATATGATATATCAGTTACTCTTCAATGTGTGATAACACACATGCTAGTTAAATTAAGAACAAGAAAATTTCAAAAATTGGAGCTTGCATTATAGCAGTGGTATGTTATTTTTACATATTATGGTATTTAGTTTCTTGTAGATAGTTAAGGAGAGTAATCTTTTATATAAATTTGTATATCTTCTGTGAGTAGCTTGGAAACAGTAGAGATCAGGAGTTGGCCCGAATTTATACATGCTTTTTTTTCATAATGATTTTGCCTTCATTATTTTTTTATCATAATGTTTTCATTAATTTTTCCTTAAACATATTGAGATATAATTGATATAACATGTTAATTTTAGGTGTATGACATAATAATTCAATATTGTCTAATATATAAAATCTTTAAAAAAATATTTGTATATATATTGTACACACACACACACTTATATATATGATTATCACAATAAGTATAGTTTATATCCATCAGCACTTACAGTTCACAGATTTTTTTCTTGTGAGAACTTCAAAGGTCTACTCTCTTAGCAACTTTTGAAAATACAATTGTTTTTTTTTTAAGATTTTATTTATTTATTTGACAGAGATCACAAGTAGGCAGAGAGGCAGGGAGAGAGAGAGAGAGGAGGAAGCAGGCTCCCTGCTGAGCAGAGAGCCTGATGCAGGGCTCAATCCCAAGACCCTGAGATCATGACCTGAGCCGAAGGCAGAGGCTTTAACCCACTGAGCCACCCAGGTGCCCCACAATTATGGTATTTTTATCTCTAGTCACTGTGCTATACATTACATCCCTAGGACTTATCTTATAAATGGTAATTTATACCTTTTGACCCCTTTTACCCATGTTTCCCACCCCCCTGCCTTAAGTTTTCTTTTCTTTCTTTTAAAGATTTTAGTTATTTATTTGACAGAGATCACAAGCAGGCAGAGAGGCAGAGAGAGAAAGAGGGTGAAGCAGGCTCCCCGCTGAGCAGAGAGCCCGATGTGGGACTCGATTCCAGGACCCTGGGATCATGACCTGAGCCAAAGGCAGAGGCTTTAACCCACTGAGCCACCCAGGCGCCCCTTAAGTTTTCTTTTTAATGAACATCTGCCATATACCAGATTCTGTTAAGTACTAAGAGGTACAAAAGAAAGGCATGATACCAAGCAAACAATTAATAATAAAGGTGGGATGTATTTTCGTGAGAAGGTGGGTGGCATAGATGTGCTATCATCTGTTTTATTTCCAGGTAAATTTGTATTTACAGGGAAAATATCCTTTATAGAGAGAGAACTCAGGTTGAGTTGAGAAGGTTGAATACTACCCCTAGTCCACTGATGGCTTAATTTCATAAACTCTTTTTTTCTATTGAATCTGTTTTATTTTGCCGCCCATTAATTTTTTAAATTTATGCAATTAAAGAAAGTTTACTCTCACAGATTAAGGAATTATTTTATGTGGGTTTACTACCTGCCATGTAAAATCGTGATTTTTCCTTTTTTGTGTGCTATTCCTATTTCTCTCAAGTTTTATTTATTTATTTTTTAAATTTTATTTATTTAACAGAGAGAGAGAAAGGGAGAGAGCACAAGCAGGGGGAGCAGCAGAGGGAGAGGAAGAAACAGACTTCCCGCTGAGCAGGGAGCCTGACGTGGGGCTCAGTCCCAGGAACCTGAGATCACGACCTGGGCCGAAGGCAGACGCTTAACCAACTGAGCCGTCCAGGCACTCCCACACCATATTATTTTCATATAGCCCTCCTGCATTATTATAATCATTAAATTGTAATTAGGTGTCGTCTTTAACATGCATTATTTAGTAAGGTCTGGTGATACAGCTCTGCAAAGGTAACATTGTATGCTTTATTTTCAGTTCTACTTGGGTAGTGTTTGTTTTTTTGATGTTTTATGTGGTTAAGAGTATATAAGAAAAATGTCTTCTGTGAGTTGTTCATGGTGACTTTTGGGCCTTAATTTTATTAATAACTTGTCATCCATGATTCTATAAACATATAAACTGATAATTCATGACTTGAATAGTCTTTTACTTATCTGTAAGGGAAATATTCCAGACCCACTCCCAGAGCCTCAGGAGGGCTCCTGTATTGCCCACAGGGAGAGTTTTACAACTTCATTGCTTTTCTCATTCCTTCTACTGAACAGTGCCATTCTCATGGTCACCAATTAATGTCTGTGTCACTGAAACAGCAGGTGTCTTCCTCAGCTTCTCACCTGACTGGTTTGTGGCCCTGTCTCCGGGGCAGGTGAGTTCCTCTGGACTGGGACTGTCCTGACCGTTCGGTCCTCTTAGAATCGAATTCCTTCCTGGCTTCTCTGAGATCAGTGCCCTCACCATGTCTCCCATGCCCATGTTCATCTCCACTGACTCCTCAACTGATAAGAATTTCTAAAGTTATGTCGTCTTTAAAAAAAAAATAACACCACCAACTTTTCTTTTACTTTGTTCCATTCTCAAGGAAATATCCCCCCCCCCTTCTCTCTTTCCCTCAAGTTATAGGATAGCTTCTTAAAGTAATTTGTTTCCACTTCTTTATCTTCCAATTCCTACTCCAACTTAAGGCTCCTGAGCTTACGCACCTGCCAGCTACTGAGCTCAAACTTCTTTTGCTAATAGTCTCTCTCTTTTTTTTTAAATTAAAGTTTTTTTCTTTTGTTTGCTTGTTTTTTTTGTCAGAGAGAGAGGGAGAGAGAGTGAGCGAGCACAGGCAGACAGAGTGGCAGGCAGAGGCAGTGGGAGAAGCAGGCTCCCTGCCGAGCAAGGAGCCCGATGTGGGACTTGATCCCAGGACGCTGGGATCATGACCTGAGCCGAAGGCAGCCGCTTAACCAACTGAGCCACCCAGGCGTTCCTGCTAATAGTCTCTTAACTGCTACATAACAATGGTTTCACTAGCGGTGTCTTATTTGACCTTGCTTTCACATTTGATGTGGTTTACTACTTCTTTAATTTCCTTCCTTTCCCATACTATTCCCATGCTCCTGCTTCTTCCTTTGGGTTGATTCTTAGTCTCCTCTATGGGTTAATTCTTAGTTACCTTTTCTTTTTGGCTCTAAAGCTCATATTCAGAAATGTTTCCTCATTCTCCCTCCTTTCTTAGTATGCCCATTTTTTCCCTGCATCCTCAAATTCCATTCATCCAGTCATGAATCCTAAAAAAAATCTTCACCTCTTGATTGCTAGACCTACATGGCCAACTTCCCATTAAATATCTTCAAGTGGATATATAATAGTGTTTCAAAATCGTCATGTTCGCAACTATGTTCTTTATCTGTTTCTTCAAATGGCCTTCATTTCAGCTTTTTGTTAATTCATCTTTGACTCTTGGTTGCTAAATTCCTGAACCTTGGCTTTCAGTTTTTGAGTCATTATCACTCACCCTTTAGATATCTCATCAGTCAGGCTGATTTTACCTCCTCAGTATTGTTGTTCTTTTATTTATTCAGTAGACTATTTTCATATTCTCATAACTGGTGTCTTGTATTACTTCCATTTATTTTCTAAACTTCTTAAAAAAGGTGCTTTGCTGAAATACAAGTATGACTCTGTCATTCTTTTGTTTAAAATATGATTCCCCATAATTTATGGTCTGATACTCAGATAACTTTCTCCCTTATGATTCAACCCCTACCCTATCTTTCTAGTCTCTTTATAATTTGAAAACTTTGGTGTTGGGTACCCCTAGTGCTTCTTAGTGCTACCCAGCTTTTGTACACGTGCTCTGTCAGAACTTACCTTCCCACCTAATACAGGTCTTTTTTTTCAGACACTTAACATTTACTTACGGTGCTTAGTATTTTTTATTTTTATTTTTTAAATAGGCTCCACGTCCAGTGTGGAGCCCAACACAGAGCTTGAACTCACAACTCTGAGATCAAGATCTGGGCTGAGATCAAGAGTCAGATGCTTAACTGATGAAGCCACCCAGCTGCCCCTTATGATGCTTAGTATAATAGATATAATGGATTGCTAATAGTTATTAGCATATCCTTCTATCCCATTAAATTTTGACTTTTTGGAGGGCTAAAACCTTTTCCTTTGTATTCACAGTCCCTATCATAGTGCTTGGCACATAGTAGGCATCCAAATATATAGTGTAGCCTTATCAGTGAGAGAAATAAAAATCAATAGTTGGTGAGTTAGTCAAAGGAGTTATAACAATAGAGGAGCATAAAACTGATGTATGCATATTTTATATATTTACATACATACATAATACATACATATTACATGAATACATATTCAAACATAAAACTTACAAATGCATGTGTTTTAACAAACCTTTGTTATAAGACCTAGACTTCTTTTTCCAGTATGGATCCACAGATGGGTTCAGTGTTTCTTACCAAAATCAAAACCATGTGGATTGTCTATTTTTTCTGATTTGTTTCTTTGAAGTAAAACCTTGGACACACTGCTACGGTTATTTAGGATTTTTTCTTCCATTGTTGTATGGTTATGATGCCCATACCCTATTCAATGCTGGTTTTTAAAAATTCCATTTTTTAATGAATTAATCTTTGAAAATTTTCAAGGGATTCAGCTATTTTGCATTATTCCATCCTCCTATTTCATTTATTTAGGTAATGTAGCACTTAATAAAATCCATTATAATGAGGTGTAACTGCATAAACAGGTTTAGGATCAAAACCACTCTGACCATAAATGTAGTTCAGGTGACTGCAGTAGAGGTGCTGGTTGGAACATTCCAGGTGCATCCGTCAGTATGGTTTACAAAAGGAAAGGAGATCATTGGTTAATCCAGACCATTGGTTAAGTAGAAGTTGGTTAAAAGCACTCTACCATATTTGTCAGATTGTGCTAAAGGATGGTTATCTCTGTGACTTGGAAAAGTTGAATACAAACTTGCCTTCTTTCCTGTGCATTTTCTCATCCACATCATTTATAAAAATGTTAAATAAGACCACTTTGAGCACCTGTCTGCTGGAAGGCCTCATGCTTCTGTGTCTATTTCTTGGTCATTTGTCTACTGCCTTAACCATGGCAAAACGTAATTTTAAAATTTGGTCTTTGATTGCCATCAAGTAGAGTGAGTGCTCAACCATATTCTTTCATTAATTCCTTTGTTTTTGTCCCTCAACATGTTGTTTTCTTCAATATTTGGAAGGCCTTCATTCTGACAGTTCTGAGGCTGGGCACCCTATTAGCAGCCTTTCCGTGGAGTGGCTGATTGTAATCGAAATTTTGTATTTGACCCAACAGTTTAGAAATTCTACCTTGAGTCTTTAACTCAAGGATTTTTGCCAATCAATTGGCATTTGCCAGTAATGCCAATCACATTTTTGTCATACATGGTTTAATAATTAGGTCTAGGCTCTCCCTTAAGTTAAGCACTGTTTGATTTAGTTCCTGCAACCTGTTTCAAAATATAAGTTGGGATTTGCAATATTCTTAAAACTTTTCCTAATAGAGACCAAGGAAACAGTTACTCAGTCTCTCTCTCCCTCTCTCTTTCTCTCATCTAAAATACATGCTTTACAGAAAATCTTACTGTATTTCCAAAGGTTTTATCATTTTAAGCAACATTTTTTAATTTGCTTTCGAGCACTTTGAAAGGTTACTCACGAATTCCTTCTTGTCAGTCCTGATGATTAGTTTGTTCTTTACCTGCTAATATGTGAGGGTTTCCCTATATTCCTTGATAGGGCTCTCCTCCAGTTTTTTTTTTTTTTTTTAAAGATTTTATTTATTTATTTGACAGAGATCACAAGTAGGCAAGAGAGGCAGGCAGAGAGAGAGGAGGAAGCAGGCGCAGGCTCCCCGCGGAGCAGAGAGCCCGATGCGGGGCTTGATCCCAGGACCCCCGGATCATGACCTGAGCCGAAAGCAGAAGCTTTAACCCACTGAGCCACCCAGGTGCACCTCTCCTCCAGTTTTTGAGAAGCAGTTAGGTATTTATGTCCCCTCCGACTGTATCCTTTACGATTCTACACAGGACTTGGTCCTTTTGATCCATAGCAGATGTTTATCTTGGGCTGGGGAGGAGGTCTTCATGATGATCTTCATGGTACCTATGGTTTATTTTCTTAAAGCTGCATATTTCCTTTTTTGGAATCAAGTGCCATTTTTAAGAGTTAACTAGTGACCTGTTAGAGGCGTCTTTCAAGGCCAGGGTGATGGTGCTATCTAGTTTGACAGGACTTTTTCCCAACGAGCAGCTGGTTTTGATTTTTTCCGTGTTAAGGGAAACTCTCCTGCCTGACACCAGAGGTATATACTCAGATTACATTACCATTTTCTTGGTGTGTGTGTGTGTGTGTGTGTGTGTGTGTGTGTTTTAAATTTCACTGTCTTAATTAAAACTGTGAGACTATTATCTATAATGATTGTAAAAGCAGTACCTCATAGTTTGTCTATATCGGCTCTTTCAACATAATGTGTATGTGAGTTGGTAATGGCTCTATTTTATAATAAAGGGAAATTATTTATGGATTAAAAAAAGCGTACTAGACTATTAGAGCAAGTAGCTTAAGAAAGCAAGTGTTCAAAATATTCACCATCTGCTTTAGTAGACTTTTTGAGAATAACAGTACATTCTGAAACCCCCACAGGCATCTCTATTTTCTCTTCATAGTCTCTTCTGCTCAGCATCCTCTCTGGGTCCACCGGCCGTCCTAGACCGTGGATGTGGATAGCCCACATTATCCACAACGACCCACATTTTTTGTTTGTGCACCTCCCTGCCTCTTGCAGGACTTCCAGCCCTTTTAAAATCTCCTCTAAGGGTTGGGTCCACAAGGCTGTCTTCTCTGTATTGATGAATTGTTCCATCAGCTAGTTACTGTGGTCTCCTCCATTTTAATCTGTACTCAGGGCACAAGTCATCTCTTAAAAATGGGGTATTATTCAAAGAAGGAAACATGCAGCTCTAAGAAGATCAACTATGGGTATTTTGAAGACCTTATCCATAGGTATTCAGGGCCATTTTATGTATCCTGATGAATCATTCCATCAGCTGGTTACTGGGAAGAGTCCCAAGTCTCTTTCTTGCCCATGTCCTGTCTTCTTAAACCTTCTGAGAGGGCTCACCATTGCTAATTCTAACTCCATTGAGAACCCTAATTTTGTATATGTAGAGGGATCATTTCAGAGTTCTCTGTATTGTGAGCCCTCGGGGGAATGTTCCTTTAGGTTGTACTCTGGAGCTGTGGTCCTAAGCCGTGTGGTTCAGGTACTTTCTCTACATAACTCCTGCACTGCTTTATGGGCTCACAAACTGAAGATCTTTGCTGAAGCAAGGATGCATAATACTGTGCTTCATCTCTGGTCGCTGCGCATACCCACCCTCTTACCCCGTAATATGGAAATCAGTATAACAGAAACAATACCGAAATCTTCATCCTTGAGCCCAGAAGCGGAAGTTGTCATGCAAATGGGCACCTGAGGGCTCACTGGATTTCTGCATGATCATATATACCTAGATATGTGTTATTTCCTGTGTAGTCCTTAGAGACTCTGACAGAGGTAAATGAGAGTCCGGATAAATTGCTATATAATATAAATTATAATAACTTTGAAATAGTCAATGAGTGTTTTTCACATTTGAATTTCAAAAAATATTTTGAATATGAACAGGATTTGCTATTACACATTTTAGCATGTATATAGACCAATATGGGAGAATGTGCATATAAATCAGATACACAGTGAAGTGTGTGTGTGTAAATATGCAGATGATGCAAAGTAGAATGATACATACATGAGTAAGTTGTGTGTATGAATCAGTACAGTGTACATATGTTTATATATGTATGCATATATGCATTTGAATCAAACACAGAATAGTATAAGGTACATGTATATACGTGTGTGTCAGTAGTGCAGTGTATATGTGTATATGGGTGTGTATGAACCCCACACAGTGATACAGTGTGTGTGTTTGTGTGACTCAGACACAGAATAGTGTATGTGAACGAATCAGAGGCAGGTGTGTATGTGTGCATGTATTTTTGTGTATGATTCGGACACATGGTAGTATAATGTACATGTGTATGTGTGTGCATATGTGTGAGACAGTTTTGGACTCAGTAGTATATTGAAAAAACACAGGATAAATAAAACTCATGTTGATTCCAGAATAACATGTGACTCTGCACACAATCTTCCCAGGCATCTTTAGTAAAAAGTGAGATCTTTAGTAGCTCTCAGGTCTTTCATGGTTTTGAAATTTGATGGTTACAAACTACCTAGACCGTTCCATCACTGTGTGAATCATTATATCTGTAATGACATTTATAGTTGACCTTTCAGCATTCAGAATCTCCATTGTACCTCTGTATATTAGCCTCTGCAGGATAGAGACATAATAACTCTAATTTCATGGTTATTTCTCTGAACTATGCCCAAAATGGTCCTGGCTTTTATAATTAAGGGTATCGAATACTTCTTTGGCTATACTATCAAAATCAAATTTTCTAAGTCATTGGATTAACATAAAGAAAAAATTGCAGCAATCTATGTCTCATCTTGTTAAGGCTACGTTGCTATATAATACCTAACTAAAAATGATTGAGTGAGGGAAATCCTTGAAGGCAGTGTTCGTCCCTATTGGCAGTAGATAGTACTTGCCATATGCCAGATACTCAGCAAATATTAATGGAATGAACAAATCATTGGAAATTGCATTTTAAAGATTCATTCTTATATATGTACCCATGTGTTCTCTGAAGATTCCTGTGGGATGTTTTGGTTGGGACTGGTGGAGGGAGGTGATTTCCCGCCATCTTGTTTGCAAGATGGCAGTGCCATTGAGATGCTGTTTGTGATGGACTCAGAGGAACTGAGGGGTGCTGGGAGGAGAATGTTAGTGCTTTTCTCTCTTTTGGGAACAGTGATCACACCCCTTTTAGACGAACCATCTTAAACCAGTGAACCAAATTATTTCATTAGCTCTGTGTCCATACCATCATATGGAGCTTTTTCTCCAGGCATAAATCTTGTGTCCATTGGGCACTGAAGCAGTTAATCTAAATGCTCTCTTTCGGAATCAAAGTGCATTGTGGACGTAGCACTGAGTTATGATGCCAGAACATCAGAAGGTCCTATTTTTTCCATAGAATATTCTCTTCCTAGCATGTGGTATCTATAAAAGGAAGTGAAAAATTCTCGAAAGGAAAATTATAAACATCATAAAAAAATTGGGTATTCTGATACAGAACGCCTTTTCCGTTGCGTGAATGCCTTGCACATTTTTTTTTTTTAATTTCAAAAATCATTTAAGCATTAATCATTAGTTGTAGTGGTAATTAACTTTTACTTTGACCCCTTATGCCAGCCTTCCTGTGGAAAAGCAGTAAACATAAGAAATAGTACTTCAAAAAGTTTGATTATCTGTTATCACAAGGATTCTTCAGGAAGACATTTGGCCCTAAAACGAGTGAAATAAGAAAATGTTATGTAAGGTTGGGCCACCTAGCAGTTTGGATGTCCTTGATGTTGAGCCAACAAAATGCTAATACAGACTCTGGATGCTTGCTACTGACTAGAGGTTAGCTCTTTTAGTTCAGGTCTCTTTGCAGGGTTTTGACATTTTTGCATGAGGTTTGTGCTGAATTTAACTTGACCAAGGAGGCTTCCTCTAGAGTCAAAATGAAACTGAATATTCATATTAAGGGTGGTGGGGAAAGAAAAAAAAAATGTCCTCCCATCAGAAGCAGACTGCATGAGCCTTTTGCCAACTGGCCTGTCTGTGAGAACTAGTGAAGTCATCAGTCCAGAGCTATTTTCATACACTGACACGGTGCTGCAAGGCCGCCGGAGGTGCCACACAGAGGAAGCTCTGAGAGAGAGGTTTTCAGAAGCAGGACGTTTTGCTGCTGACGGACAGCATCACCGTTTCCCAGCGGCTGGGATTCTGACATCTCTAGGAAGCAGGAGGGCTTGTGTAATGGCCCAGGCAGGAAGAAGGTGAAGAGGAGTTTTAGCTTCTACGGGCTCTCTGAAGCAACGTCTCAATATCAAGATGCCGGGGCCGTCCAGCAGAATGGGTTGCTACGGGGAAGGGGAGTGGGATGGTGGAAAGCTGGAGATGAACTTTTTTGTTTGTCGAGCAAGATGGTTTCTTTTCCTTTTTTCTTTTACTCAAAAAGGTCGCAAATGGGAAGCCTGCCCTTTTGCTGACACAATCCTCTAGGAGATCATGAGCAAAATAAAGGAAGTGGGACGTGTAGCATATATAATTTATGAGTGTATTGAAAGCAAACGGAACACTGTGCTGCGTGGTAAATTGCTTCAGAACAGGCCCAAAGTGGAAGAATATCCTGTTAAGTCATATTTTTAAACCCTTAAGAGAAAGATCTAGCCCTTGTGAAAAAAATTTTTTTTTAACCTGAAATACATAAAATAAATGAAATACATTTATTTAACCTAAAATACATTATTTTAATTTTCTGATTATGGACTCTGGCCTGTGGACTCGGTCACAAAAGATCCTTCAGAAAAGCCCAAGTGAGTCTTTGATTAGAGAATCTTGTCCCAGATGCTGTTTTAACCACTTCCGAAGCCATCCAGAAGTGTACACAGAGCTTCATCCCTTCAGAGACTTAGAAGAAGTCCAGATACATCCACCAAATGGAGGTAAATTTGGAGATAATGAGATACTGCTTTTGAGTGTAAGAAATGAACTCTTTTTCAGCTTCATTGATGCAGGTATTTTAAATCGCCAAAGTAAGGTATTCTCTGATAAGTGGCTTCCTGCAATGGGGAGCGAATCAAAGCAGACACTCTTTAGCATAAGTGCACTCAGGGGTCATGACTGTGAAAGCTGCCATGATTCAAACCCTGTTGAGCAATGGGAAGCCAGAGACAGGAAGCCGCCTTGTTTATTAGAAGTAGGGTGACCACAGTCTCAGACAATGGAGGAAGATTCTGGTACTTTCATTCTGAACAGCAAGCCCTAGTGCAAAAAAAAAAAAAAAAGAAAAAGGAAGAGAGAGAAAGAAAAGAAAAAAGAAAAGGAAAGAAAGAGAAAGAAAGAAAGGAAAAGGCCAAAGTATTTGGCATGGGTGTTTCTGTATTACTAAAATGTACAGAGCTGCTGTGTACTTCTTAAAATTCTTGGTTAAAAAGGCACAACCCTTAACGTATGTTATTCACAAACAGTTCAAAGTTTAACAGAGCTCCTGTAAAGTCAAGGTTGCAAGGAGTGCATGGCCTTGATTTCTGCAGTGTAAATTCAAAGTAACGTAAGCATTATTACGTGAATGCTTCCTTCAGACTATTCCAGAAGACACTTACTCAGAGATTTCCATCGTGTTTCAGCAGGAGAAAGATCAGAATTGCTTTGGGATTGCTAGGAAGGTGGGGGAGGGATTGCAGAATAATTTTCTATTTGATAAAATTTGGAACATCATTAGGAACTTTTTCAATTACATATGAAGAAACGAGACCCAACAGTGTCTTTCTTACCCGAATTCTAGGAAATATCTAGATTTCTATAGGAAACATCATGGAAATTAGATGAATGAACCTAATTAGACTTACTGTATGTCCTGTAATAAAATTGCCGTTTTGAGGATTCATGAAATTTGATCTAGTTTTTAAAGGCTGGGCTTGAAATCTAACTCACCCATTATTGCTGTGGGACCCTGGGCAAGTGACTTAACATATTTGGGCCTCATTTTCCTCATTCATAAGATGAACTTAGTAAGAGAACCCTATCTGAAAGGATTATTGTGATGTTTTGAAAGATAGATCTTGAATGGCTTAGCATGATGCCTGGTTTGTAGAAAGAGCAAAATAAACATAGACTGTTGTTATGATGACTAATGCTGTTACTTTGTTGCATGTATCCTTCAAGGCCCTTATTTGAAAGATTCATTTTCATTTGTGTCAGCTACACGAGGGACCAAGGACTAGAATTGGCCCACTGCCCTTAGCCCTGTGTATGGGAAAATTGTTTTCCTTCTGGTGGGCTGAAATACATGCTCTTTGAGGAATGAATTTCAAGATGTTAAAACCTGTGAGTAGGGATCAGTGAACATTTCAAAGAGAGTAGATAATAGGACTGACAACTCCAAATTCATAGTAGCAGGTTTCATTCATGGTCATTTTGTGTGTTCTGAGTTCCTGTTTCCTTCTTCTGCATCTTACTCTGGGCTGTGTGCGGCTATGCACATACTTTCATATGTTTTTAGATGTTACTTTTGCTGTTTTTGATAAAATTATGAGATACATTTCTTTGTATCTGTTTTACAGAGGAAGAAACTGAGGCTCTAAGAAATTTATCAAAAATTACGTAATTTAACCACTTTTTATTTCATTTTAAAAATTTCCTTCCTTCATGTGTCTCTGTATCTCCCCTCATCTCCTCCTTCCCCCTCATCGTACATCCTTGGCTTCCTTTCTTTTTACCCTTCATCTTTCTCTTTTCCCTTTGCATGTTACCATTCCGCTCCTTTATTTTTCCTAATTTCTCTGATGGATGGCAAACATAACTTTTAAGAAGTTGCTGTCTCTAATAACTTTTGAATTTTTATACCAATAGTATGTTTTCTTTTAAAGGTGTTGAATTAAGTTGCAATCTGTGGCCAGTGATTTAACTTGTCTCTTCTGTCTGTCCATGACGAGCTGACAGGAAGGGTAATTTGCTTCACTTGTGTAAAAGATGGAGGCCACTCATTAACATATCTTGGGAATTACCTTCTTCACTGATAGATAATTCAACTTATACTGAGTATTCTGGTTTTTAAAATTTGATTAATTAATTAATTTTTAAAGATTTTATTTATTGACAGAGAGAGAGCGGGAGAGGGAACACGAGCAGGGGGAGTGGGAGAGGGAGAAGCAGGCCTCCCATGGAGCAGAGAGCCCCAATGTGGGCTTGATCTCAGGACCCTGGGATCCTGACTTGAGCTGAAGGCAGACGCTTAACGACTGAGCCAGACATCTGACCCAGACATCTGCAAGTGTTCCGCTTTTAAAAGGCCTCATAGTAGCCACCATTTTGACTGCTTTAAATCTGTCTTTTTGGTATAAAAGCTGCTGTAATCTACTTCCAGAGAGTCCAGTGAAATGAGCCCCTTTTCAGAGGAAATGGGAGGAGATCAGAGTTTTCTCTTGGTCTGTGGGGATGGGACGGAGGTTGGGGACAGCTGGCCTCTGAGCTCTGCTTCTGTTTCAGCATCTCCAACTGGTGGCCCCGTTGTACTTTGGACCCACCTACACACGCCCCTTGCCCAGCTTTTTTTTTTTTTTTTTTTTTTAAATTAAAAGACCATGTGGAGTTAGCTTTTGCTTTATGGAGGTAAGGGAAAGAGAAGAGTTGCAAGTTCAGGAACAAAAAAGCTTGAAATTGGATCCTAGCCCATGTTTTTTAAAATTCCCTCTTCAGGATTCAAAAACTTGTGCCTGGCAGCCCGTCGTGGTCTGGAACTCCCTTTCTTGCTCTCATGAATGGCTCCCAGTGACTTGAAAAAATAATTCTGAGCTCTTAAGTTATGCAGAGCACTACACTACAACTTTTCTCTGGCCCTGGTGACCAGACCCAGTTCTGGACCTTCTTTTTGCTTGTGTAAAGACAATATTTTCTAACTCTTCCATTTCCCCGTTCTTTACTAGGCTCCATAATAGAGGGGACAGAATGCAGACTTTTGTACACGGAGTTGAATTTCACTCCCCTTCCCTCCCAGAGGAGGCAGACATGGCTTCTAAATATTTTTCCACTTCTCTTTACATGTAGGGTTAAAGCCAAAACAAATTACGGTCATCTTGGCTTTTTGGTTGGGTAGATTTTTGATGAGTTGGAGTTGACTGTAACTTTGAAAGAACATTTTTTAGTTTGACAAAATAGTTGGGTAGTACAGTTTTTGCTTTCACAGATTAATTTTCTGATCCTATTTGTAGACCAAAGCATGGCAAATACTTGAATAAGTTTCACTTCTGTGTAGGAAACTCTTCATGTTAAATAGGATTCTTATACACTCAAAGGGATATACTGCATAATTTTACACCTAGTGCTATATAAGTTGGATTTCTTATTCATCACACACCATATGCAGTGTTATTAATCTTTACTGTAAGTAGAATGACAAGTGAGCAATAAAAGCAGGCCTTAAAAAAAACTACCAACAAACATTCAGGGGGAAAAAAAACCCCTAACAGATGCTTCGGAAAGAAGTGACAGTCAGTGAAATGTGGGTTACATGTATGTTGCATAACTGATGCACTGATGTGTACGCTCTGTGCGGTCCTTGGTTTTCATTTCCGATCACAGCGTGGTCTTCGTTCTTTTCTTCTCTCGCCACTCTCCCTTCCTTCCTCCCCCGAACCTCCCACAGCTCTTCGGTCCTATTAACAGGTCTTCTCCGGGCGGGAGGCAGGTGTTGTATTTGATCCCAAGCCCACCCATCTTCGCTGGACAGGGTGGAGGATAACCTTTGGAGGTGGTTGGCACCGCTCACGCGATGGTCCCTGTTTCCTCTGCCTTTCTTGCCCATCTGTACGATCCACTGTTGCTTGCAGGGTTGTTTTGTCTGTCGTTATCCATGCTTGCTCCGCCAGCTGCACCTGGAACTTGTTCCTGGGCCTTGTGCATGCAGCCATGTATCCTGGCCCTAGGCTGGGTGCTTTAGAGCTATTGCTTACTGGCCGCCTACTGCCTAGAACAACTGTGTTTAGGGTAAATTGATGCTGTTGTTTTTCTTCCAACTGTCACGATTGCTTATCCATACCCTCCTCTGTTAAATGAAAAATATTCTGTGGACACGCCTTGACTGTTTCCTGTGCTGAGGCTCGGTGAGCCCTGCCTACAGAGACTTAAGACCAGCAGCCCTGAGGCAGGAGGACTTTGTTTCCATCAGCTGTGGGGAGTCGGTTAAAGGGTGTTGCTTATGCCCGAAATTTGTTTCCATGCTCTGGGCATGAGCATCCTGTGTTCACAGTGATACAGAAACCAGCCCCACTAGGGCATTGCATAGAGAACCAAGAAAATAAAATTTACATGTATCCTCAGATACTTTGCTGACAAAGTAAGTGCCTTGCGTTGATTTGTTACTGTAGCCCATCAGCACAAGGCATTGTTGTTGTTTTTGTTTTTCCTGCTAATCAGTTACTTTACAGCCCGGGTTTTGCTTTTTAGAGACATTTATGTGAAGGGACTGAGTTTGAGAAACTGATGTCTAAATTTCCGACTTTGTTGTTGTTGTTAAGACCACAAGGCATTTTGGTGGGAAAGTAAAGGCAGAATTGGACTTATTAAAACTTCAAGTTAATTTGCCTTTGGTAGTTTTTCGTAACATGATTTTTCTGGGGCTTTAAAAATATTTAGTACTGTTGTCAACGGCTGGTGTGCTGGGACTGGAGATGTCTTATTCACTGTTGCCCATTCTGCTAGATGCTCTTGAGGAAGAAATGTACCATCTCTTTGTCTTAACTTCCCTGTCCCTAAGATGTTAATTATTATAATTATTCCCCACTTGCTTCATAGGGATGTCAGGATGCCTTGGCATAAATGCTATGTGTAAATACAAAGTATAATATCATAATAGGCTTTTAATTTTCTTTAACGTCAAATCTTTGCTAATTTTTAATTAGGACGGACGTGCGTTGAAAATGTTTTAAGCTTCTGAGCCATTTTTCTTGATAAGATCATAGACCTATGTCTTTTGTTTTTGTTTTGGGAAAGGGGGAAAGAAGCATTTCTATCAAGAATGGAAAGCAATCTGTCCAGTGAATGAAAGGCCCCTATGTTAATGCAGTCGGTAAAATATATAGGCACACTGATACGTCCAAAACATCAAAAAATTGCATGAACAATGAGGCCACACAGCTGGGAGAAAGGCCTTGGCAGGGATATGGGGGCTCTGATCTTGATGCTGTCTGCCATTAGCTCTGTGCTCTTAGGTCAGTCATGGGTTGTTTTTTCCTTGGTTAAATGAGTCCCTTGAGCTTGCTAATTTCAGAGTTCCCTTGTGGTCTGTCATCTTAACCCCAAGTATCCATTTCTTGCCCTTCTTTGCCCCCTTCTCCTGTTGGTGTCAGGTCTGGGCTCTGCCCACCACAAAGGAGCTGATGCACTCCTCAGTGAGTGTGACTCTGTGAGACTTCAGTTGCCAGTGAAAAAGTCCAGCTCCTGACGATAGAGCCCTTAGTGTTTTTTTTTTTTCTTTTCCCCAACAGTAACAAGAAATACAGATTTAATCACAAGAGAACTCTAGGTGTTGGAACTGTCATATATATAATACAAGAAAAACGCATACAAAGTATTTAAAGAAATAAAGGATGCATTTAAAACTGTATTTACACAGTGAGAATTTGGTAAGTTTGGAAAAGAACATTCAAATGGAATGTTAAAAAAATGAAAATTAAACACCTGTTGAAATAAAAACTCAGTGAACAGATCAGATAGCAGATTAGACACAGTTGAAAAAAGAATTAGTGAACTCAGAAGCATGTACACATAATCCTAAGAAGGTAAGAAAACCTGAGAAAGTCAAGGAAGTATGAAGCACAGAGTAACGGCTACTTGGAGTGCTAGAAGAAGTGAGAAGAGAAAACTATTATACCATTATAGCAGTATTTACAGAAGAATTAAAAAGAATAATCCATCACCCAAGGAGCAGAATATAATTTTTTTTATCATAGGAAGATATGCATGTCATTAAATTCGCCATTTTAAGCATTTTCAGATGTACAATTCATTGACATTGGATACATTCACAAGGTTGTATTAACATATTAAAAGATTATAATAAGGCTCTGAAAAGGTCATTCTAATCTTTGTATAAGATTTACAAAGAATAAGGTAGTAGTAATAGTTGTTTACAGCCATGTAAAATTTTCAACAAAATGAGCAAAATTACTGTTAAATGTATTCAAGTTTACTTTCACAAAACACATTTTAGTAAAGAGAACTTAATTACAATAAAAGATATGCAAGCATATTTAAAATTATTTATCCTAGTATATATTTTTTTACCTTCAGACCTTTTATTTTTTAATTTTTTAAAAATTAATTATTTTTATTAACATAAAATGTATTATTTATCCCAGGGGTACAAGTCTGTGAATCATCAGGCTTACAGACTTCACAGCACTTACCAGATCACATGCCCTCCCCAATGTCCATAACCCAACCACCCTCTCCCTACCCCCCCCACCCCCAAGCAACCCTCAGTTTGTTTTGTGAGATTAAGAGTTTATTATCTCCCTCCCGATCCCATCTTGTTTCATTTTTTCCTTCCCTACCCCCCGCAACCCCCTGGCCGGCCTGCTTCTCAAATTCCTCGTATCAGAGAGATCATATGATAATTGTCTTTCTCTGATTGACTTATTTCGCTCAGCATAATACCCTTTAGTTCCATCCACATCTTTGCAAATGGAAGATTTCATTTCGTTTGTTGGCTGCATAGTATTCCATTGTATAGATATAACACCTCCATTCATCTGTTGATGGACATCTAGGTTCTTTCCATAGTTTGGCTATTGTGGACATTGGTGCTATAAACATTCAGGGGCACGTGCCCCTTCGGATCACTACATTTGTATCTTTAGGGTAAATACCCAGTAGTGCGATTGTTGGGTCATAGGGTAGCTCTATTTTCAACTTTTTGAGGAACCTCCATGCTGTTTTCCAGAGTGGCTGTACCACCTTGCCTTCCCACCAACAGTGTCAGAGGGTTCCCCTTTCTCCGCATCCTTGCCAGCATCTGTCATTTCCTGACTTGTTAATTTTAGCCATTCTGACTGATGTGAGGTGGTATCTCACTGTGGTTTTCATTTGTATTTCCCTGATGCCAAGTGATGTGGAGCACTTTTTCGTGTGTCCGTTGGCCATCTGGATGTCTTCTTTGCAGAAATGTCTGTTCATGTCTTCTGCCCATTTCTTGATTGGATTATTTGTTCTTTGGGTGTGGAGTTTGGTAAGTTCTTTATAGATTTTGGATACTAGCCCTTTATCTGATATGTTGTTTGCAAATATCTTCTCCCATTCTGTCAGTTGTCTTTTGGTTTTGTTGCCTGTTTCCTTTTCTGTGCAAAAGCTTTTGATCTTGATGAGGTCCCATTAGTTCATTTTTGCCCTTGCTTCCCTTGCCTTTGGCTATGTTCCTAGGAAGAAGTTGCTGCGGCTGAGGTCGAAGAGGTTACTGCCTGTGTTCTCCTCAAGGATTTTGATGGATTCCTTTCTCACATTGAGGTCCTTCATCCATTTTGAGTCTATTTTCGTATGTGGTGTAAGGAAATGGTCCAGTTTCATTTTTCTGCATGTGGCTGTCCAATTTTCCCAACAACATTTGTTGAAGAGACTGTCTTTTTTCCATTGGACATTATTTTCTGCTTTGTCGAAGATTAATTGACCATAGAGTTGAGGGTCTATTTCTGGGCTCTCTATTCTGTCCCACTGATCTGTGTGTCTGTTTTTGTGCCAGACCATACTGTCTTGATGATGACAGCTTTGTAATAGAGCTTGAACTCTGGAATTGTGATGCCACCAACTTTGGCTTTCTTTTTCAACATTCCTCTGGCTAATCGGGGTCTTTTCTTGTTCCATATAAATTTTAGGATTATTTGTTCCATTTCTTTGAAAAAAAATGGGTGGGATTTTGATAGGGATTGCATTAAATGTGTAGATTGCTTTAGGTAGCATAGACATTTTCACAATATTTGTTCTTCCAATCCAGGAGCATGGAACATTTTTCCATTTCTTTGTGTCTTCCTCAATTTCTTTTATGAGTACTTTATAGTTATCTGAGTACAGATTCTTAGCCTTTTTGGTTAGGTTTATTCCTAGGTATCTTACAGTTTTAGGTGCAACTGTAAATGGGATTGACTCCTTAATTTCTCTTTCTTCTGTCTTGTTGTTGGTGTAGAGAAATGCAACTGATTTCTGTGCACTGATTTTATATCCTGACACTTTACTGAATTCCTGTAAGAGTTCTAGCAGATTTGGAGCGGAGTCTTTTGGGTTTTCCACATATAGTATCATATCATCAGCAAAGAGTGAGAGTTTGACTTCTTTGCTGATTCGGATGCCTTTTATTTCTTTTTGTTGTCTGATTGCTGAGGCTAGGACTTATAGTACTGTATTGTATAGCAGTGGTGATAGTGGACATCCCTGCTGTGTTCCTGACCTTAGGGGAAAAGCTCTCAGGTCTTCCCCATTGAGAATGATATTTGCTGTGGGTTTTTCATAGATGGCTTTGATGATATTGAGATATGTACGGTCTATCCCTATACTTTGAAGAATTTTGATCAACAGAGGATGATGTACTTTGTCAAATTCTTTTTCAGCATCTATTGAGAGTATCATATGGTTCTTGTTCTTTTCTTAATGTATTATATCACACTGATTGATTTGCAGATGTTGAACCAACCTTGTAGCCCAGGAATAAATCCCACTTGTTGAACCAGCCTTGCAGCCCAGGAATAAGCCTTTTAATGTACTGTTGGATCCTATTGGAAATTTTGCATCCATGTTCATCAGGGATCTTAGTCTGTAATTGTCCTTTTTGGTGGGGTCTTTGTCTGGTTTGGGATCAAGTTGATGCTGGCCTCATAAAATGAGTTTGGATGTTTTCCTTACGTTTCTTTAAATGTTTGGTAGAATTCCCCTGGGAAGCCATCTGGCCTTGGGCTCTTGTTTCTTGGGAGATTTTTGATGACTGCTTTAATCTCCTTACAGGTTATGAGTCTGCTGAGGTTTTCCATTTCATCCTGGTTCAGTTTTGGTAGTTTATAGGTCTCTAGGAATGCATCCATTTCTTTCATATTGTCAAATTTGCTGCGTATGGTTGGTCATAATATGTTCTTATTATTGTTTGCATTTATTTGGTGTTGGTTGTGATCTCTCCTCTCTCATTCATGATTTTATTTATTTGGGTCCTTTCTCTTTTTGATAAGTCTGGCCAGAGGTTTATCAATCTTATTAACTCTTTCAAAGAATTAGCTCCTAGTTTTGTTGATCTGTTCTTTTGGTTTCTATTTCATTGATTTCTGCTGTGATATTTATTCTCTTTCCTTGCTGGGTCTAGGGTTTCTTTGTTGTTCTTTCTCTAGCTCCTTTAGGTGTAGGTTTAGATTGTGTGCTTGAGACCTTTCTTGTTTCTTCAGAAAGGTTTGTATCACTAAATACTTTCCTCTCACGACCGCCTTTGTTGTGTCCCACAGATATTGAGCAGTTGTGTTTTCATTTTCATTTGTTTCCGTGAATTTTTTCAATTCTTCTTTAATATCCTGGTTGACACATTCATTCTTTAGTAGGATACTCTTTAGCTTCCATGTATCTGAGTTCTTTCCAACTTTCCTCTTGTGATTGAATTCTAGCTTCAGAGCATTGTGGTCTAAAAATCTCAGAGAATGATCCCAATCTTTTGGTACCAGTTGAGACCCTATTTGTGACCCAGCCCTTAGTGGTTTTTAAAAAATATTCCATGTCACATATAAATTATTTGGGGCCAAATCATCTAGAAGTTTAAGTGATCACCCTAAATTAGTTGCTTTGCATTCTCTTTATGAATTGTCTTATCTGCTCTGACTAGCCTGATGGTGTTCAGTTTTTGGAGTCAGTGGTCAGCTTCATAGGTTTTGTTTTATAGAACATTTTGGTCTAAGAATTTTGATACTGTGAGTAGCCTGAAATACCTCTTGAAGATACTATGGGAACAGTTTCAAATTCAGCATACCTTAATCTTATTTTGTGATGGAATACTTGGAAAAGTTTACTGGGATTGGGATTTTATTTAAAAAAAATTATGTCTGAAATTTCTTATAACTAACAAATAAGCCTTCCAACATTCATAGCAACATTCTATACCTGTTATTCCCACAAAGTGAATTTATCTCCAGTTTCTTCATGAATATGAGTTTCTAGGTCCCATTTTACATTTCATCCTGAGAAGCGGAGATGCCGAAAGGTTTTTTCTTTTCCCTGCATGTTATTTTCCCCTCTCAACAATGGACTATTACAGTTCTAAGCAATATTTTGAATGTGTTGTTTTTCATCCGAAGAGATTTATGTGAAAAATTTAAGCTTTACGGCCGTTCGTGTTACTTAGGGACCATCTGTTGTATGCCAGGTCTGGTACCCAGATGTGTAGCCTCCATCTTTAATAGAGCCTTGTTTCGGCTGTTCCTGAAGCCAGTGGAGGCAGGATGTTGAATGGTTAACAGCACCAGCCTCGGACTGCTTGGCCTCGAGTCCTGTTCCCCTGCCTTCTCAGCTTGTGACTTTGGGCAGTCTGACCTTCTCTGTGCTCTCGTTGTCTCTTTTTTGAAATAGGGATGGTAGCTCTACCTGTAGGATTGGGGAGAACATTAAATGAATTAAAACATGGAAAGGATTTAATGTCCCATGCACAGTAGTCCGTTTCCATTATCACAGTATTATTAGCAGCAGTAGGTAGTGGTACTGATAACGGTAGGTGGTATCTCTTGCTACCTGGGATTCTTAGAGTTTCGTGGAAAGTTGAGAGTTGTATCTCTTACAAGGAGTATGTACTAAATGTAAATGAAGTATGTTTAGAATACAGTCAGTTTTTCACCACAAAGGGCCAATGAAAATTTTTTGCCCTATAAATATTTTATTTAATAGCTTATATAGGAAGTGTGCTTTGATGCTTCATCTTTAATTATTTTAGGCATTTCAGTTTATTACAGTGGGTATACTCATTGTAAACATATGGCCAAAAAAAAATCTAGACTGTAGAGTTTCCTGATTGATAAAAGGGCTTTCTACTGTTTAGGTTTAGGTTAATCTGCATGTGCTTTCTTAATGGTTGCTGGTATGGCTGTGGTGGATGGTAGAGTAGAAGGCAGGCAGGGGAGATTCTGGAGGTTTTAGAGGGAAAGGAAGACTGTCGATTAGCAGGGATGATGAAGAAGGGCCTAGAGCCAGGAAGTGGAGAATATTTGGTATTTTATGGGGCAGAAACGAGCAGAGTACATGCAAGGGAGGGAAAGCCAGTTGCCCTCCAACTTTTATCTAAGCTGTGGTAATGAACGAAAAGTACAAACACCAGGCGGGTTGACTTTATCTAGAGGTGGCACGTTTGATTCTGTCTCATTCATTACTCATGGCTGTGATGTCTCAGTGGCATTCACTTTAAACTTTTGGAAACTGGAATGGAAACTTGCTTTGGGGGGAAGAATTCTTCCTTTGAATAGTATATGATGTGATCTAGTCAAGATGGTGGAGTGTGGTGTTGGGAAGGGTCAACAGCCTGTTTCCTTGGCTGGTAACTTGAGTCTCAGCTTTTTGATAGATGGACTCCTTGTTCTTTCCTTTCCACGGAGTGTCAAAAAACGTATTTTTAGTAATAGTCTTCTCAAGAGTGGGGCTAGTAGCAAAATTAAGAAAAAGAAAAAAACTAACTTGGAATAATTGGTTCAAAAATATAATTCTCAGAATTACCCAATGGGCAGTAGGTGGGCAAACCATGAGAATGCCTAAGTGTGGCACCATATCCTAGACTTACACAGTGTGTAGCAGGTTTCTGATCTAGTTTAATCCTCATAGTTACTCTGAGAAGTTACTGCATCTTCCTTTTTTAACACATAAGGAAACAGAGACATAGAAAGGTAAAATAATTCGTTTTGGGCCATACAGTTGGAAGGTTTAGGAGTCCTTATCTTCTTGTTCCAAATTCTGTTTTCTTTTTATTTGATCTCACATTTACTTCTCTCTACTTGATCTCAGTTCTGTCTTTTTCTCTTTGTGGGTGGGTTTGGTGTGAGTGGTAATGGTGCTTTTGATCTTCTGATGATGGTTGAGTCCATCTCACTACTCAGTCTGCATTCCCCCTCCCTTCCTGGTACCCAAAGGCTCCTCTCTTGTTTTGCCCATTCCCCTTGCTTTTTCTTCAGTCTCCACTTCCACTCCTCTTTCCATTTTCTGCCCCGCTTCTCACCACCAGCCAAGCATAGCTTCTTCAGGTCCCTGAAATACGTCCCTTGAGGGGTGGGAGACCTTGCAGAGTCATCCGTGGTGTTTGTGTGTGTGCTTATAGTGATTCTATGCTATATAACTCATTTTTCTTTCCATTTCCCCCAATACTGTACTTTAAGATCTATCTGTGTTGCTATTAGCTCTCAGTTCTGTGTAGTATTCTGTAACATTTACCAACCACCGTTCGTTTTTTTCATTCCCTAGTGGAAATCTTGAATGCCTTTACGTCTCAATACCATAGTGTTGCCTTGAACATTTCCAAAAATGTGTACTTAAGAAGAGCAGAAATGCCGGATCATACCGGGCATAAACATACTTCATGTCACTGATCACTGCCGTATTTTTATTTTTTTCATTATTGCTGTGCTGGTTTAAATATCCACAAGTTGTCTGTAAAGTTTTCCTTTTCCCCAAACCACTGCCCAAACTTGGTATTATTCTCCTCTCTAATTGTCATCATCCTGATATGTATAAAGTAATATCTTGTTATTTTGATGTGTCTTTGCTTAATATCTGGTGGGTTTTAACCTCCCCCTCACTCTCTCTCCCTCATTATAACATCCCTTGCCATTGTGGAAATTCAGACCCTTATGGATTCTTACTTGAACTGTTGAAATATCACTCTGACTGGAGTCTCTGCCTCTCACTCCCCAACTTCCCCTGCTTGCTAAGATTCATCATCTTATCTTAAAATTGTCACATGGGTCCTCTGCTCAAAATCTCTAATGGGGTTCACATCCTCTTCTTGTGTAAATTGCGACCCCCCCCACACCGCCGCCTCCCACCACACATGCTGTGTTGGGTTCAGAGTATATTTTTGGTCTTGACCTCCCACAGCCCCCCATGGCCCCTGATGCCCTCCTCCTTCCGTCAGAAATCCTTTTCATTTTGTCTTTCAGTGTTGATGTTCATCACAATTTTGTATGCACACAGTTTAAAGAGTCAAATTTACCAACAGAGCTTGTGAAGAAAAAGCAGCAATTCTTTGCTTGTTTTCTCCCCTCTGTTTTTCCATCCTCTGAGGAACTTTTCTCAACTGCTCTTCAGGTTCTTTTGATTTTCAAGCATCGTATCCCTAGATAGTTCATATATGTTGCTATTTCTTTCTTTTTATTTCCTTTAGTGTTAACTCTTACTCGAGGGCTTGCCCGTGTGCAGTATGAGGACTTACCTCATTTCATCTCCATGCCCCCCCCCGCCAAACACACAGCTTCTGGGTCTCTCCAGCGTAGTTGTTTCAACACTGATTAAATCAGTATTAAATGTTAGTCACAGTTGTGCCATGTACGTTGATTACTTTTCCTTTCCTGTAAATTTTATTGCCTGATTTTTTTGGGGGCGGGGGGTTGTTGAGTTTTGAACATTCTCATTCCTGCTTTAATCTGGGCATTCCAAGTCATGAGAAGAATGTTGTGTCCAGGTCCTTCAGCCCCGCTCTGACTTGTGCTCAGCTTTCATCCTGGGGTCCTGCTATCATCCTTTCCCCTCTTTGGGCCCTCTGTCTCCTTCTCTCCCCCTTCCTCCTTCTTTATTTACTCCCTTCTTTCCTATGTATGTCCTTCTTCCTGAGTAGCAAGGTTGTAAGAGAGGTAAGTGCTTGACATCTAGCATGTTAAGAATATCTTCACCTTTATACATCGTGGATAGTATAGTTGGGTCTAGAATTCAGGATTGAAAATAATTTTCCTTTGGGATTTTAAAAGTGTTCCTCCATACCACCTTCTGTTTGGATGCCATTATGATTCCCAGTACTTTTGTTTATGACCTTTTCTCCCCTGACTCTTGAGTTTTCAGTGTCTGAAATCTTGTAATACATGAACAAGTGTTCTTGTTCCAAATGTTCTGAATTTCCCAATGATGTGCTTTGTGTGGTCCCTTTTCATCAAGTTTTGCAGGGTACTCAGCTGGCCCTATCATTTTGTAAATGATAAAATGTAAATCCTTGTTTTAGAGACTTTTTTTCCCCTCAAAACAGAAATCTCTTGTTATCCAAATTCATTCATTTCCTGGGTTCAGATAGCAAGCAGGCAGATAGGGACATATCGCAGGATCCAAGGTACTATTTCCTCCAAAAAGTGCCATCTCAGAATTTATTTTCATCATCTATTCAGTTCTTGAAGTAAGGGAAAGTGGGGAGCGGGAGTGGTGGGGGGTGGTTCTCTGGTGGTTGATGCTGTCCTCATCTCCATTTTCTGTTTTCTTAACTCCCCTATTCCGATGTCAGATATTCTGGGATTGGAAATGCCAGTGTTTTTATTATTCTGCTTCTGTTTTCTGTCTTATGTTCTACTTTCTGAAAGATTGTCTTTATAGTCTTCCTGTAGTTTTCTCATTTCACTTTTTAAAAGTATGTATTTATTTTAGAGAAAGAGAGTGAATGGGGGTGGGGGAGGAGCAGAGGAAGAGGGACAAGCAGACTTGGCACTGAGCACGGAGCCTGACCAGGAGCTTGCTGCAGGACCCTGAGATCATGACGTGAGCTGAAACGAAGAGTTAGATGCTTAACTGACTGAGCCACCCAGGAACCCCAATCTCACTTTTTTACTATCCTATTTTTAATTTCTAAAACATTTTTTGTTTTTGTTCTTACAGTAGTCCTTTTATTTTTTATTATTTTTTTAAGATTTTATTTATTTATTTGACAGAGATTACAAGCAGGCAAGAGAGGCAGGCAGGGAGAGAGAGGAGGAAGCAGGCTCTCCGCGGAGCAGAGAGCCCGATGCGGGGCTCGATCCCAAGACCCTGGGATGATGACCTGAGCCGAAAGCAGAGGCTTTAACCCACTGAGCCACCCAGGCACCCCACAGTAATCCTTTTAAAATGACACCCTCTTCTTGTCTTTTGAATGCACTAATAGTCTCTGTAATCTCTGCGTGGAGCACTCAGTAGATTCCTGGATATTCTGAGCTGATCTGTGAGCATTTCAGCAGAGTCACTGGCTGGGTTACTATTTTTTGAACCATCTTTAGGCTTGATTCTAGGGCTAATTAGGCTCGCTACAAAAAGACCACCCAGACTCCTGCTGATAGGTATAGGCCAGGGATGCGATTCACACCCTGAATAAGAAGAAAACTGGACATCGTAATAGACTGTTCCCTTTTTCACTTTATTCTCTCTGTGATTCCTGCATCCACGCAGTATCCTTGATGTCTCAGGAGAGGCTCCACGTTTTTCTCTCTATGGGGAATAAACTGCTAGTTTATTCCAGGATGAGGATGGGTAGACATCTGCGTTCACTAAGGTAGTGTATCTGGAGATCTAACAAATTCTTAGAGAGATTGTCAGCCAGTCTCCCTTATTTTAGCTAAATCTTACCCCATTTCTAGAGTCATATGGAGCTGACAGCTTCCCAGATTCTGGAAGGTTTTTTTTTTTTTGGTAAGTCATATTGCTTCTCGGTTTTCCTCACAATTGGCTTAGTTTTATTCAGCTTTCTAGGGTCTGCTAAATCATTTACCTTTCTTCCATCTGCTTTTTGCCTTTCCAATTTTTTTTTCCTTATTGACTCATCTCAGATTCTATGCCTAAAGAAAAATCTATTCCCTCTCGTTTTATTTGAATTGGGAAGAGAGTGAAAGTCAATGTATGTGATCGTTCTGCTTTTTCTTTACCCAAAAGTCATATTCTTCTTGGTCATTTAAGTTTCCCTTTCTGCCAATCATTTATCCGTATGTTTTACCAGGTTTTTCTATTGAGTTTCTAATCTTTTTCTTTGGAGAATTTCTTTATATGGTCTAGATTTTAATCCTCATTGAATTTCTATCTTTCTCTTAACAACTTTGGGCCACACGATAAAGCTCTGCTCCCAGAATTTGAATTTTCTAAAATGTGAAAATAGATGTTCATATTGCTGGACTCTATGTGTCATTGTTGTGTGGGATATTCAGAACATAAGTACTACAATGATTTGATGCCTTAAAGTTTCTCTTACTCTTTCTCTCTTTTTTTTTTTTTTTTTTAAAGATTTTTATTTTATTTATTTGACAGACAGAGATCACAAGTAGGCAGAGAGGCAGGCAGAGAAAGAGAGGGGGAAGCAGGCTTCCTGCCGAGCAGAGAGCCTGATGCGGGGCTCAATCCCAGGGTCCTGGGATCGTGACCTGAGCCGAAGGCAGAGGCTTTAACCGACTGAGCCACCCAGGCGCCCCTCTCACTCCCTTTTTTAAAAAAAATACAGTCATTGAAAGAACATCTATGATGTAGCCATTGGATCTGCGTGGGTTGTTCTAGTTGGAAATTTTAGATACCCGGCTGCAGCTGTGGCAGAAGCTGATGGTCCCACATTATCTGTTCTTTCTTTTCTCTGTGGTAATGGAATTTTTCCTTGTGTGCCTCACTGCCCAAAGTAAAGATGACATTTTGTAGCCTTTATGCATAGCCAGGTGAGTTCCAGCCAGTGCGATATAAGTGGATGGAAGCTTCTACAAGCCTAGCTTTCGAGTCACCTAGTGCATTCTCTTTGCCCCACCTCTCATCCTTTATTTCTGTAGGTAGATCCGGTGGCTGGAGGTCCTGCTGTCCTCGTAAACCATAACATGAAGCCAGGCTCTAGGAGTGGTGGTGCGCATGGTGTCTGTAGCACTTGGGGGAGCAGAGCCTCTGTGCAGTTGTTGACTGTGCCTGACTTTGCATTCTGAATATTAGAGACAGAGACTATAGACCTGCCTAAGCCGTTGTCTTTTAAGGCTGCTGACCCTTGCAGCTGTATCCAATCTCGACTGACGGCCCAACTCAAACTCTCCCCATCAAAAACTGATTCGTGGTTTATTGGCTTATGAAATGGGTTCATCCAAGAAGTGAAGCTGTTTTTAGGTACTGACATATGCAGTAGTTGAAATTACATCATGGGTACTCTGTTTCTCTCTGCACTTTTCAGTGCTTTATTCTCAGATTATTGAAGTATGGCAACAGTATGGCTGCTGGTTGCCTATTTTATCGACATTTTATATTCTTAGAGAAAGAGCAAGCAGTTTTTTTGATAACAGTTATCCTGGTCACCTGTTCCCTAAATCAGCCATGGTGACGAGGGGCAGAGTATTCAGATCGGTTAGACGGTCAGATGCCTACTCCTGGGTTGGAGGGGAGGGGACTTTCTTACACAGACATGTGGACTGAGCAGAATTTTTCTCAGAGGAAGAAGAGTTGATTTTGAAAAGATGCTGGGAAGATAAGTGTATGTCTAGTTGCATTATATACAATTAAGCTTCACATAGCTATGATTTTTCAAAACCAATATATATGTTAATTTCTTGTTTTTTTTTCTGTTTTTCAGTAGCTCTTTCCAAAGAAGATGAAGAATGTTTAAATAACTTACAGGAGAATCAATGACAATAAAGAGATAAAAAAAGAAAATTAATACTGATAATGGTGTAGCAAGGGAGAATAAGTGTATTCCTTGCTTATGTAGAAATATAGTAGTAAGATAATCAGATGAAAATATGTGTGGTAGTGGCTCCTGGGTGGCTCAGTGGGTTAAAGCCTCTGCCTTCGGCTCAGGTCATGATCCCAGGGTCCTGGGATCGATCCCCGCATCGGGCTCTCTGCTCAGCGGGGAGCCTGCTTCTCTCTCTGCCTGCCTCTCTGTGTACTTGTGATCTCTGTCTGTCAAATAAAGAAATAAAATCTTAAAAAAAAAAAAAAGAAAATACCTATGGTAAAAAAATTACAATAGTGTTTTCTAAATAGGGATGATTTCTGCTAGTGATAATTAAACATTCCTTGTTCGAGTATTTACAGTGTATCTCTGCAATCGATCTCAGCCATAGTCAAGAAGTGAACATCCTGACATGATTCCTTTCCAGTTTGTTATTTCTTATGGGTAACTTCTTATTCTCCTCTGAGCCTCTCTGAAGGACCTATCCAGTGTCACCCTCGTTTCTTTCTTCAGGGGGGAAATATATCTCTGGGAGCCCTTCAAAATAAAATGGAGTAGGTTGTTGCTTTTGCAAAACAAATGGGAAAGTAGGTTTCTTTTTTTTTTTTTAATACATTTTTAAAAAGAGGTATTGCAGCCTGTGAACAAACTATGGACTTCTTTCAGACCATTATTGAGATATATAAAAAACTGTATATAATAATTTGCTGAATTTGACATCAGCATCCACCTGCGTTACCATCACCTCTTAACCACTGTAATAAACTTATCTGTCACGTCTGAGAGATTGTGTCCCCTCTGCTTTTTTCCCCCTTCGTGGTAAGAACACTTAAAATGAGCTCTACCAGGCACCTGGGTGGCTCAGTGGGCTAAGCCTCTGCCTTCGGCTCAGTTCATTATCTCAGGGCCCTGGATTTGAGCCCCCGCATTGGGGTCTCTGCTCATTAGGGAGCCTCCTTCTCGCCCCCCCCCCCCCGCCTGCCTCTCTGCCTACTTGTGATCTCTGTCTGTCAAATAAATAAATAAAATCTTAAAAAAAAAAATGAGCTCTACCCTTTCAGCGAATTTTTAATTGTATTTCTAACTATATTATATCATTGTACAGCACACCACATTGTTAACTGTGTGCACTATGGGGTAAGATGTCTGGAATTTACTAATCTTGTGTAACTGTAACTTTATATCCCTTGAACAACAACAACTTCCATAAATTATTTAAAATCTTTAGCCTTGTTTAGAAGTTGAGGCAGACATTTAAAAAAATAAACTTATATTCTTTTTTTTACGTTTTAGATTTATAGAAAATTGTGAAGATAGAATTCTCACATGCCCCATACCCACTTCTTCCTATTACTAGCATTTTACATCAGTATGGAATAGCTGTTACAGTTAATAATCCAATATTGATTCATTTTTATTAATCTGAAGTCCACACCTGATTCAGATGTCTTCAGTTTTTACCCACTGTCCCTTTTCTGTTCTAGGATTCTATCCAGCATCTCACACTGCATACTGTGGTCATGTCTCTGGCTTCTCTTGGCTGTGACAGTTTGTCTGAATTTCCTTGTATCCGAGGACCTTGATTCCTCTTATTGGAGAATGGTTTTAAAAACGAAGATCTGGGTGCTTGGTGTGCTTGGTGCTGGTGAGATGTTGCAAAGTGGGCATTCGTTCAATGATCCCATTTTACAGACATAGAATTAGAGATCCCAGATAACCCTGCTGGTGAATGAAGAGGGCAGAAGTAGTTGTGGTCGGATTATGGAACAAGAGACCTTATTTCTGGGTTGTTTGCCTTTCGTTCCTCTGCAGCTTGGGGACTGATAGTTTTTCTCACTCACTGATCTTTTTGTGAGGTGGTTTATTTTCCTGGGCATTATGATGAGTCATTTATCTAAGGGCAAAGTATAAGAAGTTTTTTATTAATGTTCTGACTGGAGAAGTTACTCATTTATTGACTACATCTTTTTTTTTTTTTCAGTTTGCCAAAAAGACACAGAAATGAAATATGATCTGCTGAAAAGTATTGTATATTGAATAAGAATAGATGTAAAATTCCTTACAAGACTGTCTGTAAACACAGAATCCTTAAGGAGTGTTAATGGATATAATGTTCTCCCACTCTCTTCTTTTAGCCTAAACAGCAATTGCTGTGAGGACTTGCCAAATTTATTATAACTAGATCCATTGCCCAGTTTTTACAATTTTAGTCTTTATTGGAGATATAAATATTGCCTTGAATAGAGAAATACAAACCTTCCTCAAGGAACTCTTCCCAAGAGAAAAATCTAAACCTGGGCACTGGGGTGGCTCAGTCGGTTAAAAGTCAGCCTTCGGCTCAGGTCATGATCCCAGCGTCCTGGGATCCATCCCTGCTTTGGGCTCCCTGCTCAGTGGGGAGAGTGGGGAGTCTGCTTGTCCTTCTCTTTCTGCCCCCTTCCTCTCCCCCAGCTCGTGTTCTCGCAGATAAATACAATCTTAAAACAAAACAAAACAAAACTAAACCCACCATGTCTTTTACAGTATATACTATTTTTTTTCTTTGCATTAACTAATCAGTGCTGTTTAGAAATGGGAGCTTGTAGATTTTGCTAGTTGTCCAGGTTGAGGACCAAGATAATTGAATAATCTGAATTTACTATATTTTAGTAAAATATCAAGAATGACTGAAACTATTACGAAAGCCGAGAGTATGTGTGTACACACACACATGCACACACACACATAGGTCAATCAGTGTTCATGTTTCCAGCCAGGACTGCCACGTGTTTATAGGGAAGTTGGAATGATTTTTGGAGTTGTCTTGGTCTCATTGCTCCTGTGTCATCACCGACAGAATGGCCCTCGATCAGGCTTCTGTGAATTATCCTTTCCTTATCCTTTCCCACACCCATATTTAGCCAGCACTAAACATATTCTATTCTTTTGAAGCATTTGAGTGCATTAATTTTTGATGTTTGAAATGGTTTAATCTGTCAGAAGACGAGGGTCTTAATTTTATTTTCCTTCTGGCCATTAGTGGGATAATTAGAAGAGCTTGAGCAGCACTAGACCCTTATTTCATCCAATCTTTCAAGTTTATAGACTTAATGAAAAAATTATTTCACGAAGGAAATCTCAGTTTAACCTTGTGGAAAGGTTTTTCAGTCAATTCGTCAGACGTTACTTACCATGCACGGAATCTTATTTACCTTTCTTCCTTTTTTTTTTTTGCATTTGGATAATCTTGAGAAAGATCCTGACCAGTTTTTGCTGCTTTCTTGATTCTCAAATTCATAATTTTATTCTCTTTCTTCTTACTTCGCCTTGTGTCCTGAGATATCTATGTACTAGAAAGTCTCCCTACCAGTGGAGATCATTGTGCTGTCTCAGTTTTAATTTGTGCCTCAGTTAATGCTTTTCTCATATTCATTTAAATGCTTTATGAGTTCCTGTTCTGTGAAGCACAGATCCTATCTGTTTGAGTGAATGACACATTGCAAATATTTGATGTTACATATTTATGAGGTCCTTCTGAATTATTTTATTACTCTTCTGGACATACTTATCAGATCTTACTTAATTGATGGTAAGACTCAGCAATCCATTAAGTCTTTCAGTTAATTCAAACTCCGGCTATAACTAGGATTCATATAACCCTAACTCCAATATTGTTTAACGTAGCTGAATCAAAACAGAGATCTATCCTGGGCTTGCTTCTTTTGAGCGCTCTTTCAGACCTGACCTTCTGATATCATTGTTACAGGAAAAGCATGGAGATGCTACCAGGTCAGATCCCTTTTCAAGATTGGGTCCTTGTGCTGTTAATTGCACATGAGAGCCTTTCTATTAAAAATTAGCCAGTAGATAACCTCATTCTCAATACTGAAGCAAGTTGTGAATAAACGATTATAAAGTACAGAAAATAGTCATGGCAAACTCCTATATAGCACTAACTTAGCACATAGATGTTTTATGTGAAGAAGATACAACATCAAAACCTTTATTTCTTTATTATTTAAAAAAAAATTTTATTTGAGAGGGAGAGAAAGTGAGAAGGAGCACAGTCAGGGGAGGGGCAGAGGGAGAAACAGACTCTCCGCTGAGCCAAAGGCAGACCCTTAATGGACTGAGCCACCCAGGCGCTCCTATTTTTTAGAAAGATTTTATTTTTATTTTTATTTTTTTTTAAAGACTTTATTTATTTATTTGACAGAGATCATAAGTAGGCAGAGAGCCAGGCAGAGAGGGGGGGGGGAGCAGGCTCCCCGCTGAGTAGAGAGCCCGACGCGGGGCTCAATCCCAGGACCCTGAGATCATGACCTGAGCCCAAGGCAGAGGCTTAACCCACTGAGCCACCCAGGCGCCCCGAAAGATTTTATTTTTAAGTAATCTCTACACCTAATGTGGGACAAGAACTTACAACCCCAGGATCAAGAGCTATATGCTCTCCCGACTGAGCCAGCCAGGTACCCTAATCTTTATTTTGCATATGATGAAATTAAGGTGCAGAAAAAAATTTTTTTTTAAGATTTTATTTATTTGAGAGAGAGCGTGTGTGCACAGGTGCATGAGTAGGGCGAGAGGTAGAGGGAGAAAGAGGGAGAAGCAGATTCCCCACTGAGCAGGGAGCCTGATGCGGGACTTGATGGATCCCACGACCCTGAGATCATGACGTCAGCCGAAGGCAGACGCTTAATTGAATGAATCATCCAGGCACCTCAATGTGCAGAAAATTTATATAACTTGCATTTATTCACAGTAGGCAAAATCAGGTGTTCTGACTTAATCCATTCTGCTGGAAAACATTACTGTCTTGTCTTGGTATCTCCCTACCCGACGTTAGGTGTGTGTGTGTGTGTGTGTGTGTGTGTGTGTGTGTGTGTAAATGATCTGGGGAGTTTCATTGCCATATCTTTGATTTTTTTTTTCTCTCCTTTTTCACTAAGTTCAACATTGGATGCTTGTGAATTTGATAATGAATATTAGGAAATAACAGTTGCCATAATCAGCTGAATTGCTAAAGTTCTGTCCTCCTACTCATCAAAACTTAGCCATGTTTACACAGTGCTTGCATTTGAGAGTAAGTCAGTATCTTAACATGAATGTTCAAGGTCAGTTCCATCTGATAAATGTTTACTTATTATCTCCTGTGTATAGTGTCCTATCTGAGGCACAGTACTCACAAAAAAACAAGTGAGATACATCCTTGAAATGGGTGGGACAAGGCCAGTCTTCTCCTTACATAAATACTTCTATAATAGTTAGTTACATGAGTAACTGCACTGCAAGGCATATGAACAGTACAAGGCATATCGTGGGGGTTCAGAGATGATAGAGTTAGGTTTCTTTGAGGAGGTTGCATTAGACCTCAGTTGTAAAGATGGGATTTCTTTAGAGAACTGAGGTGGGAAGAACAGTGTGTGCACAGATGCTAAGGAGGAAAGGTATACAAAAGTAGTGTGAGTATGGTTGTTGGGTAAGATGTGTACATGGTAGGGATTTGTTTTCGAGATATGGTTTAGGTTATGTTGTAGATTTTATTTAAAGCCATTCTGGACGTCGTGGCAGTGCAGATAGAAAAGAAAAGGTCTCAACTTGAGAGATTCTGGGAACCTATAGGACCTGGCAACTCATAGAATGGGAAAGATCTGGGTGGACGAGGAGGGGTTGGGGTGACGTCAAGCCTTTAAGTCCAGGAGATTTTGGAGAGGGTGGAGGGAAATCAGAAGAGCTGGTTTTCGTTCTGATCTGCTTTGGTGAGGCAAGGATTACTGTGATAGTTGGCATAAACATTTTTTTACAATCTCAGCTATTGAAAACCTGGGTTGTATGATTTAATATTATACCTAGGGTGTGTTTAAGGAGAGAGGACAGCTCTCAAAAGAAATTGTGGAGAAACCGTCTATTAATAACCATAGCTTTGTTGTGTAGTGCAGTCTGTCTATCTAAATGAAGTACTCAAGGAGTCTCTTATTCAGTCTTAAGTGGTTTGAAAATAAGGGAGAGAAGTTGTAGGCATACTGATATTTGTGCTGAGTTTAAAGTACTGGAAGACGATTTCATTCTGAAACTGTTCTTGGCTTGAGGGAGATTCCTGGGGTCGCTAGAATTCTATGACCTGGTCTGGTATTGTACCATCCAGCGCATCCACTCAGGGAATCAGTGTTTTTCAGGAGGGGTGGGTGGTCCGATGGCCCAGGTCTGTATTCGTATGTGAGCGGCATGAAGCACACCTTGATCTTTTCCTCACAGGTGTTCTCTATGATGGCATGAAGCCCATCGATTGTGGATGACCTGTTGGATTTTTAGCACTGGACACTATGACTGTGCCCTCACAGACTGTGCCCTCAAAGACTCAAAAAAATAAAGTGAAATGGTGATGAATTGTTGCCATAGTCTGTGACAGGTTAGGTTTTCAGAGACATGATCTTCTAATGGCTGTTTATTAGGCAAAGTTTGAATTAAGGGACCTGTATGCCTGGCTTAGCATTTATATATTTTAATATGTGATACCTGTAGTTGAATTCTTCCAACCAGAATGTCTGCTCAGCACCACGCTCAGGTTTTGACATTGATGAGTTTGATTTTTGAACAAGCCATACTATGTACTTTATACAATGACTCATTAGGTAAGGCACAATTTTATATTTTATTTATGGACAGGAGGTCCTGTGTGAAAATTTTGGGGGCATCGCAGGGTCATGCTGGGGTAAACCAACAGTTTATGTAGCAGTGTTTCTGTCTTTGCCTCCCCTTTTGAGTCCGGTGATCATCTAAGCTAAGGCTAAAAATATATGTAGAATTTTCATCTTTATCTTAATTGTATTACGTTTTTGAAACTTAACATTGGTCCTTCATTTTTATTTTTGCCTATTTCCAAAAATAATACTTTGTAATAAATCTGTATTAATCCTAAAGCATAATAGTAGTATCATTTCTTTATTTTTAAATTTTTTATAGAATTATGTTTTCTTTTGTAGGATTTGAGATACAATATTAGACGTATGAGGGAACCCAAAGATCTGATTAGACCAACTTGACAGAGAGACTGGATAAATGAAAACTAAAGTGTTGAGTGAAAGAAAAAAATTGAAGTGTTGAGATACTGTTAATTCAAAATTAATCAGAACAAAGAGAATGTATCTCTTACATAAAAGATCATACTAATTTAAAATGAAGTTGTTTACTTTCATAAAACTTTTCCAAGGAAACACATAACGTATGAAGTGAGTCCATGGCTGTATTTTTTTCTTTTCCCCCAGATTTATTTATTTGAGAGAGAGTGAGCGGGAGGTACAGAGGGAGAGGGAGATAGAATCTCAAGTAAATTCTGTGCTGAGCTCAGAGCCCTGTGTGGGGCTTGATCTCACGACCTGGAGATCACGACCTGAGCCGAAACCAAGAGTCAGATGCCCAACTGACTGTGGCACCCAGGCACCATCCCCTACCCCCAATAGCTATATTTTGAAAAACAGTACCCTCTGTGCCAGGTTAATGTTCTTTCATTAGTTATAGATGTTTACATTTTAATATCAAGCATTTTTATATCCCCGGGGAGACTATCACTACTCAGTTTTACATGCTTTAAGCTGTAAATTTTCCTTGAACAATTTTTAATAACATTTCAAAGCTGTATCTCAAAAAGGAATTTAAAAGAAACATTGAGCTTTTGAAGTCAAACACAGCGCCCTGTCTTCTGAAAGCAGTCATCTTATTGTAACTCAATGTTCTTTGCTCTTAAGATAGAAATACCTTCAGCAAAAAGTTCTCTTAAGCGTTGAGATTTTTAATGATGTGGACTTTAAGGTTAATATGACCATTTTATATGGACCATACATAATCATTTGTTTTGTGAATAGAATGGTGATTGGCAAATACATTTGCTTTCTCCTAAAGCTTGACTATGACGTGGACCAATTACAGGCTGTCATGTGTCATTTTCACATGGAGCATAATTGTATCTTCTCTTTCCTTTATATCCGGCTTTTGTAGTGGTTATCTAAGCTGTGAGCTCCTAGAGATCAAAGAATCATTTTAGTGTTTATAGCCCCAGCTATAGAACAATGCCAGTTGCTTAGTAAATGTTGGTTGAATGAATGTATATACGTATGCATGGGTGGACGGATGGATGGACTGTTGGATGGATGGATGGATGGATGGATGGATAGCAAACAGAGTTTGCAGCTGACAAGTTTTCTTTTTCAAAAATTTATTTTTAAGTAGTTGCATGTTCACAGGAATCCTCCCCCAATGCTCCCCACCACCCAAATACAGGGTGATCTCATATCTTCTCACCCAGTTTCACCCCAGTGGTAACATCTTGCATGACCTCCTGCAGAATCAAACTCAAGACAAGGTACAATCTGCAGAGGTTCTGTAGATTCCCATAGTTTTACACGCACTCATTCATATGTGCTCATGTGTATAGTTCTGTGCGGTCTTGTCACGTGTACTCATGTTAACAATCACCACAGTCAAGATACAGAATGGTTCCATCTCTCCAAGGCTTCCTTGTGCTACCCTTTTATCTGCCGTCCCCCAAGGCTGGGTTACGATAGTGCTGACTTGGTGCTCTGTATTTGCTTACAGCTTAACTATGGTCTAGAAAAGAATTATGTTTCTGTTCAGGAAAAGAGAATAGCAGTGATAGCATTTGTGGCTGTTCTCCAGTCTATAGGTCATCCCTCGCTCGTGACTAGTTTACATATTTTTTTAAAAAGATTTTATTTATTTACTTGACATAGAGAGAAATCACAAGTAGGCAGAGCAGTAGGTGTTGGGGGGGGGCGTGGAATGCAGGCTCCCCACTGAGCTCAATCCCAGGACCCTGAGATCATGACCTGAGCCGAAGGCAGAGGCTTTAACCCACTGAGCCACCCAGGCACCCCACACATTTTCTTTTTTAGTATATGTGTTGCCGAAGCGAGCACACACACATTTTCTGTTTTAAAGAAACATCTTGAAGTTGGCTTCTCCAAAGTTGTGAGTTATCAACATGATCGTAAGGGGAGTTTACTCTCATTAGTCGGAACACAGGATCTCTTCATTACCCAGAAAATGCATGAGGTTGCAAAATGTAAAGAAAAGGCTAAAAATGGGGATCCGCAGTGTTAATGAGGTAGATATTGACAAGTACATCGTAGGAAATGACCTTAAGAGCAGAAATTGATGCATTTTCATATGCAATGAATTGGAGTGTCCAGTGGGTTTTGATGGCCACGACTGTGGATGTCTTGTGTGTAATTTTGGCTGTGAAGATGCATGTGGGCAGCAGGCTGAGCGTGTCTCACTGTGACTCTTCTGGGATGAGAGGAAATCTGTGTCGAGGTGAATACACCAGGTTGGGTCACAGATGTAACCGCCCATATTTACATACACGTATGGAGGACACTTTTGATATAGAAGGAGAAAAACAGATGCTAGTGGAAGGTTTGCCTTTGGGAAATAGTTTGGAGTTTTGAAAATGAACATCTTTTACTTGCATGTCCCAAAGGTAAAAGTAGACCCCATGACAGAATTGACACTTGGGCTATAAATTCATCCACGTGAGACCTGTCTTGTCTTGGGAGAGAAGGCACCGTCTCTCCCTCTTCCCTCACCCACTTACTCTTTTACATTCCATGATGCTGGAAGACAAAACAATGGAAGTTTCTTGGGAATTTCATCCTTGGGCGTGGAAGGGCCCTTCCCAGCTGTCTCTGCTTAGTACTTTCCTTCCTTTCTGCCCCTTCCGGCCTCACCCTGGAGCTCCTGTTGGGGCAGAAGCTAAGGTGAAAAACCTGTTTTGTAAAGAAAAGCCTCCAAATGCCACTCCTCAGGTCTTGGGAGAGGAAAAATATTGCCACTGCCCAGCCCACCTTGGGAACACTGTGTTCCTGTTGGGCGTGTTCTGCGTGTGTGTGTGTGTGTGTGCACACGCGCGCGCAGGCGTGCACCCTGTGGGCGGATCTGGGAGCTTGCAAGGGGGTGAGGGCCCACTGGGGTGGTGTCGGGCATGGACTTTCAGAATAGCTTGTTTTCATTTTTTGGGAACATAACCCCCTCTCCCCCCCACCATTCCAGTTTATTAACAATCAGTATTTAAGTCTTACCTTAGGCACTGTGGGAAGTTAAAAAAGCTTTTATCTTTGAAGGACTAGCAGTCTCTTCAAAAGATTTATCTACAAGTGGGAGAAAAAGAGGTTTGCCAGTAATGCAAAACAAGAGACTGTGGAGTATTTGAGCACGGCAGAATACACTGGTAATGGGGGTTGAGTGCAGTCTGTGAAGGTTTAGAGAGCATGCGTTTCCGGATGGATCCTAAGGAGGGGCTGGACATCACCTAAGGTGGACACGCTCCTAAGGTGCACGCTGGGCATCAAGAAGGAAACATTCAGAGAGGCAGCAGGTGGGGGTTGGGCTGCGTGCTGGGGCAGCTAGATGCACCTTGGGCAGGCGGCAGGCATCCTGGGTTCAAGTTCCTCCACTGACTAGATTTGTTCATTCTGGTGGAGTTCCTTCCCCGACTATAAAATCTCTGTCCTACGCTAACATTGCGAATACTCAATAAAATAATGTTTATAACATACTCTGTAAACTGCAAACCCTACACAGATTTGCATTACTACTCTTCTTCGATTACCAGTTTTAGACATCAAATGTTTATCTCGTTTGTGTATGATTTAAAACTGTAGAGCATCTGAAAGGCTGCTGATATTTACCTATTTTTAAGAGCATGAAATGATACTGAAATAACACAATTCAGCGGATCGTTTTGGGATGAGATATGTATTTCCTTTTCAACCCATCAGGAATGAATTTTTAGCATGATGATGAGCCTCTTCGGCTTTTCTAAAACTGTGTGAGGGAAAGACTGATTACTTCCAAAGCAGGACTGTCTGCCAGCTTTGTTTGGCTTCAATCTGACTTTATATTTTTGTTAGAAAAACAAACAAATGTTCACTAACAAGACAAAAAGCTATATTGGGAACTTCCCTCTGTCCCTTGAGCACCTATGTATGTGTCATGCAATAAGGATCAAATGTAGTCATCTCTGTTATGGCTCAGGTAATCAAATTAACAAAATAAATGTGTCCTTTCCAGCTGAGATTGGCTATAGTATAAAAGGAAAAATTCTGAGCACTTGTAATAGGCACCTGGTGAGGCCATTTTCCCCAAGGAAGTAATTTGAGTACAGATGTGAGGTAAGCTGTGGGATAAATAGGCCTGGAAAGCAGAACAGAGGTATATGGATTGGGATAAAAATTAATTGCTAAAAATATGAAGCCAGCGTATATGATGTGCCTTTTTATAGTATTTTCCTCTGGGAGCTTAGATAAAGCCGCTTCTATATCATCCTTAATACAGTGGTTTGGCTAGGCATTATGCTTTGTCCAACCTGAGGTATTTTCAGAAATAATATGCCGAGATTTCACATATATCTCCCTAAATACTTTGCCTCATAAAAACTGAATCAGAGTAATATGGAAAAGGTACTAAGGTAAGATTTAGGGGAATTTCTTTGATAAATCTGCCTGGAGGAGAAATCTCTAAAGCGTGACACCAAATCCAGAAATCATAAATTGGAAATAGATGTGTTTGACTAAAAAAATTTAGGCCCATCTTATAATAAATATTTGGCAAGTTTAAATGACCAGGTATAAACTGGAAAAAAAAAGCCTAATTGTAATATATGTGAGAATGAGAAGTTCATAGTCTGAAGGAAGAAATTTCTCAACCAGAATAAAACAGCTTCCCCAGTATAATGATGGGGAAAGACCTGTACAGGAATTTCACAAAAGAAGACATAAATGAACAGTAAATCACTGACTTGGTGTGTAATCTTGCCAGTAGTCCAAGAAGTACAGATGAGAACCATTTTTTTTCCGCCGTTCGATTGCTTACATAGAAGATGGCCTTACCAACTGTTGGGAAAGCTGTGGTAAATATGCTTGTATGTTCACTGTGGAAGCATGTTGTCAACTTCTGCTTTTCTGTGGAACTATACATAAACACTTCAAAAGTGAGTAACCTTTGGACCACAAGTTTTACTTCCAGGAATTTATTCCACAGATACAATTTTGCAAAGAATTGGCTACAGTTAGGTTCACTAGGATATTGTTATTAAAAATTGTCAAGCAACCAAAATGCTGGATAGATAGTTAAATAAACATGATACAGTGATAGCCTGCTCTTGAATTTATTGGTAGGCAAGTCTGTGTATGAAGTGTTGTCACCTCAGGGAAGTAGTGGGTTACAAAATGGCGTGTATGTCAGGGATATACAGTTGACCCTTGAACAGCATAGGATTCGGGGGAGCGATACCCTGCACCATCAGAAATCCATACAACTTCTGACTCCCCTAAAACTTAACTGCTAATAGCTTCCTGTTGCCTGGAAACCTTACTGATAACATTAACAGTCGAATAATGCATATTTTGTATGTTATATGTGTTTTCTAGTGTATTTTTATACTAAAGTAAGCTAGAAAAAAGAAAATGTTATTAAAATCTTATGTATGTACTCTACTGTATTAATTGAAAAAAAAATTGGGGCACTTCTGGGTGGCTCAGTTGGCTTAGAGCCAGCCAGCTCAAGTCATGATCCCAGGGTCCTGGGATCTAGTCCCACATAGGGCTCCTTGCTCAGCAGGGAGCCTGTTTCTCCCACCGCCTGCCACTCCTGCTTGTGCTCTCTTTGACAAATAAATAAATAAAATCTTAAAGAAAAAAAAATCTATGTGTGAGTGGACCCATGCTGTCCAAACTCATGTTGTTCAAGGGTCAACTGTATAGTAACATAGACATTTGCTCTATTTTAGATACTTTGTGAAGTGCTTTACATTGATCATCTTATTTAATAATCACTGCATTCCTCTGAGGAAATATTATTGGCCCCATTTTTTAGATTAGTAGACAGAAGCATCAGGAGGCTAAAGAGCTCAAGGTCACACTAATAGTAAGTGTGGAGCCAGCACTTAATGGAATGAGCAGCTTCAGGAATTCGTGCTTTTGTATGTGTGTATGCATGTATGAGAGGGCATATATCAGATATGGTAACAGTGCTTGCTATTTGCTACTACTATTTCTTTTTTTTTTTTTTAAAGATTTTATTTATTTGACAGACGGAGATTACAAGTAGGCAGAGAGGCAGACAGAGAGGGGGAAGCAGGCTCCCTGCAGGGAGCCCGATGCGGGGCTCGATCCCAGGACCCTGGGAAAATGACCTGAGCCGAAGGCAGAGGCTTTAACCCACTGAGCCACCCAGGTGCCCCTTTTTTTAAGATTTTATGTATTCATTTGACAGAGATCACAGTTAGGCAGAGAGAGAGGAAGGGAAGCAGGCTCCCGGTTGAGCAGAGAGCCCAATGTGGGGCTCGATCCCAGGACCCTGGGATCATGACCCGAGCCGAAGGCAGAGGCTTTAACCCACTGAGCCACCCAGGCGCCCCGCTACTACTATTTCAAGTGACTTTAATTTTCTTAGTTACACTTCTAGGCATTCTTTGAGAGTTTTAGAATATGCACATTGTATTTTCCTAATCAGAAAAAAAGGGGCAAAAGTCGGGTGCCTGGGTTGCTCAGTTGGCTAAGCTTTGGACTCCTGATTTCAGCTCAGATCATGATTTTGGGGTTGTGAGATGGAGCCCTTTGTGGGACTCTGCGCTCAGCGTGGTGTCTGCTTGAGTCTCTCTCTCTCCCCTTCTCTCCCCCTCTTCCCCTCCCCTTTCTCATGTGCTCGCGCGCTCTCTTTCTCAAAATAAATAAATAAACTCTTGAAAAAAAGTCAAAACTATTTTTTAATGTTAACACTATACAATAAATAACAGGTTTTAGAAGGGCAGGCAGCACTTGTTTTAATTTGTGTACAGTGTGTGTCAAGTTTTACTTAATGAGGAAGAGATAAAATATATGAATGATTAGCATATATAGTTGACATTTTTAATAACACCCACAGGGCACTGCATATTAGGAAATTAGTAAATGATGTTTCCTGAGGCATGTTTAAGGGTAGAGACACAAAATTGAGTTTTAAAGAATGCAAATAATGGAACATTAAACACCTACAGCAGTTTAAAAATTCAAATCTTTTTTGGAAAACTGAAGAAGAAGAAAAAAGTCCATATAAATGTAGTTTTATTTTTATCAATAAACCATCAAATATTTACCGAATACCAAGAATTTCCGGACATAAAGGAGTACCAGATGCAGAATTAAGAGTCCAGTTGCGGAAGCAAAACTTCAGAGCTAAATAGTCCCTTTTTAACAGAGTATATATTTCAGGAGGTAAATTGTAAGCCTCAGATGAAAATACTGAAGAAGTAGGTTTGAGTGGGAAGGGTAGGTCTCCACATAAGATGGATAGGGTTGAACAGTACCCAGGTGTAATAAGTCAGTACATGGGGAAAGTGAGTATCGAACGGACACTGCACACTGGAGAGTTGGTGGCTAGGGGTGACAAGTAGCCTGAGCAGAAAGCAAGAATGAGCCCAGTGGGAACAGGCAGTAGTTCAGCCGTGGTCAGCTAGGAGCCATGGGCAGCGCCGTAAGGGGAGGTCAGATTATAGAGCGCTTCCATCGTGAAGCAGGAATGTAGAAAACTTGACAGATAAGAAAAAAGTTGTCAAGGCCTTCTCTAAGGCTCAATTATATTGGTTTTCCAAAGTTTCTCTTCAGTTTCACAGATAGAGTAAGGAAAGTCCTTTAATCAAGAGGAAACCATGCTTAATAGACTTGGAAATTCCTGTCACACATACAGTGTTTTTTATTTTTGGTTTTCAGACTGTATTTTTATAATATATTAACAGAATTCCATAGATTTTTACATAAGAAATTATGAAGGCGATCAGTTTGATTGGGTTTCTACACACTTGTGAACAGAGTTCTTAGTTAAGAAACTCTTTATTGGGGCGCCTGGGTGGCTCAGTGGGTTAAGCCTCTGCCTTCGGCTCAGGTCATGATCTCAGTGTCCCTGTTCAGGTCTTGATCCCAGGGTCCTGGGATCGAGCCCCACATTGGGCTCTCTGCTCAGCAGGGAGCCTGCTTCCCTTCCTCTCTCTCTGCCTGCCTCTCTGCCTACTTGTGATCTCTGTCAAATAAATAAAATCTTAAAAAAGAAAGAAAGAAAGAAAGAAACTCTTAATTAAGAAACTTTGGATAGGGCTTTGGATGTCATTTGGTTTGAATTCCCACCTCAGTAAAGAGATTTCGTGTAAAAATCCCCAAAGGTGATCAATTATTCCTTCCTATTTGCCTAAAATAATGACTAGTAGGAGGAAAATGAGGATTTGAGTTTGTTGCTTAGCCCAACATTAAAAATAACCTGTTTTATCTGTGGAAATATGTATTTATAACAGAATAAAAAAATTTAAAAGCACACATTTTTAAAATAAGATTTGTACTGGGGCGCCTGGGTGACTCAGTCATTAAGCATCTGCCTTCGGCTCAGGTCATGATCCCAGGGTCCTGGGATCCAGCCCCACATTGGGCTCCCTGCTCAGTGGGAGGCCTGTTTCTCCCTCTCTCACTCCCCCTGCTTGTGTTCCCTCTCTCACTGTATCTCTCTTAAATAAATAAAATCTTTAAAAAAAAATAAGATTTGTACTTACTGGGATATGATCATGTGGAATACTAAATTACCAGTTAACTTAATCTTTGAAAAGCTTTTAAAAAAATCTTACTTTTTTTACTGCAACATGGAAGAACATATTTAATCTCTTAAATTAATCTGCCAAATTGAGAGCTTTTTTTTTTGTCAGTGACTTCATAAATATTTTAGTTAACTTTGTTAAGTAACATAAATGTCACTTTTTTTTGGTATGACTATAAAAATATATATTAAGTAATATCATGTATATTCTATTGATATTAACTGTTCTGCTATTTTATCATTTTATAATGTTCTTTTTATAGATGAAAGAAAATTACATCTGTGAGTCAACAGGTAGCATATTAAGGGTATATACAAAAGGTAATAAATTCTGATTTGGTAGAAGATCATATTTGTGTCATAGCAATGTTTTAAATCAAGTTGATTATGTTTATTAATAAAGTAACGAATGCTTGTGTGCCTCACACAAAATTAGATTACCACCAGTAACCTATACACATTCTCTAAGTAAAATAAAAGAGACTTCTGATGATAGTTTCTCATAAACCTAGAAATAAGAGTAATCCAGTTCTCTGCACCCGAGATCCCCGCATCACATGGAATTTAATCTCTGCTTAATACTCAATATAAAGTGTATCTTAGGGACAACTGGTCATTTAGAACAAAGTAAACCACAACCATCTCTGTATGTATTGAATGTAAGCTTAATGTATGAAGCCATCCAAACAAAAGAAATTACACAAATGAATTGTAAATCACATACAACATCAAATACAATAGCATTGCTGGGCCAATTGAGTAAATAAAGAAGGAGAATTAGTTAAGGTAGGCGTTGTGGAGAAAGTGAGCACGAATTTTGAGAGAGCATAAAGATGGAGATTCGTGAACCAGAGAATCCTCTAGAAGGAGTGTCGAGTTGTTGGAGTCTATGAACCAACTCATCAAGACTTGAACACTACCTAATCCGTTGTAGTTCCGGGAGGTAGCATAGCGCCTTGTACATGTTGGTACTGAGTTCTTCCCTTCTCCCTCCTTTCTTCCTTTTTGCTAAATATAGTGCTTTCAGATATTGAGAGGGTAGGAAGTAGATTTTAACAAGTTACAATAGAGTGTAGCGGTTCAAAACCGTAGTTGGGGATTGTGGAGAGTGAAATTGAGCCCTGCCTTAATCACTTGCTTCTGTTTCTGGGGCGTTAGGCAAGATTTGTACTTTCATGTTATAGTTTGCTCATCTGTAGAGTGGTCCGAGAAGAGTAACTATATCTAAACTTGTTATTTTAATGATGAATCTTGCAGAAGCCTTTACTACTGTGTTAACTTCAATGTTGCCCTTATAGTGACTTGGGGGGTATGGTGGATGCTACTTTTGTGGTTTACATTAACATATAAATGTATTCTTTCTGGTCTGCCATAAGCCTCTAAGATCTGACACTAAGTGGGTTAAGTATTATCTGTAGAATATGATTATTTTCTCTTTAGTTTCTATCAATTGGAAGTGGGCCAGATATGGGGAGAGTGTGGGAGGTGAGCAAATGACAGCCAGGTTTTGTTCTGGAACAGTGGAGCTGTTCGGACTTTCTGTTTCTTTCTCATGTAGGTATTTAAAAATGTTGTGGGACATCTGAAGGGATGGAGAAATATCCTTTTACTAATGAAAGGAATTGGCATTTCACTGGACTAGAGATTGACACAAGTAAAGATACAGAGTGGAATCAGGTATAAGAAAAAAGAGGTGATAATATGGCAGGGAAATTGTATGGGGCCAGACAAGCATTGACCCCTGCTCCTAGCTCTTTTCCATTGACTTCTTTTTAGAAGTCTCTTCCATGCTTCATCCCAGAGAGGCAGCCTTCTAATCTTCAGGGGACTCTTGTTGGTAATCTTCTCTTCTGTTTTCCGCTTTCCAGTAAGCGCTCCCCCATCCTGGATAAAGGGAGCACACCCTCCCCTCCCCCACCATTCAGCCCTGGCTTGGCTTCATTCTAGTGTTCAGGGTCCCAATCTCTGAGGGCATCAGTTGACTCAGAGAATTCAAGACAAATAATGACTTAAAACATTTCAAATATAATATAAAAAGATCTGCAGAGTTTTATGGAGAAAATTCACATCTATTTTTGAGGAAATACAGCATTTTAAATAACTTAGACCCTTACATGGATGACTCAGGTCCCACCTGCAGCACCTTCCTTCCCCTGCTTCCCTTCCTCCTGCCTTTCCCACCGGGCCTTGGTTCTGCACTTAACCTGTGTTCTAGAGGTAAGATTTGGTGAGCTATGCTTTTAGGGGATAACGTTACAGAACTGAACTACTAAGGAGCCATACATTTTATTTCTGAAGGGAGCTGACTGCTCAGGAGCTGGTTGGAAGGTGCTATTAACATCAGAATGCAGGGCTCTTCCTAGAGGCTCAGACACACGTGGTGTAAAGGTGAGACACGTGGTGTAAAGGTGTGAGGCACGTGCATAGAAAAATACTTGAGAACAAATGGTGGAATGATACTGGGAGCCCTGGATGCCCACATCCATTAATAGGTCTTCCTGAATACTTACCAATCACGAGTGACTTCCACACTAAATAAAATAAACATATTCAATCCATTATATTCTAGCAAATTATTCATGATTTAGCTAAATCTGACCTAAAGAGAAACATGATCAGGAAACATGCCTGTATTAATTTTATGATTTTTAAGGATCAAGTTTCTATTTAGTTGGAAACATTTAGTAGGAAGCACAGTGAAAATGAAATGGATGAGATTTTCTTGTCCTGGAGATAACAATTCTTCCATTTTAAGGACTGATTAAAACAACGGAGGAAAACAAATCTAGTGGGGTTACATAAAGAAGTATAAGTAAAAATCCTGGTTTTATATGGTTTATAAGTTTTTTTTTCCTTCTTCTCAACTTTGGAGAAGTAGGCAAGAAAGGATCAGAATTTGGTTCAAGTCCCAGGCTCACCATTTATTATTGCTTGGATGTCCTCCGTGTAACCTTGGAAAAGTTTTATTTCCTATGGGACCTTCAGTTGCCTCATCTACAAAAATGCAGTTACTAAAAGCATCTAGTTGTGTGAAATGATAACCGGATATCTAGTGAGTTGTCTGGAAATCAGTATTCCATGGATGCTAACTATAAATAATAATAGGGAGGGGCGCCTGGGTGGCTCAGTGGGTTAAAGCCTCTGCTTTCGGCTCAGGTCATGATCCCAGGGTCCTGGGATCGAGCCCCACATCGGGCTCTCTGCTCCTTGGAGAGCCTGCTTCCTCCTCTCTCTCTGCCTGCCTCTCTTGCCTACTTGTAATCTCTGTCTGTCCAATAAATAAATAAAATCTTTAAAATAAATAAATAATAATAGGGAGAATTGCGAACTCCTTTTGTATATGTCATCTATAATTGCAGGCTATTTCTTCAGAGTTTTGTCATTGGTCATATAACATGTACTCTTTTTAAAAAAATATGAAAATGCTCTTTTTCTTTATTTTTCTCATAACATAAGCTTATCTCATGACGCGATTCTCCTATATGTTGTACTTCTAATTCCCATTAGCGTAAGGAATAATTGAACATTTTTAAACCTTCAAACATTTCCATATAAGAACCGTGTTTATTGTATTATTTGTCATATTAAGACAAATTCTAGGAGTGACCTTATTAATCTTTATAATCTTTTCAATAAATGTTGCTATTTGAAATCTAATATTTTGAAATAATATGAGGAAATATACTTACAAAAATTTATATTGTATCTATAGTTTCTTAAAGAAACATTATGAAGTTTTATCAGGAATGTAAAATAGGAAGAAAACCATACTCAGAACACACACTACACTTTTTCAACAAATATTTTCATATATTTACTAATTCTTCTTCATATGCAGATCATTTTTACTTAATATTGCTTTTTATCCCATTTTTCTTGATTGTAGTTTATAATGGCAACATATAATACTCTATCACGTTGTTTTATTATAGTTAAATTGGCCATTTCCTTTTGATGTACTTGTTCTAGTTTTTAAGATGAAAGTGGTGTTTCAGTGAGCTTTTTACGCACAATCCACCCCCACCTCTGCCCATTTTTTAGGGAGGGGGAGGGCTAATGAGGGAGTGTTACTAGTGTGTCAGGTACTGTCAGCTATTTTGATTCTTGAAAATCTTTGCCTTTTAAAAGGGTTCTGGTTAGTTGGTGTTGCCAGAGGCAACACAGGAGTAAGGTGGTTTCTATCAGGTTTTATCAGTGGATGTAGGGCATTAGTTTTAAATTGGCTGATTTAATTGATACCAACCATCTCTCACCTTTTCTTATTTCATTACAGGCAACAGATACATTTTAAAGTCATCGATGATAAACAAAACAAAACCAACCTTTAAAAATGTATTTCTGGCTTATAGATAACCAAGTACTGATGGTTTGACTTACTGTGACGTTTCCTTTAAATTCTCATTATCTAAAGCTCCAGTCACGAATGAAGAATTGGAAACCACTGTTTTGGTTTTACCCGCATTTAAAAATAGCCTTCTGGGGCGTCTGGGTGGCTTAGTGGGTTGGGCAGCTGCCTTCGGCTCAGGTCATGATCTCAGGGTCCTGGGATCGAGTCCTGCGTCGGGCTCTCTGATCAGCAGGGCGCCTGCTTCCTCCTCTCTCTCTCTGCCTGCCTCTCTGCCTACTTGTGATCTCTCTCTGTCAAGTGGATGGATTAAATTAAAAAAAAAAACAAAAAAACAACAAACCTTCGGACATCTTTATCTTGAGTTTTGCTATTAAAACAACTCTGTGAAGTCTTCCTTTGCTTTCTTTCTCTTTTACCAGAGCTGTAGGAGGACAGATCTTAGTATTTACTCACCGCACCCCTTCCCCACAAATGTAGGCATCATGAATAAATAGAAAGGGGTAAGGGAATTTCCTTGAGATGCATAATTAGATGTGAAAAAAAGTGGGGGGGCGTGTAGAGAAAAGTGTGAGAGCTAAAGAGAAAAAAAATAAGCAAATTAGGGAGGAAGACACGAAAGTATGAAGGGACTAGATTTACATTGCGTTTCCGTGTGCGAGTCCCTCTGTAGCCTGTGGGAAAAGCTATGCTTCAGGTTCACTGATGCGCAGTTGATTGTAATTTTGGCCCACTAATTCTGCCGCCTCCTTCCCACTGCTCATTTCTTTTCTGAGTCTTTATTCCATTTTATTTTGAAGCAAAGCACTTTCTGACTTGCTGGTTCTGTCTGCCATCTCGGCCCTGCCGCTTCCCCTCCGTGTGAATTTGCACTTCAGGGGCACTGTTTCCTGTCAGAAACCCAAGGTAGGCCCCTGACCTTTCTAGGTGCCGATTCACACAGGAAAGAACCTGACAAGTTTCACGGGGCACATGACTTCACTGTGAGAGCTGATTGGTGTGGTGCACAAATGGGCCCCCCCTTCCCATACCTCTTGGCCTCCCGGGGGTCCTAGACTGGTTAGAAAATTTAAAAATGGACATAACCCTTTCCCAGCACAAATGACAGAAGATTAGAATCTGATGTTTAGATTTGCCTGGATAGAAATCAATCAAGGCCAGTGATAATGTTGTTTGACTCCAGGATCAGGTGATTTTTTTTTTAATTGTAATAAAATATCCTAATATAAGATGTACTGTTTCAACTATTTTTCTTTCCGTATATTTGGCAAGTTCCAGCTTTTCACACTGTGCAAAGCACTTTTCTAAATACCGGAAATTCAGAGCTGAAGAGGAGGTACTTGTCCTCAAACAGCAAAAGTTGAGTTAAATCCGTATTTTTTTTCACATGACTGTATCTAACTTGGAAATATGTGCAAGCATATGTAAGTTACAGAGCTGAAAACCATTCCTTCCCTATTTTGGGAATAGATGAGCCTTTAACCCTTGCTTTATTTTTATTTTTTAATTGTGGTAAAATATACATGATATCAAATTGACTTTTAGGCATTTTTAAGTGTAGAAGTCAAGGTGATTTTTATTCACTACATAATTTTAAGCTTCAAGGAGCATTTTTGTAGAGCTTTATTAGAGAAGCATGAAGCTGTAAAAGAAGTTGATGTGCAAATCTTCCACTTTTTTTTTCCTTGAATTAAAATAACTGGTTTTCTTTCCTCTTCCGCCTTTCCTCATTTTTTTACACATATATTTTGGTAGTTGAACTATTGCCAAGTTCCTTTAAACCTGTTTTTTCTCTAATGTAGAGATCTTTTTTTCTTTTTCCTTTGAGTCTTAAAGATAGTTTTCTGCACTGTATTTGTAATCCATGTTTAATCATTTCTACTAGTTTTATAATAATAAAAATGAAATTGGCATTTGTTTCATCTGATATGAGTTACAGTTATTAATTAGGTCAAGTTTAGAATAAGGGTATCCAAACTTCAGCTCTTTCACTGGGAAAGGTTTAGCAAATCTAAATTATTTAAGGAAGTAGCATTTATATTTTTTTCAAATAATATTTTTCCCCATCACAGGGACTCTAGAGGAGTGATTTTATGTGGCAGTAGTCAGATTGGATGCCTGATGTGTCTACTCGGTGTCTTCATTTAACTGTATCTGTAGACATCTCTTTATCTTGTCACATCAGTCTAATCTAATGCATTTCATTGCTTTATTCATGGCTTATTGATTGATGATATAATTTACATTATTTTGTATTCATGACATTGACTCTTTATAAAAAGGCAGAGCATGAACTTGTGTTATTCTGAATTCCCTTGAGTATCGTTCTTGCCCAGAATCTGTTAGTAAACTATTTAGAGGCTAATAGTCCTATGGAAATGAAGTGTCAGAACCTTTGTAGCTACTTAGACTATTCGTAGATTTGTTAAAAACCGTGAAGAAATTGAAATGTTCAACATGTATAATTTACTAAGATTCATAGTTGCATAATTAAGAATGTTCAAAATGACTTTGAAGCTACAGCTACATTTGATGGGGCATCCAGTGTATTTGGATGCTTTTCAGGGCAGATGAGCAGCAGAGATTTCTTGGAAAATAGAAGTAGCTGGGATGGAATGACATTTGCATAAATGCCCTTCCTTTTGCTACCTTTGATTTTGTTGTTGTTGTTGTTGTTGTTTGTTTTAGAAGTTTGGCTTCATCTTACTTGAGTTACTAAACTGCTTTAAGCTTCTTTCCGAGTATCACAGCCAAACTGAAAGATTTCCTCACCTGTATTTTAAAACACTGCTGTCAAACTAAGCAAAGGCGAGCAATAGAGATGCCTTCTTCTTGTGTTTTCAGTTTATTTGCATTCATTCCTGACTTCTAAGCTATTTTATATTCCCGAAGGAGTTTGCTTGCTTTTAGCTCTTATATATATATATATATAAGTTGTTACCTGAAAGGGTCTGTAAGAGATCAAAGTAAACATCAGCCTGGTAAATAGAAGAGATTTTTTTTCTCTCTCTGAGCTATGTTACAAAGGGAGATTTCTTTTGCCTTATTTATGTTGAGAACTCAATGTAGTTAGGAAGACACTGAGTCATTAAAGTTTGAGAAGTGTCAGGGAGGCTGGTACTGTTCTGTGTAGAGTCTCACATATTTGAAGTTTATTGGAACTGAAATAATTTAATCAATAAAAATCTATAACTAATTGGAGTTTTTCCTAATTTCTTATGTTTTAGAGAGATTTTTGTATTTTTCTTTCTTAATGCATCTTCACTCATGAAAACAAAATTTGGCTCAAATAAATGATTCTGCTCATCTTTTTAGTGGTTGAGTGATCAACACTAATTTGTTTATACTGCCAGTTATTTTATAAGATACTTATAAGGTCAAAGGAGATAAAATATATCTGGAGACCAAACTGATTTGTGCCTGAGGAATTATGATTATGGTCAGTAATTTTTGTACTACATGTATACTGTACGTGTTTTCTCCTTCAGATGCCCACTTACTCTGCTGTAGTCCAGCCGATTGCTGCTTTTATCACTAGGACTGCTAGTGTATCACAGAGTGTTTGAGTGTGGCAAAATGTTACATGTACCCATCTATTTATTTGGTTATTGGGGAGCGGGGCTTCTGTGCCATCTATAGCTAGCGAGGACAATTCAATGTATAAACCATTAGGTGGACAACCAGGGCTCTCAATCAAGGAGAGTTTACTACTTTGCTGGGTATTTGTTAGAATATGAAGTTGGGGGCACCTAGGTGGCTCAGTTGTTAAGTGTCTGCCTTTGGCTCAGGTCTTGATTCCAGAGTCCTGGGATCAAGCCCCGCATCGGGCTTCCTGTTCCAAGGGAAGCCTGCTTCTCCCTCTCCCACTCCCCCTGCTTGTGCTCCCTCTCTCGCTGTGTCTCTCTCTGTCAAATAAATAAATACAAAATCTTAAAAAAAAAAAAAAAAAGAATATGAAGTTGGAATTCAGGAAGTATTTTCTCTGAAATACGGTTGGTGGTTGGGTATGAGTTTGTTTGAGGTAGTTGATTCTACAAAGCCCATCTCCTCTAGAATGCGCCTTCCCTAGAGCATGGTGCTACCAGTATAATCCTGTGTGGGACAGTGTTACTTATTGGAAAATGCTTGAGTTTTCGTATGAATTTTGCAGAGCATTGCTATAGCACTGACAGCAGAGATATGAATGTGAAAACTTCTAAGCTGTCGACAACTTGTTATTTTAGAGGCTGAATGTTGGAAGAAGGGTTCTATTGCATTGGTGGTAATAAACTGTTAGGGATTGGAATCTCTTTCTAGATTAGTCTCTTAGGGACACTCTGGACTCTGACTATATTTTCTGTACCCCTTTTATTTTCTCTGAGGCTCCAAGAAACTTGGTTAATCTACCTATTCACAGTAAACACCGGATGCTTCATACCGTAGTTGCTGTTCTCCACTCTCTGCACCTCTTTCTGCTGTATGGGGTTGAATAGTCTTCCCTCCCAAAATTCATGTCCTTCTTGGCACTTCAGAATGTGACCTTATTCTGGAACACTGAAAAGGAAAAAAAAACAAAACAAAACAAAGCAAAACATGACCTTATTTAGAAATGGGTTGTTGCTGATGTAATTACTTAAGATGAGGTCATACTGGAGTAGGTTGGGCCCTTAATCCAACATCACTGGTCTTCTTAGAACAGACATAGACTACAGGGAGGACGCCATGTGATGGTGGAGATAAAGACCGAAGTGGGGTGTCTTCAAAGCAAGGCACACCAAGGATTGCTGGCAACACCAGAAACTACGAGAAAGGCAGGGAACGCTTTCTTCACTGTAGGCTTCAAGAGAGCATGGCTCTAATTACACCTTGATTTTGGACTTCTAGCTTCTGAAACTGTGAAAGAATAAGTAACTTGTTATAAGCCACCAAACTTGTGGTACTTCCTTACAGCAGCCCTAGGAACCTTCTACATCCACCAGTTAACAGGAAGGTTCAGTCCTGGGTTTGTTTTGGATGCAAGTGTTGAAGTAATTTAGTGTTGCTCCTGAAAGGTTAGTACTACTAGAAATGGTACAGAAGTTGAATATAAAATCAGGAAAGTTATCATAGTTGAGGGAATTCCAAAAATAAAGTTTAGAAAGGATGATGTGCAAAGGGCATTAGTTTCTTTTCCTTTCTTTTTAAGATTTTATTTATTTATCTGACAGATCTCAAGTAGGCAGAGAGGCAGGCGGGGGGTGGGGGGGGAGCAGGCTCCCTCCCTGCTGAGCAGAGAGCCCAATGTGGGGCTCCATCCCAGGACCCTGAGATCATGACCTGATCCCAAGGCCGAGACTTAACCTACTGAGCTACGCGGGTGCCCCAAGCATTTGTTTTCAATAAGCTTCAATTTTGTCTCCATAGAAAGTGTTTCCATTCCTCTGAGATTCTAATTGTGTTGTTTTAGGATGGAGCCCAGGCATCTGTATGTCTAAAAACCTCCGGAGAGAATCTGGGAGTATACAACCAAGGTTGAGAATCACTCCTGCAGAGTAAGGAGTAAGACGTGTTAGGTATAGCGCATGGGCCAAATCTCTGGTCTGGCTACACACTGGGATCAGCTGGGTGGCTTTTCAAACCTATGGCCCCCTGAGCGCCAGCCCCAGACATTCACTTGTCATTGGTCAGGGGTTCAAATGGCTCAAAGAGTTTAAAAAGCTCCTGGTGAATTCTGATGTGTAGCTGACATTGAGAAATTTGGTCTAAAGTTCTTTATATTCCACTGAATAGTGGGGATACTTAAAATTTAAAACTTTTTGAGACTTTGTGTCTGTGTGTGTGTGCGTGCAATGGATAGATTTAGATATAGTTAGCTTCAGCAAAACAGAAATCTGTGTCCTGATTCTAACCTCTTCATATTGCATGGCTTTCCTGAATGTCTTTGACAGAGAGAGGGCCGGTGATACGTTGGGCGATTGGTGTGGTTACGAGTGGTTGTATCTGGGTAGTGGTGGGGGTTCGTGTGCTTTTTCGATTGACTTTTCTGCCTCCTTTTCTCTGCATCATTCCTCATCTTTTCTACTCTTACAAAACCAGTCTTGGGCCCAGCACATTATGCAAACGAGAAGGAAAATGTAGACTTGAAAAAGCATAGAAGATGAGTAGATTCTACAGAGGGGAAAAAACAGAATAGGAAAAATGTCGTCTGGCAGAGGTGGGGAGGCAAAGAGGTCCTGTAGCCAGGGGTGGCTATTTAATTATGAGTGTGGGGAATGCCCACTGATTTTGTAGAGAGGGGACTTGATGTGTGTGGATGTGGATGTATGGACAGATATTTATCTAGCGAGAGTACTGTTCTTCTGTATGTAGAAATGTGTACATACATACAAATGTGTACATACAACAAATTATATTTTTTCTGAAATTCTGTTTGCAGTGAATGTCATTGCTGTATTTTGTGATGGTTTCATAAAAGTGAGTTCCTCCCGGTCTTGCAGTTCACCATTTTCAGTGTAGACTTGACAGTTGGGCTGTACTCTCAGTGCTGACCGAGAGCTGTGTTGTTGTTCATACCCCCAGTGCTTCCTAGTAACTTGCGTTACTTATGTTATAACTTCCATTGTGGCTATTAGAGAGTGACAGCGTATTTGAACTATCTATGAAGACATTAAAACATCAGATTTAATATAGTTAAATTTCATATAGAAGGTTTGGAATGAATGTCCCTGTGTTTTCATTTTGCGCTGGTTTCTTGTCAAGTTTTCGTGACTTGCTTGCCTCCCTGTGATCATAGCTGTGTCCCTTTTTGTTTATTTATTTGTTTCTAAACTTCACTACTGATCTGGCTGCTGCTGTTCAACTATTCTAAGCCTGTGGTCTGGCTAGTGCTACCATTAAGGAGAATATCGCTATTGGTGAAATTCTTAGAAGTTGGTTTCTGCACTTTGCATTGGATTCTTAAAAGTGATAGCCATAGCTATCTGAAATTCTTCTATGCCTTCTATGCAATTTGCACTCTTGTATTTAGCTTTCATATGGTCCTTTGAGGTAGATGATAGCATTTCTGGTTTATTGGAACGGGACTGTCACTTAGCATTGTACTTTGGATCTAACCAGTGGCATATTGGTAAACAGTATTTGGAGTAAAAAGCCCTGATTAGTTGCATCTGCCAATTTCCTTGATACAAATACACTGACCATTATGGATCTCGAGCTACAGAAGTGCAGTTATGGGGTCATGTACAGATGTGCGCGGTCAGCTCTCACGTGCTGTACTAGCCAGCCCCAAGCTCTCTCTCTGGATCTTACACTAAAGCTAGTGTTATTTCTGTTACCTTTCCTTCTTTCCCTCCCTGCCTTTTCTCCTTCCTTTTCCCCTTTCTCTTTCTCCCTCCTGGAACCTTCCCCTTCCCTCCACCCTCTAGTCATTTTCCAGGATCCCCTGTATCATTATCTCAAGGATATCATGTCTTGTTTTTAGCTTCTTCTATTAAAAGTTTCTTAGAGACGTGGAATTATCATCACCCGTCAACTTTCAGGAACATTATTTCCTTAGACCGGAGTAGAACTAATAGACTAGGATTTATTATATTAAGTCATCTCTTTTTTATTCTTGATAAGAACAATGTGAGTATCAAGTCAATTGCTATCAAGTCAATTGCCTGATCGTTCCAGATGTGAGTAGCAATTTTATAAACTTATTAGTAGAAGTCAAAGTGGTTTTACTCGTGACACTGAACTGATATTTCCGAGTGTAATTCAAAATGCTTTTTTCTTTTCATGCCTCCCTTTTCTCTGCATTCCCTTTACCTGAAAGTACTTTTGTTCTGAGATATGGTTTGCTTGACACAGTTATGTAGTAGCAGACTTGGAAGGTGCTGGATCTTGATGGTAATGAAAACCCACGAGAATTGTCAGTCATCTTTCTTCACAATTGCAAAGGAAGTGGCAGGTGTTAAAATCTTTTTCCCATTCCATATTTTGATGGAAAAGTCTAAACACTTGTCTAATCTCCTTCCCCTTCTCTATCTCTACATGATTATAAATCTCAGAAAACATGTGTCTTAGAAAGTTTTCATTTATCCTGTTTCTGGCTCTAACACTGACTTCCTTAAAAATTGGAGTGCATTCTAAATCATTGCATCCTGTCAAGTGTCCTGCCTGTGCCCAGACCTCCAGTGTGATGTATTAGGCTTCCGTAAAGTGCTGCTGCCTTTGTGGGATTTGTCCGGTAGTGATTAGGTACCATCTTCTTTCTTCAGACATGGATAGGCTGAATGGGAGTAGAGTGCTTGAATCCATCACTGGCAGGGGCCGCTTGCTCTTTTGTGTCACTTTGACTAGATAGAAGTTGCTTTAGTCCACGAGAACTATGTAGTTAACAAAGAATTGCTAAAATTTCTGGAATGGCTTCTTCAAAGTTTATATATGCATGAAAAGATATTTTAGCCAATATAAATAGGAGGCTTGTGAAGTCTCTTTAAAAAAAAAAAAACAAACAAATTTCATGTAAGAATGACCTCTTTTAAAAGCAAGGCTGTGTTTTTCTTTTCCAGCATGTCAAACCCCTGGAAGACATGGCCACAGGCCATGGGATTTCCCACTCAACAGAATGTCATTTTATGTTGATCCCCAAAGAGTTCGGAATTGTTGAGATTTTATGACTGCCTGACATTTGTACTTAACGTATAGGCCATGACACTGAACAAACAGTGAGAGCTGATGGGCACAGGGACCAATGACGGAGTTTCTGTTACTATTACGGGGGAAGCTGAAAGAAAAGACCAGAAGGTTTCCATGTGGTTTGCAGTCCAGACAGTTGTTTTTGCCTTTGCCGAGGACATAGTTAAAGGAGCAGATTTTTATCTTCCTAAAAATGTTAAAATTGCAAGCATTTTCCACTAGAAAAAGAAATTTCCCAGAAAAGAGGGAATTTTATTTTGCGATCTAATTACATGAAGCGATGCAAAGTTATATTGATCTATTCCCTACTTTGATTTAAACGTACAGATCTTTGATTGCAAGGGACTTGTAAGTTAAAAAGACCTATTTTGAGTAAGCTTTGGACAGAGAAATCCAATTTTCAACACGAACAACATAGCTTCATTCTCTCTGTGATAGTTCTATAGTAATTGTACTGATTTATGGTGAATATATTTGTCATCTGAAGAGAGTTTACAATGAAATGGAATTACTCTATAGCCAAAAAACTCTTTACAGCTTGAGGTCTTCATATGGAGAGTTAATAGTATGGGAATAGAAATATATTTATATATGTATATATATGTACATATATATACATATATATATGTTATGGTTTCTGTTAGATGAATGAAACATGCCTGACATTGGTTCGTTGTTGTCATTGGTAAAGAATAAAACATCATGTGGCTTCTCAGAGCCATAGGTCTTACTGAATGATCTGTTATAAGAGCAGGATGATGCCTAAATATTTGAATGTTAGGGAGTTAAACATAATTTCCAATGAAACAGACAAAATGGTAAAATCTAATTCCTGAATGTTTGAACAGTGACCTATTCCCAAAGGAGGATTTGCTTTCTTGAAATGGTATGTATGGATTTATTTTGTATACCTTTCCAGCAGTGGTGAGGTCCCCCTTAGGGCATTTCTGCATATTAAGTCACTTTTGCAGGAGATAATTAGCCATGTATTATGCATAAGAAGGCAGAATAACCAGAGAGAGGGAGGTGAGGGTGGGAGAGAGCCTGAGAAATTTCTAGTGAGCAAGGGCTTGAAAATGAAGAATTCATTGTGTAGCCCCATGTTACTAATTTAAAATTGGTAAGATCCTGTTGAAGTTTAGCTTATGGAGGATGTTGCCTTTATGGCTCTAATTAAAAAAAAAGCAAAAGGCAAGAATTATAAGTACTTTCAAAGGCTTTCTCATAGCCTTGGCTATTCCAACCCCAGTTTCTCACGTTTTCCTATGCTGGCAGGCACGACTGAATAATCCAGAGCCCTGTGCGCCCTCCTGGGCTGTGGCAGAGCTGGCGTGCCTCCTGGTGACAGCTCTGGAACTGCCAGCCCTGAGGCTTTCTTACCCCTTCTTTGCGTAGGCCATCTTTGATACGCCAGGGCTCTGCTTTTCCAGACCTTTCACTTCTTTTTGGCCAGTTACTTCCAACTCAGACCATTTGTTTGAGATGTTTGTATAAGTATAAATATAAATACATAGGTGTATGTGTGTATCCATTTTCTCTCGTGACAGTTGCCAACTTATCTCAGGAAAACCTCTTCTTCTTCTTCTTTTTTTTTTTACTTTGCAATAAAAAGATCATGACCCTGTTTCCGCCGTTCCATCACTTTTTATGGCAGTGTTAAAACTGTGTGTATGTAGTCTATATTTAGCAAACAGATTAAAATAGAATTCGTCAGGAAAGAGAAGAGTTAGAAATAAGATCAAGATGAGATCTCAGGTAGAATCAAGTGACTAGTCAAATTCAGAGGATTTCAGACTTCTTGGAGTTGTGTGAATCATCTGTGTTGACTTTTTTTTTTTTTCGGTGGAGGACCTTTATTTATTCATTTATTTTTAGTTCACCTTTTCACTCAAGTGCAGTTCGCATGCAGAAAAGGGCAGATATTACAGGGGTACAAATGGGTGAGCCCCCACAAAGTGAACATCTACACTCAACAGCCACCCAGAACAAGTCATAGCCAGTCACAGGAGGGTCACCTCCTCTCTCACTTCCATCGTCATACACAGCCGTATCCCTCAACACGAGTATAATGGGTCGTCTTTTGAGTTAAGCTTCTTTCACCCAACAGGATGTTTTTGAGATTTATCCATAGTGTTCTTTTGTTTCATTGCCGTGTAATGTTCCAGTGTCTGAATTTATCAAAAACTTCCACAGATTGATTTATCCACCTGACTGTTGGTGAACATTTTCCTGTTTCCAATTTTCAGCTGTCAGGGTATTCCTTTGAAAGCTTTGTGATACGCACGTGTGCATATTTCTGCATGGCATATTCCTGGAAGTGGGATTGCTGGGATTGCTGAGTCTTAAAGAATATGTTTTCATTAAAGCAGTTTTCCTAAGTGTCCCAATTTAGATATTCATCAGCAGTATATGAAAGTTCCAGATGCCCCATGTTCTTGCTATTATTCATATTTTCTTGCTGTGTGTGTTCGCCATTTTGATGGCTGTGTCTTAGTGTCTCATATGGCTTCAATTTATATTTTCCTAATGATTAATGGTTGGTGCATACCTTTCATACGTTAGTGGCCATTTGGCTATCTTTTGGGAGGAATTTGTCCAATTTTTTTTTTTTTAAAGATTTTATTTATTTATTTGACAGAGAGAGAGATCACAAGTAGGTAGAGAGGCAGGCAGAGAGAGAGGGGGAAGCAGGCTCCCTGCTGAGCAGAGAGTCCGATGATGCTCGGGGGTCGATCCCAGGACCCTGAGATCATGACCTGAGCGGAAGGCAGGTTTAACCCACTGAGCTACCCAGGCGTCCTTGTCCAAGTTTTTTGTTGTTGTTGTTCACTTAAAGAAAAACAAAACATCTTAAGTGTCTTTCCCTTTTTGTTCATTTCTAAAATTGATCCAAATACCAAATCCACTCTGATATTTGTTGGGGAGGATGAGAATCATGGAAATGTTACTCAGTAGTATGTATTTGTTCATTCATTAAACAAATGTTTTTTTGAACATCTCTTATGTTGTATATCTTTATGGTGGTAAATAATGGTGTCTGCCTTAAAGAGTTTGCAGTCTAGTTGGGTATTAAGGAAAGTAAAAAAAAAAATCAAGAAGACTTGGTGTTAAGTGCTTTGACAGTTAGGAGCAAGAACAGAACCCCGTGAAAAAGCATAAGCAGGCACGCATAATGGGCTCTCAGTTTAAGAAAAGACTTTCCATAAGAGAAGAAAGGGAGCAAAACTTAGATGAAAAGTAGGAGTTAGCCAGATGAAAATTAGGATGGGGAGTTGTGTTTCAGGTAGAGGAAACAAAAAACACATTTGAGAGATGGCAGTGCTGATGGAGAGAACCCCTGTATTTGCATGTAAGGGATGGGGGCAGGGGCAGGGAGTGTTGTTTAAAAAGTCTTAATTAAAAAGTATTTCTTAATTTATTTAATTATTATTTACTGAGCCCCTCTCATGTACCAAACCCCGTGTAAGTCACAAGGACAAAGGATGGGTAACATTATTATCAGCAATAACAACAATAGTGACTAACGTTTACTTCTTCCTGTATGTTGGACATTGTGATAAGCACTTTACTTACATTTTTGCATTTCATTCCTGGAGCCATTCCAACATAAGCGCTGTTATTATTCCTGTTTTATATTTGAGAAACCTGGGTCCTAGAAAGGCTGTGCAACTTCAGTAAGCCCTAGCATGCCCCATGCCCATTGAAGATGCAGTCTAGTGGGGACTTTCAGAAATCGCACAAGGAATTATATGTACAAATTCTAATTGCTTTGAGGGTTACATACCATTAAGTTAGCCATTAATAGAAAGAGTTGTAAGATATTGCAATCTACAAAATGGATTAAAATTATAGGGAGGAGGGCCTGGCTGACTCAGTTGGAGGAACATGTGACTCTTTATCTCACAGTCCTGAGTTCAAGCCCCACATTGAGCATAGAGATTACTTAAATAAATAAACTTAAAAAAATAAAATCAGGGATGCCTGGGTGCCTCAGTTGGTGAAACAGCTGCCTTCGGCTCAGGTCATGATCGGGCTCCCTGCTCAGTGGGGAGCCTGCTTCTCCCTCTGCCTGCTCTGCCTGCCGCTCACCCTGCTTATGCTCTCTCTCTCTGACAAATAAATAAAATCTTCAAAAAAAATAAGATCAAATCATGGTATATTAATCCTATGTATAAATTACTATCTATACAAATATTTCTATCAAATTATGATAGTGCCAGGGCAATAAACTATAATATTAGGAGCATGAATCTGGAGTGAAAAATCCCTTGGTTTGATTCCTGACTCCACTAGGTATTATTTCACTAACTGTGGCAAACTCTTGGCCTCTCTGCTTCACTTGGAAAAACATTGTCTTAAATCCGTCCCATATTCATTTGAAAATTTGGTAGTCCTGTGAGGAAAAACATTCATATTTGCCTTTGGTCTTTTCCCTGGAAGTTTGAATGTGCTGAACACTACCAAAAAATCATTGGCAGACTGAGACCTTATAAAGTACATTACTTTTGGGCCTGGAGAAAATTTTTGGATTGAACTGAAGGCACTGAAAATAGAAGGTTATAATTGAAATGTCAGCAAATATAACTTTAACAATTCCAGTCGATGCTACTAGAATATTAAATATACCTGTTAAATACATTTTTTCTTTTCAGTATATAAATTTTAATATGCATCCCATATCTCTCCAGCCATATTTCCTATATCAATAGTCCCCTGTGGCAACTTTATCTTTGAATACAAACTATTCTTGTTCAATATTTGAGTAGTGATAATGGGTTTTATTCTGTAACAGCCTTAGTATCCCAAACTACAGCCAGCATAACTTTATCATTTGCAAGAATTACAGTGTTTTATATTCCAAATAGTGATTTTAATGTTTTATTCATTACCCATAAACAAATGCAGAACACACGAAGAAAACCGTTTACTGGTATAGAAGGGGGCAAATGTGCTGCTCTGTTAGTGGGGTGCCCTCTGTCCACTGGGCTTACAGGCCTGAACTGCTGAAATTCAGTCTTCCAGGAGCCTTCTAGAACATTCTGAGGATTCAGATTACATTTGAAGTAGCAATCTAAATGGCCCAGGGCTGCTTCAAGCTATGGAAGAAACGTTGAAAATCTTACTGTATTCAGAACCAATTTAAGAGGTTCTTGTCCTTTCTGATGGTTACCCAGATTACTTCTCAAACTTTTTCCTTAGGAAGGAAATAATCCCAGGTATGTGGTTGAAAGTAGCCTGCTGCAAGTAGTAGATTATTCTGACTCTCTTGTTTCACATTACATTGTATAATTTTTGAACTGTATTCATAATATACTCTGTTTTAATGTAAATTTTCAAAAAACATCTACAAGTGAAAGTGATGCTTCTGTAAGAAACATTGTGTTTTATTATGTGAATTTCTGTTCTTCTTGGCTCACCGTGGCAAAAGACCCAGATAAATGGAGGGTCTCTCTAATTTGTAATTTCTTGGCCTCCTAGGTATTTTGAATCTGAAGGTTAGATTTTGAATCTGTGTGCAACACATCTCATGAACTGGCCGATGTGTGGCTCTTGTTTTTTTTTTTTTTTTTTTTGTCTGGTTTTTGTGAGTTCAGAGGTGCAGCCATTGTTTTATTTTTTATTTTTTAATTTTTTATTTGCTTTTTTAAAAGATTTTATTTATTTGACAGAGATCACGAGGAGGCAGAGAGGCAGGCAGAGAGAGAGAGGAGGAAGCAGGCTCCCTGCCGAGCAGAGAGCCTGATGCGGGGCTCCATCCCAGGACCCTGGGACCATGACCCAAGCCGAAGGCAGAGGCTTTAACCCACTGACCCACCCAGGCACCCCTGTTTTATTTTTTTAATTAGAAAAGTTTGTAAAGGGCTACAGCGTCTTCATGCTATCAGAAGTTGAGTAGCAGTGGCCTTCTCCAGAGAGGGCATCCCTTCGCCCTCCCATTTCTAGCTTTTTTCGAAAAGCTAGACTCCTCTGTTCAACCTCCTGGCTCCCGTTAGCAGTTAGACATGTAGCTCCCTCAGTAAACCAGCCCAGAGCTTCCCAGCTGGTGTGCTGTGGTTGGTCACAGGTACACCAAGAGACTAATGTCCTCAGACAGTTTGAGGATAATTTGAAAAGTTTGGGAAGCACTGAATTCGCCTTTTGGTAACTTCATGCACAGCCTGGCATTTCCAGGTTGTCCTGCGTCATAGGTTCAGAGAATCCTCTCACATGAGGGCCTCCCTTGTGTTTATATCAAGCTGTAGGGGTCAGTCAACTCTTCAAGTCTTTCTGCAGATTCAGAAGAAATCAAGCCATGTGTTTTTTACTGGGTAGATCCCCTCTCTGATGTCCAAGGTTTATCCCTCACTGAGCCAGTGTCTCTCGAGTGTAGCCCTGCTTATGTTGCCTGATAGGGATGGGTCCCAGCCTGAGCAGGGAAGAGATGTTTGGTGGAGATCATGGGATTGAAGACCTTGTCTCCACAGGCAAATCTGTGGGAGGAAAAAAAAAGAGGTTGAGAAAAGTTAATAATATGTGATTGTTTGTTAGGTACTGTCACATTTAAAAAAGAGCTGGAAAATTCCTTATATGTATAATGAATTCTTTCACCAATTTGTACATTATGAAAATTACAAACTCTGTGATTCAAATGTGTTTACTCAGAGGGCTGCCTGAGAAGAAACATAGAAGGAGCAACAGTAAACACAGAACGGATGAAAATGTTATTGTCAGTAGGTTTGACATTTAGAAATTTAGGAGGATTGTTTGGTCTGTGTTTCCAAATGGTGCTGTAATGTCATTTACTTGGCTGTGTTCAGTTTAATGATGTATACCATCCGATGTATTGCCCTTTCGCCACGGAGCAGATATGTGATGCAGAATATGTTACATTGTATCTTATCAATTGAAATACAGCTATTTTTCAGAACATAACAGTGGATGCAAGGTTAAATTTCTGGGCCTCTGGGAATCTTTTAGTTTTAATAAGCCATGAGGGCTATGGAAAGCCCTTGACACTTGAGTTTGGGCATGGCTGTACACGAATGACCGTGCTTCTGGAAGACACACACAATGCTTCTGAGATCATTTTGCAGAGTTTTCAAAGAACTGAAGATTAATAATGTGGTGAGATAAAAATCAGGTAGCAGCAACCATCAAATACATTCTGCACAATCATAGCTCTTGAAGGGGCTCAAGATTGTGCTCAATTAACAGTACAATGTGGTGATCCATTTAGATCCAGATACATGAAACACTAGATTAAACAAGAAAACATACCTTTGGGGAGTTTAGTGGACAAAGTAGACATGTCATTAAGGTCTATATAAAATATAATTAGAGGCCAGGAAAATTCCTAGTGTGTTGTGCAAGGCTTTGAAATGTGGGACCTTGACCACTGCCCAGTAGAAATATAATGCAAGCTGTTTAAGTAATTCCTAATTATGACATTACAAAATAAAAAGAAGCAGATGCACTTAATTTTATTTAGCCCAGTATATTCAGAATATTATCATTTCAACATAAATATAAAACGATAAGTGAAACATTTTAGGGTTTTTTTGTTTGTTTGTTTTTGTTTTTGGTAAAAAGCCTCCAAAATCTGGTGTGTATTTCACACTTAGAGAACAGCTTAATTTGGACCAGTCATGTTTCAGATGCTCAGTAGACAGACTCATGACTGGCGTAACTGCTATCAGTGTTTGGCCTTTAGTTTCTGTAGTACTGCGGGCAGAGATTTTATCCTATTTCGAGTTATACTTTCACGGCAGTTTTCTTTATTATTATGCCGAAATCTGTGCTTTCTCAAACCTAGCATCCTTTATTTTTAACTAGACTGGGGATTTAGTTGGAAAAAGGAAGAAGGAGGTTAAGTCCTGTTGATCCAGTGAATGAGTGATTAAAGTTCATAGTGAAAGAGATCAAGATGTGGATTTCCTAATAAGGGAGTAAGACCAATGATATTAAAGAGGCAATAAAAGAGAGAGTGGCGAAGTTATTGCAAATCAAATCTGACTATTGGTATAATGTTAAGTAATTAAGTTTTTAAAAATAGAGCCAAATAATCTCCATAAACAGGAATTCTGAATGATGGGTTTTCAGAGGGAACTTTACCTCTGTGGGATTTAGTTTATTTGGATCATGATATTATGAAAAATTATAAAGCCATCTCTGTTGCTTCTGTCTCTGTAGAAAAGAGAGTAAGACATACTAATGTTTTCTGGGAATCTGGTTGACTTTAGTAACTACATTTTTTTAACTGGCATGATTTAATAATAATAATAATAATAATAATAATAATATAGGATACTCAAGAAGTTCATATGATTTTTTCTCTGATCTCCTTTGGGCTCCAACACATTCTGTGGCTTAATAATATGACATACTCCTGTGCTTTTAAAAACCAAAGTAGTATTTCTAAATTAAAAAGAGAATCTAATAATAACTACTATTTTTATGGAGTGCCTTTTGCAAATTGCATTTCTTAGATTATCCAGACATGACAAACATCCTGCAAAGTAGATATTAATATTAGCCATTTCTATGGATGTGGAAAAGCTGAATTTTAGAGAGAGATGACTAGTCCACAGCCCTATAACTTGCAGGTAGAAAAGGTAAGGGCTACAGAACGCTAAATCTAGCATCAGGTGAGTAAAGTGATTTAAGGAAGTTTAACTGGTCCCGATGAGCTCTGCAGTTAACTGTTTATGGTCTCACAGCAGGAGGGCCAACTTTCCAGTAACTTCTGGGCATCTGCGATGTGTGGAATGTGTTTTGGGAGGGTTCTTACGTGAGGCCTCAGAGAAAACCTGCATTAAAGACTAACCGCACTGGAAGATAAGAACTCTGCCACACTTTGAGTTAGACCTTTTAGTCCGCAGACCAGACAGGGAAGAGGCTGCCCGAGCAGCAGCCGCAAGCAAGACTCACGCCATCGGCCGCTCCTGCTCAGAATGGAGACGGCGAAGAGCGGTGTCTCCCGTGGCTGCTTGATCCGGCCCCGGAAGGAGGCCGCCGTGGCGGTGTGTGCCGTCCTGGCACGTGGCGGCACGCCTGAAATCTGGCCACGTCTGCAGATAAATGTGTCCCTCACGCTCACAGCTCAGAAGCTTCTGGGGGCAGGCACTATGGCGTGAGGAAAAAATTCAGGATCAGACCACAGTGCGTTCAGGTGTCGGCTGGGCCGTCGGATAACCATCCAGCTCCCTTTCTTCACTTGTGAAGTGGGGGTGAGTCATCTGCTCTGCACGGGGAGGATTACCGAAGAGAACGTGTGACGTGCCTGCCACCGTGCCTGGCACACACCCGATTTACCGATTAGATTTTTACTGCTGAGGTACTATAGTAAATAACATACTCCTTTAAATTACACAAGACAAAGTGGCGGTTTCACTCCTGGCTGTGCTAAGACTGTAGCGCAAGAGCTTGTTTACAGGCACAGATAAAGTCGTTGCAATGCCCTGCTTTATGGAACTGTGCTTGGAAAGGAAATGCGCCCTGCTCACCTTCAGAATTCTCCAAGGCCAGCGCCGGGAATCATTCATTCACTGCTGCTGTGTCCGCAGGCTCGGCTGCAGAAATAGTGAAAATACTTCACTCTGTTGTCCCCTTTTGATCTAAGAATTTCTCTTCAGAGTGCCATCTAGTAAAGCTATGTGGCATGCTACGTTCCAGTTGATGCATTAGTTATCCATTGTATTCCTGCGGAAAGTGGGGTCAGAGCCATTGGGAGTGAGAAGTTTGGTTAAATTTCATAAGTTCAACCAATTCAGAGTTAGAACTCAAACTCTATCAACCAATATTTATTTATTCCATTTCATAGCTTATGCCTTGGAGACCTATGTATTCTTTTATCTTTTCTTTCCCTCCCCTCCCCCCCTTTTCCCTTCGCTCCTCCCTGTCCCTTTCTTTCTCTTCCCTCCCCTCCCCTCCCCTCTCTCCTCTCCTCTTCTTTTCTTTGTATGTTTGTTTTTAATTTGATTTATTCATTTGACAGAGAGATCACAAGTAGGCAGAGAGAGAGGGGGAAGCAGGCTCCCCACTGGGCAGAGAGCCTGACACAGGGCTCGATCCCAGGACCCTGAGACCATGGCCTGAGCCAAAGGTAGAGGCCTAACCCACTGAGCCACCCAGGCGCCCCGTCCTCTTCTTTTCTTTTAAGTAGACTCTACATCCAGCGAGGAGTCCCACATGGGATTTGAATATATGACCCCAAGATCAAGACCTGAGCTGAAATAAAGAGTTGGACACCTAACTGACTGAGCCACCCAGACACCCCTACGGAGTCTTAAAATGTAGGATTTGTAGGTTTGCAACCCTATAAATGGAAGAAGACTTGAAAGTCTTTTCACCCTTTCATTTGAGGAAGCTGATGCCCAGACAGGTTAGCTAATTTACCAGGTGGTAATAATAGTTAGTGGTAGTACTGCAGTGCTATAAAATTAAGGAAGAAGGGCTGTATCGTTTTCTCCATCTAATTTGACACAAATCTCACCAAATAATGTTTGGTGATCAGTGATGAGATTTCAGCATATTGCTGAAAAACGCATCGTAAAATTTGCTTAAAAAGTTTTTGCTTGCATTAAAAACTGCCACTAGGTGTCAAGGTTATTCAAGAGAGTTGGACTGTCAGGTGTGTTTCTAATTGCTTGCTCTCCTGTGGCCAAGAATGCCTCATGGAGCCCTCTCTTAATCATTGATTGGTCCATAGGTGATATCTCACTTTGGAGTGACTTATGCATACACTGGATAGCACCCAATAATAATTTGGATAATCTGACTTAAAATTATGTACTGGTATAATCCAAAAAAGTCAACTTTTTTTTTTTTTTTTAAGATTTATTTGAGAGAGAGAGAACACGTGCCTGTGTGTGAGCTGGGGGAGGTCCAGAGGGAAGGAGAGAAAGAGAGAGGAGAAAATCTCCAGCAGACTCCCTGCTGAGCACATAGGATCCTAAGATCACGACCCAAGCTGAAATCAGGAGATGGATGCCCAACTGACTGAGCCACCCAGGTGCCCTATAACTTAACTTTTATGAAATGAAAGATGTGTACAGATTATGTAAATCATAAGGGTGTGCCTCAATTAATTTTCACAGTTGGACACATTGATAAACCTACCACCAAGATAGAAAATTAAAACATTACCAACCCAGAAGTCTCCCTTGTATCTTTCTTTAGTCATTAGTACTCTCCAAGTATAAGCACTACTTTGACTTCTTTCACCATCAGTTAGTTCTGTCTTTTTGAATTTTATATAAATGGAATCATGCTGGATGTCCCATGGTAACTGTTTTTTTTAAATGGTTTAATTTTATTTCATATTGTGTTATGAATTTTTTCCCACGTTCATCACTTATTACTGTTGAACATACCATTATTTGAATATGCCCCAATGTATCCATTCTATTGTTGATGGGCCTTTGGATTGTATATTGTTTTGACTATTACACATAGGTCTGCTGTGTGATCTTCTTGTATATGTACTTTGTGAATATATATATACTTAATTATGTTGAATATATACCTAGGGGTAGATAGTGGAATTACTGGGTCATTAGATATGTGTATGTTCAGCTTTAGAAGACTTATAGTTTTCCAAATTAATTATACAGGTTACCCTTAAACCGTCAGTATATGAGACTTTTAGTTCTTGCATATCGTCACTAGAACTTGGTACTGTCAGTGTTGTTAATTTAATTTATTGAAAAAAAAAATTTTTTTTGAGAGGGAGGCAGTGAGCATGTGCATGGTGGGGGGGAGAGAATCTTAAGCAGGCCTCACACCCAGCACAGAACCCAATGTGGGGCTGGATCTCATAACCCAGATCACAACCTGAGCTAAAATAAAGAGTCAGACGCTTAACTGACTGAGCCACCCAGGCTCCCCAGTATTGTTAATTTTAGGCATTCTGATGGATTTACCGTGGTATCTCATTGTGGTTAGGTTTACATTTCCACGATGACCAAATAGGGTGAGAACATTTTCATGTGTTTCTTGGCCATTTTCATAGAGTCCCTTTTCAAGTTGTTTGCTCATTTTTTCTTTTCAAATTGTTTACTCATTTTTTTTTTCTTTTGGGCTTTCTACATTTTTTTTTATTGATTTGAGAAATTCTTTATTCTGGATACTAATATTCTGTTAGATATATGTATTGCAGATATCTTCTCTCTGTATACAAGTTGCCTCTCCATTCTCTTTATAATGAATTTTGATGAAGATTTTAATATATTATTCATTTTATTAGCCTATCACTTATGATTAGTGCTTTTGGTGTTCTGTTTGTGGAATCTTGGCCCCTCACAAGATTATGAAGATTTTCTCTTTTATTGATTCTAGAAACTTTATTTTTTTACCTTTCATATTGACATCTGTATTTATCTGGAATCGATTTTTGTGTATGTTGTGAGGTAGGGGTCAAAATTCACATTTTCCCCAAATATGGCATTCTTTTGACTAGCATCAAAGCCCTTATTGACAAAGCCCTTTTTTTCTAATTGCAGGACAGTGCCATCTTTATCTCAATCAAGTGGCCAATTATGTGTGAGTTTATTGATCAGTTTATTTAGACTTATGTGTCAATTCTAAAATATTTTAATTATTAGAACTTTATAAATCTTGATATATGAAAATATAAGTCCCCCAGCTTTGTCCTTTTTCTTTAAGATCGCCTTGGCTATTCTTATTTCTTATTTTGCATGTGAATTTAAAATTTGAAAAGATTTTGCAGTACACACATACCACACAAACACATAACACTAGGATTTTGATTGTTTTTTTTTATTGATTGGTTTTTAATTTGAGCTGTAGAGATCAATTTATGGAGAATTTACATTTTTTAAAAAATTTTATTTATTTATTGAGAGAGAGGGAGATAGCGAGAGAGAGCATGAGAGGAAGGAAGGGCAGAGGGAGAGGGAGAATGAGCAGGGAGCCTGATGATGTTTGTCTCCATCCCAGGACCTTGAGATCATGACCTGAGCTGAAGGCAGATGCTTAACTGACTAAGTCACCCAGGCACCCTTAAAGGGAATTTACATTTTAATATTGAGTCTTCCCATTCATGAACATGGTATAGCCTCTTTTTTTTTTTTTTTTTTTTAAAGGACTTCTTTAATTTCTCTCAATAACGTTTTGTTTTTTCAGGGTGTGTGAACACCTTTTATTAAGGTTATTTTTTGATGTTTAATTCTTTACTATTATAAATTCTATTGGCTTTTGATTTTTGACAATCAAAAGCCAATAAAATTATTTATTACCAGCAATAAAAAAGTTTTTGCTGGTATATTGAGCTTTGTATATTGACCTTGCTAAATTCATGTGTTAATTTTGTGCCTGTAGGGTCTTTGTATTTTCTACTAATGCAGTCATTCCGTGAATAATTATTCTGTGAATAATCACACTTTTACTTTTACCTTTTATTATCTTTATTTTTTTATTTTTAAAGATTTTATTTATTTATTTGACAGATACAGATCACAAATAGGCAGAGAGGCAGGCAGAGAGAGAAAGAGGAAGAAGTAGCCTCCCTGCTGAACAGAGAGCCCGATGTGGGGCTTGATCCCAGGACCCTGGAATCCTGGCCTGAGCAAAAGGCAGAGGCTTTAACCCACTGAGCCACCCAGGCGCCCCTATCTTTATTTTTGAAAATTATTTATTCTTTTTGATACTGGCTGAAACCTACAGCATAAGTTGAATTGAGATAGTGTTAACAAATACCCTTTTTCTGATTGCAGTGGGGAAAAGTCTTAACATTTTATCATTAAATGTGATGCTTGTGGTAGATTTTAAAATAGCTACTCTACAACAAATTAATGTGGTTGATTTTTTTTTTTTTAAGATTTATTTATCTTTAGAGAGAGAGAGACAGTGAGTGAGAGTTGAGGGAGGGGAAGAGGGAGAGAATCTTAAGCAGACTCCCCGTTGGGTTCAGAGCCTGACACTGGGCTTGATCTTGGGACCCTGAGATTCTGACCTGAGCCAAAATCAAGAGTCAAACACTTGACTGACTGAGCCACCCAGGTGCCCCTAGGGTTGATTATAAGAAAATGATTACTATTGGGTTCATTTTATCAAATACTTTTTTGGTGTTTATGTGAAGAGGTGATAATGCTAGGAATTTGCCTGTTGAGAGTGACGAAACTCTTCCTAGAGGAAGGAGGAGAAACTTCAGCTTCTCCTGAAGGGTCATGGTCATCAACAGGGGTCCAGACTTTGCAATTATAAATGGTAAGTTCTTGAGACCAGGAGAAACATGATGAAATTTTTAAAAATATGTGTCTGTTTGTAATGTGCACTGGAAAGAGCAGAGGCTAGCAACAGATAGATTAATAATAATCCAGACTTGTTAAAGAGAGGTAAGGATGTGGAGCCAGTGAAGGAAAATTAAAGAAGTGAATCAGAAGTGGTTTTAGGAGGCATAAATATGATTGTTGTTAAATGTATTAGAAAAGAATCTTCAAATTGATTCAAAGACAAGGTTCCAGGGTCTGGATGTTAATGGTTTTCACAGACTGCAATGGGAAACTGGGAAAAGGATTTTGGGGGGGAAAAGAATAAATCATGACTTCAGTTTTGGGTGCTGGTAAGTGAGGCTTTTCCCCCAAGGTAGAATGGTAAGCCATTTGTGTGTAAGGGAGCTATCTTGGCTGCAAATCTCCAGTGTTTATCACAGTTCCAAACATGATAAGACTATCTGTATAAAAATCACAAGAATCTAAGTGTTTGTTAGATTGTTCAGTGATAATCTATGTGGGAAAAGGTAGAGTGAGATTTAGGAGGGGAAATTAGGTTTAGAGATATTGATCTGAGAGATAATAATTGAGTCTCTGGTAGTTGAACTTCCTAAGAGATCAAACAAAGAGAGAAAGGACATCTTAAAACCAATGAGAATTCTGGAAGATCCCCCTCTGTATGTCATAAAATATTTTATGAACCTGGAAGGTGAAGCATATTGAAATTGGAGGTTTATGAGTGAAAATAAAAGAAGCGTCCTTATGTAAGTAGGCAACCAGCAGCCTTCAAGATGAAGGAAATGACTGTGTCTTAGACAAAGTTTGGCACCCAGAAAGGTCTCCAGATAGCGTATGGCTTGCTCTCGTGTGACACTTGTGTTCATTTAGATGCTGGTTGAAAGCTGTTTTCAAATTAAAGTTCAACTGCAGACTTGTGCAAGTACTTCATAGCCCTATTCTTGATGACTCCAGCAAGTTGTCATCTACTTGGTCCTCATGAACAAAAATGTAATTATTTTCATCCTCCAAACCATGGCTTTTTGCAGAGATGAAGTATGTGTCAAACCACAACACCTGGTATCTACTGTTCCCCAGATTTACCAATGCTTTTTTAGCAGGCTCAGTGGTTTCCCAAATAGCAGCATGCCGCCTCCAACCTTTTTTTAGTCTTAAAATATATGATCTATGACGTCTTTTTCATTTTTGAATCCCTAGTGATTGAGAAAGTTATTTTTTTTTTTATAAATGGGAGCATTAATGACAGTACATATGATTAAGTAGGGACTTTATAGTTTCTTTATATTATATATTTCTTTATATTTTAATGGCAGTTTGGAAAATTAACTGTTTGAAAGCATGAATTATTTCTGCTTGGCTTTATTTATGAGGGTAAAGTCTTTTATTATTTGGTTAATTTATTTAGATTGTTTAGTACTATGTTCATGTCTATATCTTCAGAGCCAGAAAAGACTCTGTAATTGCATTTAAACACTCTGACCTGATGGAAACATATTTAGCCAAAGTTAGGATAAATTTATTTTCAAATTAAGTATTTTAATAGCTGTTTGGGCTCACGGACTCAAGCACAGGTCAGAAATACTTCTTTGGAAGGTATTTTCGGAATTGGCTGTTTTATATTGAATGCATTATCAGAGAATACAGGTTATTTCTGATGTGAAAAGTTAAAGGTTTTTTGTATCTATGCATATGGTTAGGTCACTGGTGAGGAAAAGGAAGAAAGGATTTTCATTACATGAATCTTGCATTTCATGTAGAAGATTGTACAGAAGTTCTAAAATCTTAAAATCTCTAAAAATGTAAATGAGTTAATGAAAGTGTTACTTTCTAATTAGGGGGAAAAAACCCTTTTAAAAATTGGCTTTATTGTAGTATTGGGCAAGATTTCAAATGACCTCAGATTTGGAATATATGTTCTTTCATTGGAGAACGGTCTGAGATTATGCCTTTAATTTAGAAATAACTCATTTTAGTCTGTTTAAGAGGAAAATACCAAAACTATCTTGATTCAGTTGGCTTGCTTGTGTATTTTGCACAAATAGAGATGCCATTGAACACAGAATGATTCCACGATTATTGATAAGGATCATCATAGCGTGGTATGTGGGGGAGGCTCAGTGGGTTAAGCACCTCTGTTTGGCTCAGGTCTTGATTGCAGGACCTTGGAACTGAGCCCCTCTTGGGCTCCCTGCTCAGTGGGGAGCCTACAGCTCCCTTTCCCTTTACCCCTTCCCCTGCTCCTGCTGTGCATGTCTCTCTGTCTCTCAAATAAAAAATTTTAAAAATTTATCATCGTAACATAATATTTAAAATCATGAAGGCTAGATCTCAACAGCCTATTTTAAAATCCTCCTTTTGCTGCTTATTAGGCAAGTTACCTAACTTCTCTGTGTTTCCACATCTGTAAAATGAGAAGAGAAATACCACTGACCTCACAAGGGTGTGAGGAATATACATGTAGGGTAGTTAGGAGTTAGAACAGTTCCTCCCCTGTGGAAGTCCATGCCTTTGCTGATTCTGCAGCCACTCCTCTCCCCCCACCCCCTTCTAAATCCTGAGAAATAACACCTCTCTCCTCAGACAACACTATGAATTCTGTTCTCTGGCCAGCAGCTTTCCCTCATTGTATCTCCCAAAATGTATTTAGCTGCCTTTAGGCATCAAGTTAGAGAATGTGTGCTAGGATGCTCTTTGATGTGTCTTTTAAAAATCAGATGTTTTTTGAATGATACCATATTTTTTTTTAAAGATTTTTTATTATTTATTTGACAGAGATTACAAGTAGGCAGAGAGGCAGGCAGAGAGAGAGAGGAGGAAGCAGACTCCCTGCTGAGCAGAGAGCCGGATGTGGGGCTCGATCCCAGGACCCTGGGATCATGACCTGAGCCGAAGGCAGAGGCTTTAACCCACTGAGCTACCCAGGTGCTCCGAATGATACCATATTTTAATTAAAAGGTAAAAATACATTCCCCATGCGTATTGGGGAAAAATACCAGTGAGCACTGAACCTGCTTCCTCTTGATAATTATTTGATAATTTTCACTTGTGAACGTTTCTTAACTATTAGAATGGAGATTAATCCATATTTATTTATTGGACTAATTCTAGTTCAGTATTTTACTTTTATGTATGTCACCAAATGGGATTTTTAAGCCTCCATTTGACCAGTCTTTGTTTTGAATACGCTTTTGATACTCCTTGGCTGCCGCTATTTTTGAAATTATTCTAATTTTCTGGAGTATTTAAAAAAAAAGATAAACTTATGTAACTTACATACACTTCAGGAATATTTCTCTAGTCAGTTTTTAACTAGTGGTTGGCTGTGTGTGTGTGCACGTGCTCACACACATGTATGTGCACGTAAATGTACTATCTGGACATATTTTCACTGAATATGAGTAATATTTTGAATATTATTTGAATTTATTTGAATTTGAATAATATTTTGAAATATTTCACTTATGAAGGTTGGGAATGTCAGAAATATCTTAAATCATGGAACATAAAGTTTGTGAGAAAGGTCTTCTATGGTCAGTTTTTCTTGGAATTAGCTTCTTTAAGTCACTTTAGTGTTCCTGATTGAGTACACCTAATATAAATCCCTTTATACTGTAAGACAGCCTACGTAAGACACTAGAAGTCACACTTTTAGAATTGTTTTTATTATTTATTTGTAACAAATCATCTTTCTACATTATAGACTTTTTTTCCATGTTTGAGCCCCTCTTTAGCTCCTAGGATGCTCTTTGATGTGTGTGTGTACCCACACAGTAAATTTTACATGTTTGTACACACACACACATATGAATGTTCTGAGACTCAAATGTACTGATGACTTCATGCATATTGAAATGTCTCTTCTTCCCCACTTTTCAAGGCTTAACTTTATTTCATCTTCCTCTGTGACACTTAGGTGGAGGTCCTTCAACTTCCCACTCTACTTTGTTCTTCCACCAGAGTTCCTATTTTGTTATGGAAGGTGTGACTTGATATAGGCTAGAGAATATGGACTTCGGTCACAGTTATTTTTATTGTAAAGTGTGGGTATTTAATCCTAAGTCATCATGCTTTGTACATCTAATTCTTTTGTATTAGATAATATAAGCAGCTAGTCAGTGTTAAACATAGGGTAAGTAGCCAGTGGATGGTAGCTATCATTGTTATACTTATTTTATTTATTTATATTTGTCTCGCCTTTGTTTGTGAGCTTCTTTAAATCCGGTATTGTGGCATAGGATTTTTAATGTCCTCAGTTCCTGGCATATAGGCAATTCATGGATGAATTAACAGAATATATATACCATGGAAGAAATACCACAATTACACATCAGCAGACCTTCATCATCTGCTAGCAATTACTTGGATTATATTTGCTTTGACTCCCAATATCCGTATTTCTCCAGTGTTTAAAGGAGTCTTTGATCCTTGTAAACAAGAATCAACCTAATATATCATTTGTCATTCTCAACAAATAGTATTTTGATTTTCTGGTATTATTTAGTCATGAGAGAAGCATATGTTTATGCAATCCATTTGACGGTTTACTAATTTGCTCATCGTTGAGAAATACTAATTGATAATGTATTTATGATGACAGCTTGCTATCTGTGGTGGGCCAGATTATGAGCTACATAGGGTAATGATTATGATGTCTGAATGCGCAAACTGGACAAAACTGTTGTTCAGTGAGGCACTTGGCAACCTGTAAGACATTCATTAAAAATATCAAATAAATCCTCTTGTTTCTGTATCATTATATCAAACTGTCAGTAAAACAAATCTATTAAGCTCTTTGATCCATCCTTCAAATTCTATTTTAAAATCCGCCTATGTTAAAATTCCTCTGGGTTCAGATATTTGAAGAGATTGAACATGAAAGTAACCTAAAAATATCTTGTCTGATATTTTCTAATTATTGTTAAATATTTTGAGATTGCAAATTTCATTTAAATGTCAACTGTAATTAAATGTGTGCCATTTGTTTTTCCACTCAGGTCTTGCAGTTTGATGAAATGTTTTTCCCCACAGTTTAATAAATATTTGTTTTATTTCACATGAATTAATTCAAAACTGGATAAGAGCAACATATTTTAATCAACTATTGTTGTGATGGACTAGAAAATAAATTTACTCCCTAAGCAAACTGTTTACTATGCATTTGAATATAATTTATCTTGCTTAGTATTGGCAACTTAAACACAGAAGGCAATAATTAATAGGAAAGCCAAATACTGCATACTGCATACAGAATAAGGCAACTTATTTTTCTTGAATATATAAAATTTATAATTACCCCATAATATACATGCCTCGCAATGTACAGACAACACTCATTGAACTGAAGTAGTAGAGAAATTATTAGGCTTGTGTGAATTACACATTTTTAATTGGTACCAACTATGTGTTGATCATGATTATATTTTCAGTTTTCAAAATCGGAAGCTTGCTTTTTAATGTATAAATCACACAACCACATTATACTTGCATAATGTGTTAGGAAGGGAACTGGCACCCTATTATTTTGTTCCTCCCACCAGCCCCTTGGAAACTCCAAAGAGTTGTAATATCTTTAGTACAATGGTTTAAAACACATCCTGATACAAAGGATTGAGAGAAAGTTGTCAGTGCTCTTCACATGGGAATGCAAACGTGTGTGTGGCCAAGGCACTTTTGGCAGAATGTGGTGTTGCGTGCCCTCGTTTCCTGTACGAGTACGAATTGCATGTGCTTATATTTGTGTTGTAATCTAAATCACATAAATTAGACATATGAAGACAAAATTTAATCATCTTGTCAGTTCTTTGCAATACAAATCAGATTTTTGACTGTGCAGCCCCGATAAAATGGCAATTACACTTAAATATGAGCATAGCATAAATTACTTTTCAAACCATTATATTGAGCACAATATATGTAAAAGAAATGCTTAATTCATTTGCTATGGTTACTTTCTTTTAAAGGTTTATTTGTTCTCTGTCTGCAAAGAATGATGCGATGTAATGGAAACTGAAAACAGATTAAAAGAGTAATTTCCATGTTGGTGTGCTTTTGCTTTACTCCCTCCCTCTGAAAATGGGCTGTTGATTCAGTGAACTCTGTTCTTCAGTGTTTGCTCAGGCTTCGGGCCATACCTTATTCCAAGTGAGACCTTAATTCGTAAAGTTTGCTCTTTCTGTGTTGTCTATTAATAGTGAAAAATTCCTGGGTGGAAGCATAATTTCAGAGAAACATAAAGCTGGAAATATGGAAGAACGTTTTTTTTTATAAATGGAGCATTTTCAATTGATTTCTGTGTAACTAATAGAATTCCATAAGATTTTTGGTTGTTAAGGGCCTGAAATTCCCTGCCTCCTGTTTCTCTTAGCAGTTACATCATTGAATTCTCTTAATGGAGGAATTGGAGACACTGTACTTTGAGAGCCTAGGGGTGTGATCCTGTCGTCTATCCTAGGACGTTCCTATAAAAAACACACAACCAGGACTGACAGTAGTCATGAAGAAGTGTAACTCGGATTCGAGTAGGTCATTGTTTGTTCCTAGTTCTCAGGAAAGTTTAAGTGGAAATAAGAGTCTGTGCTTGACCATGAATGTAAGGAGGAGGGTTGGGACTGACATTTGTTGAATAACTGATAAGTGCCAGAGTGCCTGGTAAGTACATTGTACATTCTCCTTTTCAAAGTTCATAGCCGCCTCCCCAACGAGATTTTATTTATTTATTTGAGAGAGAGAAAGAGTGCGCACACAGTCACAAGCAGGGAGCGGAGCGGGTGGCGGGAGGAGGAAGTAGTAGACTCCCCACTGAGTAGGGAGCCCAGTGGACGTGGGGCGCCATCCCAGGACCCTGGGATCAGGATCAGACCCGTGCTGAAGGCAGATGCTTAACCAACTGAGCCACCCATGCGTCCCGTGATACAGGATTAATAAACGAGGAACAGGGGACACAAAACTTAAACAGCTTGCCTTAAGTCACATTATTGCCGAGTGTTAATGCTGGTGTTCCTGCTATTTGGTATTCATGTTGTGATCTTTTCCCGACATGAGAAAGCACACAGTCCTTCTCAGATGCAGCGTGTCATTTATTCATGTGAGATCCTGAAATTGTGTGTGTAGAAGAGTACTTGGTGTTTGTATGTCATCACCTGAATTGCCTGATGAGTCAAAGAAAAGGGGTGGAACTTTGTGCCCGAGTTTTTGTCTCAGTTTTGTCTCCCTTTTGTTAAGGGAGGTAATGCTAGAAAGTAGGTATGTAATTATAAAATATATCCAGGAAATAATCTGCCTTGAAGTTTTTTGTATTATCTTTTTTAATTCATGAGGTCTTCGCTATGATGGTTTTGTGTTAATAAATTTAATGGAAATTGGATTACTTATTGTAAAGACACTGCTCTCTCTGTGGACTCTACCTACCCTAGCTGAAGCGATTTCTGTTAAAACTTGGGGAATTCATGAGATACAAAGAATAATGATTACTCTTTAATAATAAATCATGAAAATTATATGTATTTCATATGTAGACATTATTTAGAATGCAGAACCACATTCCCCAAGTGGAAAATAACCAACTGTCTTTTCCTATTTGTGGTGAGAGGCGTCTCTAAAATTGGATATTCATATAGACATAACTTGCTGACTGCTTATGGCCTATGTTAAAGAAGAATATCTGAGGACTAGTTTGCTTCTCTATAGAAAACGATGTTTGTGCCACGGAAATCCGTGTGTCTTTTCTCAGCTGTGAGAAGTCTCATGCTGTACAAGTTCAGGTAGGTGTCACCTGTCACCTAGCAACAAGCTCACTGCTTTGTGTCTTCAGCATCTCTTTTCAGTTTTAAGTCAAAATAGCTATGAAAACGTAGCACTTAGATATGCATTTATCTCCAGAAATATTTAGATTAACCTTCAAATATTTTTAGTTCCCAAGATAACTCACTGCGACAGATAAGACAGAAATAACTTTAAATGAAAGAAGGTAACGTATATATCAAAAACCTTGAGGCACAGCACGGCCAAGGTGGGTCTGTTACATAATATCATCGACTTAAATTCATAAAGCCTGCTTGTCGGAGTCCCTAATTGGCTTGAAAAGTTTTGTGAATATGTATATAAACCTTTGTTACCTGACTTTTTTTTTTTTTTAATCAGCCCTTGAAAACACAAGATCACAGCTAATGAAGCAGTGATTTGTGAAACTAAATCTAGAAGACGGAATTCCAAATGGGATTGCTGTATCATCACCAGAATTCAATTTACTTGAAACAGAGCAACTAAATTACCTTTGGGCAGAGAGTAGAATACCCTGAGTAGTCAGATGTCTATAAGCACCTTTAAAAGGTGTCTCTCTGTCTCTGTTTAAAGATACATAAAAGGGATTTTCAGAGGAACTGGCAACAAGTGTACTTATGGTTCCTGAAGTATGCAGAATGTATTGAACACTCACCTTTAGAGATGGAGAGCGTAACAGATCATTTCAGGTCTGATGAAGAGCTAGCAACCTGTTACTACAGGTGATGAGATAGTGCCCCTACCCTAAAGTGTAACTCCTTCTTCATTAAGCTGGGTAATATCCCTGGCCCTTCTGACCAAGGGTCGGTTCTATTGTCCAGGATACTTAACTGTCTTTGAATTACAAAGGTCGCTTAGAATTCCTTTTAGGAAATTTTAGGGGAGGAAAGGAGTTCAAAAGGAATAGAATTTAGAAGATGATTCCCTATTGCTACAATTTCTCCAGACTCACCATTAAAACAGGAGTGTTTACTAACAGTTCTAGGCAGCAATTATTTTTATTTAAAAGTAAGTCTAAACTTCTTTCCAAAATGTAATATATCATGCCTTTTCTTATTTCTCATATTTTAGTTTGTGTTGAAATAAGGGACCAACCCTTTGCTTTTTCTTTACCTGACAATTGAGAATCATTTTTGGAGCCAGGAAAGTAAGCACCAAAACATATGTGATGAATTTTTGATGAGGGCAGTGGCCTTTAAAAACTTCTGTGCTGTGAGAAGATTTACGGGATAATTTTACAAACCTATTTGGCAGACTTAAGTAATATATTAATTAGGAAATTGATGAGATATTAACTGTTGCTGGAAAGGTGCCATTTTCCTATTTTACATCATGGCTTGATTTTGATGGGGATTTGGGGAACAACACAAAGGACCCCTAGCATGAATAAAGTAGACATTCGTCTGTTTTGTGGTCTCAATTTTGGGAAGTCCTGTTTTTTCTTGCTTAATCTGGGCCACTGATTAAGGAGTGAGAATTCCTATGTGAATGACAGCACACACTGCTGCAGAGACATGACCTCAGTTGGGGTAGGTGGTAGACAAACAGGTGTTAACTGTTATCCTACCCCTGCTTCTGTGGAGAAGGAAGTGGGGATGCTGGTTGGATGAATTGTTTCAGGTCAAATGGCCAGTGGGAGACAGCGGTGAGCCCAGGGATTGGTCTTCTCAGCTCTAAACTGCGTCTTCATTTGCTGTCACATGTGCTACTTAAAGTATTGGGGTGCTCGAGGGGAGCTGCCGGTCATGAGATGAGCTTGAGCACTCTTTGAGGAGTGTGAATTAAACAGAAAACGAAAGTTAGCATTATACCAGGCTCTCAGGTTTGAAAGATACAGAGGTATACATTGAAGTTGTAGGTGGTTGCAAAGACAAACCAAAAATCCATGCTCAGATGTGGAGCTAAGGAGTTCTAGAAGGACCCTGACATTATCTAACTAGTTACCTTGGGCATGAAATTAATCATCATTGTCAAATCAATCTTAAAATAATTCATGTACTCAAGTCCCAGAACTGCTTTCAGTACAAATTATATCACTAGGCTACTTTGTAAATCCCCAAATGCTGTCAAAATGTGGGATATTATGTTGGGTATAGTTCACATTATTTAATGTTTTAGTCAGCAGATTAATTTTATCTAAAAATACAAATTAGATAACGGAGGCCCTAGTTACGTGGATAGGAAGAATCCGCATGACTGATAGAAACATGAGTTTATTTTGTTTTCCTTCCGTTTGTCATTACTACCTTCATTTACTCATCTGACAGCATTTATTGATCCCCCTAAAATGTGTGGGGTAATGTGCTCTGTTTCCGGAAATAAAGATGGGTGTGGCACTCTGATAGCAAGGGCTTCTGTTTCTCTGGGGAGCATAAATTGGTAGAGTCTGTTTAAAAAAAAACATTTTGAAAAACCAGGAAAAAAAGTTCCTATTATTTTGATGTGGTAATTGCACTTCTATAACTGTATTCTAAGGCAGTAATTAAAGGTGCAGACTTAGAGCAGCCAAGTATAGTAGACGAGGGTGTCCGGCTCGGGGGTGAATGGTGGTGAAGATCTGCAGCTCGGGGGTGAATGGTGGTGAAGATCTGCCCTGGGCTCTGCTCATTGGGCCCCCTCCCTCCTAATTAGAGTCTCTACCTGTCTGCCCAGAGAGGGCGTCCCTTCCAGTGGTGCAGTGTCATCACCCCGGCTAGCAGAGGCCCTGGTGGCTATAAGATTGACAAAGAAAGATGTTTAAATGTTATCAGCAGTAGGACAAAATCATAAATTATTAGACAAAAATTAGGGAGTAAATATATCTCTACAGTGGAGTGTTACAAATTTTGGACTAAGCATCAGGAAGTTGAATATCATGTGAAAATGGCCAAGATATATCAAAGTGTGGGGGGGTGGGAACCTACAAAATTGGAATGTAAGATTGAAGCCAGTTTTTGACGTACCTAGTACATTCTGCTAAGTTGGAACTGATCGATTTAGATATATTTTGAAGACTAGAAAGGACAGGACGTGTTTGATAAGAACATGGTGTTTTAGATGACTTTTTAATAATTTCAAGGGAAACCATATTATGGTTTCATAATGTAAAATAGAAGAATTACACTCTGAATTTCCAGAGAATTTTTCTAGTTTGCCATTTTAATATTAAGATATTATTGGGGCGGGGGGCGCCTGGGTGGCTCAGTGGGTTAAAGCCTCTGCCTTCGGCTTAGGTCATGATCTCAGGGTCCTGGGATCGAGCCCCGCATCGGGCTCTCTACTCATCGGGGAGCCTGCTTTCCCCCTCTCTCTCTCTGCCTGCCTCTCTGCCTACTTGTGATCTCTCTCTGTCAAAATAAATAGATAAAATATATTAAAAAAAAGATGATATTGGGGTACCTGGGTGGCTCAGTCGTTAAGTGTCTGCCTTTGACTTAGGTCATGATCCCAGGGTCCTGGGATTGAGCCCCACATGGGGCTCCCTGTGGAGGGAGGAGGCTGGAGCCTGCTTCTCCCTCTCCCACTCCTCCTGCTTGTGTTCCCTCTCTCGCTTTGTCTCTCTCTGCCAAATAAATAAATATAATCTTTAAAAAAATTATTAAAATGTTACATTTACATTATATTGCTTTTCAGTAGCATTTCTAGTAGTAAAAACTGTAGTATATACATTTTGAGATATAAGCATGTTTTTTAATATGTAAATATTACATATGTATAGAGAGAGAAGTGGAGAGGAAGGAAGGAGGGGCCAAAGGGGAAGAGAGAAAGAGAGAAGGAGAAATTGGTTAATTGATTGATTAACTTAAAACTGGAATAAAATTAAAAGCCAGTCTGCCTTACAGACCAAGCCCATGGAACTTGTGAATCGTGCTATGTTTCATTTAAGGCCCTATGAGCGAGTGAACCCTTTTTCTATTCAAATGTCTGGAGACTCATGCAGAGGAAATAGCACCCATGCCGTGCTACAGGGGTGAGCCGCCAGCAGAGTGGGTGCTGCTAAGAACGCCAAGGCCTGTCCCTTTTGAGTGTAATTCCGAATGAAAAAGCAAAATCAATTATGCCTACTAAGCTGGCTTAACTGAATGCCAAAGAAAATTTGCCTCATGAAAAGGGAATTCTGAAGCAAGTTACATAATGTGCTGAATGAAAATAAACAGGAGGACTTTCAAGGTACTTCCACATGAGGCAAATGCTTTATTGTAATCAGAACTCTCTAATCCAGCAATATTTAATTATATTTAGTGAGATCCAAATGGTCCTGGGGATATGGGAGATTAATTTTTTGGGGTACCTGGGTGGCCCAGTCAGTTAAGCATTTGACTGGACTCTTGGTTTATTTAGGTTCCGGACATGATCTCAAGGTTGTGGGGTTGAGTCCTAGGTGGTGGGCTCTGGGCTCAGCAAGGAGTCTGCTTGGGAATTCTCTCCCTCTGCTCCTCCCCTCTGCTCCTCCCCTCTGCATCTCTCTCTCTCTCTCTCTCTTGCAAATAAATAAATCTTTAAAAAAAATAAAAAGTTGCTTGGGTATTGATCAACATGGAGGCACCAAAAAGTATTCATATTAATTATGCTGCATATGTATCAACTGTAAAGAGGGGAAAAAATCATTTCCTCTGGAAAACAGCATTACTTAAAAATCCCTTGGTTGCTAAGAATAAGGGAGCCAAGTGCTCCACTAGGAATATTTGTGACTTTCATATATTAAATTTACTTTTAAATCAATTTCTGCCATTTTGTCCTCCCCTTTGTCTCTCTGGTACCTCCCTTTCTTTTTCTTCCCTCCCTCGACTCTCTTTATCCAGATCCTCATTATCTTGTGCTCAGGGGCTGTCCTAGTTGGAGATAGTACTTTTATTCCCTCATTTCTCCACTTTGCCCTTTAGTGGCTGGTAAAGAGCAAGCAGAAAACAAACAGCTAATGAAAAAAATATTCTGCGACTGTTGTTTTGATTATCTCATTCTACCAATGAAGAGCCTAAAGAGTTGCAGAATGAAATTGTTCACTCCCCAGTGGAAGAATGTCATCAAGATGTGGAACTTTTTCTCATTATTTGTTTTTGTGTGTGTTTCTTGCAGGATCAATGTGACTCTAGAGACAAATGGATGAATGAATATCCATATGAAGAGGAAAACAATAAAGGTTGGTTAGTCAGATTTTATATAACTGCATTGAAAATCTTAGGTTGAACATGACTTTGGGGCCGTTATTCTCATTAGAACACTTCTTTGTCTGGATATGGGACAGAAGTCAATACTTCGATACATACATCTATCTGTGAAGTGTAATTTAAAAATTTAAAATGCGTAAATATGAAGAAATTTATAAGGAAGAAACCCCTTTTTGTGTAAGTCTAGCTGTTATCAGTTTCATAGAACTTAGGCTGGAATTAAGGAATTAGCTTATTGATGAATATTGAGAACTGGAAGACCACTGGATACAGCTGATCCCTGGGACAAAGAAAAACAAAAGAAACCAGCTTTTGTGTAAATATATGTTAGTTCCTACAAGCGTAATCCTGATACCAGCGCCACATGGCATAGGATTGCTGTCAGATGCTGTCTTCTTTGTGCCAGCTGAGTCAGCTTTCCTCAGAGGAGCGGGATGACTTTGAAGGGCTTTTCACTTTGGTTTTTCACAGACAGGTACCACTGTAAATTAGAGGGGGAAAAAAGTCTTGTGAATTTCAATAGTAATCAAATACTGGCTGTCACTTTATGTGTGGCAGTTATTTGAGCCTTTCTCCTACTCTCTACTGGTTATGATATAAAAATCATAGGCAAAAGAAAAGGAATTACAGTATGTTAAACTATCTCTTTCCTAAGATTTTCACACTTTACAGGTCTGTTTCACAGACATGTGCCTCATACACTTGTGGAGCTGCGCAGTACCTGCCATTTCGTATTTTCCTTCCTGCGTTGCTCCTGCTACTGTCAAGTCAATGTACATCATGCTGTGTCTTTTTCTGCCAGCCTATCTTCGCAGTTGCTTCCAGATAATTTTCCAGGTTATATCTTTCATTTAACATTGCCTTCTTCCCTCATCATTGCTAAAATTACTCCTTTCTAGTACTTGTATCTGGAAGATTTTCGACCTCTAGAGGGCGCATGGATTCACACATGATACAAGGGAGACTTGAGGGTATATGGTAATATTGTTTTTCTTGACCCAAGTATTGCCTACATGGGAGAATTTACTTTGTGAAAATTAATTGTGCTGTGTATTTTTTTTAAAAAGATTTTATTTATTTGAGAAAGAAAGAAAGAAAGTATGTGAGAGTGAAAGAGCGAGAGAGCTCGTGTTCGTGAGCATGGTGAGGGACAGAGGGAAAAGTAGGTTCCCCGTTGAGCAGGGAGCCCAATGCAGGATTCAAACTTGGGACCCTGGGATCATGACCTGAGCCGAAGGCTGATGCTTGACCAACTGAGCCCCTATACTGTGTATCTTTATTTGGATCAGTGAGTTGCTATTGAACTGGCTTTGGGTGGGGGGATGGAGGGGTGCGGTCTGTATTGCCCATCGTGTAAATACTCTCATTATGATTGGTTTCAGTGATTTAACAACTAGCTTGCAGGGATCTTTAATATTTAACAACTGGCACTTGTGCTCTGGGGATGAGCTAGCACCAGCACACCACTGATAATTTCATTCATAAAGTAAAGTTAAACGGTATTATGGACTCCCTAAGGCAAAGGTAATAAATTTAAAATTTCCTGCTTTGTCCCTATGTAAATATGGAAACTTTCACTCGTTATCATGCAAAATATGTTTTTTTAATAAATATTTTTATTTTTTATAAACATATAAAGTATTTTTATCCCCAGGGGTACATGTCTGTGAATCACCAGGTTTACACACTTCACAGCACTAACCATAGCACATACCCTCCCCAATGTCCATTACCCCACCCCCCTTTCCCAACCCCCCTCCCCCCAGCAACCCTCAGTTTGTTTTGTGAGATTAAGAGTCACTTATGGTTTCATGCAAAATATGTTTATCCCTTATATATGATGTTGGTATAGTATTACTTTATATTTTCATTCAATTTTTATTAAATTTTTTTGTTTGAGTAGATCAGTATTAACTTTGTGAGTTTATTTATTTTGACAATGTCATTGTTCTGTAACTAATTTGATGACAACTGAAGATGATGGCAAAGAGAATCATTGTGTTACTACTTACCCTGAGGAAAAACTCTGAAAATATTATCTTGATTGACTATAATATATGTGATTCATTCTAAATGATTGTGCCTCCTAGCTTACAAAAGTCTTATTCAGAAGTCTGTACAGAGGAAGGAGCAGTGAGTATTTCACTTAACGTGTTTGTCCCAAAGAATTATTATTATTTTTTTCCTTATTGCTGTTTTTCATGTTTTGGTCTGTATTTTCAGTTACAGATGCCTCAGAACAGAAAATACATTGGTACTTCTTTTTAAACCTGCTTGAATCAGGTTGAATCAGGTGCTGTTAGTTTTTAAATGATTTTTTTTAAAGATTTTATTTATTTATTTGACACAGAGAGATCACAAGTAGGCAGAGAGGCAGGCAGAGAGAAAGGAGGAAGCAGGCTCCCCGCCAAGCAGAGAGCCAGACTCGGGGCTCGATCCCAGGACCCTGAGACCATGACCTGAGCTGAAGGCAGAGGCTTAACCCCCTGAGCCACCCAGGCACCCCAGATGCTGTTAGTTTTAACAATGTCTGATTCAGGGAGAAAATTGCAGAGCTTGAAAATTTATCTTTTCTATATATTAAGTGTATTGACAAGGTCACTTTTAAGATGAAGTATTTCAATGTCAGCAGTGCAAGCAACATTGCCACTGTTTGTGTAATTGAAAAGACATTTGAATATCACTTTTAAAACCATTTAGTATGTTTCCAGTTTGTGACTAGAGATAAAATCTTGCCAAGAGCCAGAGAATATCATGCTGTGTCTTTCTGCTTAGGTTCGAATATTTAAATGGCCTAAATAGCATTTGCAGAATTCCTTTTGTGGCCACACCAAGAGTCTCACTTGCACTAGCAGTCTTCATCTTCTCTTTGAAAAGAGCTATATTTGCATTAAGTCCTTTCCCTTACTCAAGTGTTAAGTTCTTTTATTCACTTTCATTGCACTTGATTTTGTCCCCTTACGATCTGCCATTGGAAAACATCAAGGAAATTCAGAAAAGATCCCATCTTCCATCATTTTCTGTGCCCAAATATTGGCAGGAAATATGGCATATATGCTCTCGAATGTATTTCACCAGTTGCTGTCCCTATGAATGAGGTGGCTTGTTCAGGGCCTGGGCTCTGCAAACCTGGCCTTGCCCCATCTGTCTTCCAGCCACCCCAGGGTATGTTTACCGAGTGCTTCTCAGCTGCTGGTTTAGAGCAGGTGTCCAAAACATGCGCGTGCATATACATGAGCCCCCCTCACCAGAGTTCACATTCAGTCTTCTGCTCTGTGACTACCTCTGAGGAACAGCTGCTTACACCGTCCAGCACCAGCAGTGGATGACTTTTACTTCTGGTATTTGGAAACCACGAGGACAATAGCAAGCTTTGCTGAGGAATCTTTAATTTCCTACCAAAAAAGAGTTTATAGCATAGTGATGGGCACAAATAGTGTGGCTGCTTTAAAGGTCTTTTCCATGAAGTTCCAAGGCTCACTCTTCAACACAGGATAGAATCACGGCAACCTAGCCTTTCTTCCATTTTCAACTAAGTAGGCAGAGTGGCTCGGGAAACCCCAGGGTAATGTAAGTAAAACGTGGTCAGCGCTGGGCTACTATACGTTTCTGTAGAGTAGTCGCTTAGATAGTAAACATGGACTAGAACAAACAAACAGAAAAACCCAGAAAAACAAGTCGTGACACTATAATGATCTGTCTGGATGATCGTGGATCGGTGACGACTTTTCTGAATTTTAATTTTCTCAACTGCATAGTGGAACTTGTCCTATTTCAATGGTTGTTAATGGCGGAAAGGAAGTATGATGTTTTCAGGAAAACATTTTAAAGCGTAGAGTTCTAAATGTGAGCTTGGTACTGATACTATTATTTTTATAGCACGAGAGAGATTCGTGACTTTGTTCTATGACTTCACATTATAAAGTCATTTTCAGAATTGGAAGCACCCTCAAACGTCACTAACTCTTACTTGTGCTTGGGGTGTGGCAGCCTTCTGGAAGGGTTGGTTGGTTCCATCAGCCTTATGTTGAGTACTCTTTGGAATTTATACTATACGTGGCAGTTCATTCTACTGTCAGGCATATATAATTATATTACAAGTTTATCCTCATATGGAGCCAAATTGGTAGATGTGATAATGATGGAAACTAGTGGGTATATCACATATTTATTAAAATAATCATCCTGAATTAGGTCACTCTTCCATCAAGTCGTTTCACCTTTGGGTATCTAATTTCTCTTATCTAGGAAATGAGAACAAAATAATATACAGGGATCTGAGAAATATTATGCAGTGATTAAAGTAGAATAATGGCTTTATTCTTTGAAAAAATGATGTATTGCTCATTTTTAAAACATTAAATCAGGCACCGTCACCACCCCGCCTCACATCTTTTTTTTTTCATTATTTTAAATTTAATTTCTTTTCAGTGTAACAGAATTCATTGTTTATGCACCACACCCAGTGCTCCATGCAATGCATGCCCTCCATAATACCTACTACCAGGCTCACCCAACCTCCCACCCCCTGCCCCTTCAAAACCCTCAGATTGTTTTTCAGAGTCCATAGTCTCTCATGGTTCATCTCCCCCTCCAATTTCCCTCAACTCCCTTCTCCTCTCCATCTCCCCATGTCCTCCGTGTTATTTGTTATGCTTCACAAATAAGTGAAACCATATGATAATTGACTCTCTCTGCTTGACTTATTTCACTCAGCATAATCTCTTCCAGTCCCATCTATGTTGATACAAAAGTTGGGTATTCATCCTTTTTGATGGAGGCATAATACTCCATAATTTATATGGACCACATCTTCCTTATCCATTCATCCATTGAAGGGCATCTTGGTTCTTTCCACAGTTTGGCGACCGTGGCCATTGCTGCTATGAACATTGGGGTACAGATGGCCCTTCTTTTCACTGCATCTGTATCTTTGGGGTAGATACCCAGTAGTGCAATTGCAGGTCATAGGGAAGCTCTATTTTTAATTTCTTAAGGAATCTCCACACTGTTCTCCAAAGTGGCTGCACCAACTTGCATTCCCACCAACAGTGTAAGAGAGTTTCCTTTTCTCCATATCCTCTCCAACACACGTTGTTTCCTGTCTTGCTAATTTTGGCCATTCTAACTGGTGTAAGGTGGTATCTCAATGTGGTTTTAATTTGAATCTCCCTGATGGCTAGTGATAATGAACATTTTTTCATATGTCTGTTAGCCATTTGTATGTCTTCTTTGGAGAAGTGTCTGTTCATGTCTTCTGCCCATTTTTTGACAGGATTATCTGTTTTGTGTGTGTTGAGTTTGAGAAGTTCTTAAGAGATCCTGGATATCAGCCTTTTGTCTGTACTTACTATGTTTTCAGTCAAGTTCTGCATTATTTTTTAGTAACCCAAGTGGTTTTTTTAAACAGTACTTCTGTAGTATTTCAGAGCTCTTTCAGCTTATTTTCATCGATTTCAGTTAACTTGTCTTTTATCATTTGAACCCTTTTACTTCTTCCTTGAATATTTTTGTTTTGCAGACAGGCCCTTATGTTCCTTTTTTTTTTTTTTTTAATTTGTGAAGTGTTATTTGCCCAAATTCTTTATGTGTCTCCTTGGATAATTCCTCCTGTTATGTTTGTTATTCACTGGCCTATTAACTTACATTTCTCATGGTATTTGCTGCTTTTTTGCACGGTTCTCTTGTGGCTGTGGTTCTTCCCTGTCTGAATGGGGCCAGTATTGGCCAATACAGTATTGGCTTGTATCCCAGGGAGTGTTGTGGGCAGGAGCACCACGAGATGAGTCCAAATCTTTGACTTGAGTTAGTTATTTCAAATACTCTCTAACTAAAGCTATCATTTCCAGAGTCTTCCTCGCTTACATTATACAGTGGAGGACTCTTGAGATAAAGGCTTCTGACTCCCTTCCCACCTCAGGTGGGAACCTCGGTCCAGATGAACGAGCTGGACTCTAAAACATGCCGTGTCCCTCTGCTCGCTGAGTGGTACTGTCTCTGCTTTCACTGGGTAGGCATTTCATAACTGTGATTATTACTTTTCAGAAATTCTGTGTTTTGCTTAAGGCCTGAGGAGGTATATGTCAGCTCCCAGCCGCCTCCCAGATTTCACAGTCTTTGACAGGTATGTTTTATTTGGCAGTCTGGGTTTCTGACTGTCTTTGCTTTCACAGAAGATGGAGGGTGTTTTTTTCCCCCCTCCATTTTCCTTTTCCTTCTAAATTTGCTCTGAAAGTGTCCAATGAGTTTTAAAGGAAGGATATTTAAAATTCCGGGACATTGCTGTTTCCACTAAGGGAGATTTTAGGGACTACCGAGCCTCCTGTGGCATTGACGATCGAGGCTCTGTGCTTGGACCTCCTGGTTTTTAATCATGGCTCAGCCAGGGCTGCCCCTCACCCAGCTTCTCTCTCTCTCTCTCTCTCTCTCTCTCTCTCATTGTCACGTCTGCCATGTGGAAACGATGATGATGATGACGCCTCCTCTGTAAACATTGTTGTGAAGGTAAAATGAGAAAAAAGTGCTCAAGTATTTGCATATTGCCTGGCAGTCACTAAGTGCTCATTAAGGTAGCCATTTTTATTATTTTAAGCCATGTTAATTGAGTTCAGAAGGCAGTCAGTTCCTCTTTAGGAAAATTCGCTACTCAGACCAGTATTTGTATGTGTTTCTTTCCCTTTGGCTAAAGGTATGCTGGGATGTACCTGGTGGTACTGGGTGCCCTACTTAATATGTCAGCTTCTGGTTTTAGGGTTTGACTGTTCCTTTGTGTTGATAAGGAATAGATTCATCCATCAAGCTTTCTCTTGGAGGAAATAAAACTCTTGAAGATACTGGGTATGATGTGAGAGTTGGTTCACACACAGAATGTTGACACCTTCTCTCATATTAATGAGGGTTCTCCAGAGAAACAGAACCAACAGAAAGTATATATATCCTGTATGATACATATGATTTATTATAAGGAATCGGCTCATATGATTATGGAGACTGAGAAGTTGACTTCCGTGATCCGCCATCTACAAGCTGGAGACGCAGGAAATCCAGTGGTGCAATTTTGGCCCAAGTTCAAAGACTTGAGAACCAGGGAGCTGAATGTGTAAATCCAAATCCAAGAACAGGAGAAGACTGTTGTCCCAGTTTAAGCAGGCAAGGACTGGCACCTCCCTTCCTTCACTTTTTGTTCTATTTAGGTCCTCAACCAATTGGGTGATACCCATCTGCTTTGAGGGAGGGCAGTGTGCTTACTGAGTCCCCCAGTTCAAATACTAATCTCATGCAGAAACACCCTTACAGATACACCGAGCAATAATGTTTAATGTGGGCACCCTCTGGCCCAGTCAGGCTGACACAAAATTAATCATCACACCTACTCCGCAGTGTGATGAATCCAGCAATCCTATATTTAGAAGTATTATTTGTTAGACCCAGGGCTACAAAGACAAATTAAATTTAGACCCTGACCTCAAGTCTTCATCATCTCAGGGACAGGCAAAATAAGTTACTACAATTTGGTGTGATTAATACTACAATATATTTAATGAAACCGAGAGAGTTGGTATGGGCCACGATTGGCTTCACATATGAAGCGACATTTGACCTGGCCTTGAATGATCGTGTCATGTTGACTGGAAGAAATGGGAGCAAACAAGAAAAGTTATGATCTTTTGTTTAAAAAAAAATCTTAGTAACTACGAACCATATTCTCTTTTCTTTGGCTGAGCATTAAAGTGCTCTGCAAAATTTCCTCTTGGAGTTAATGGTAAATGTGATATTCAGTGATGTCATTAAATATTTCAGCCAGAATCTGCTGAGACTCATTTATGTGTCCAAATGATTTTCTCTCTCCTTCCCCTCCCTCTCTGTCTCCTTTGCTCACATGCTTTCATGCTTTCTCTTCCTTGCGCTCACATCTTCCTTCTCTGGACATTAGATTATAGTGGTTTTTCTGCTAAGCTTTATGTCCTCCTATTTAGAGTGCATTATCAAAGTCATTCATATAATGTATTTTAACCAGAAAATTTCAGGAGTGATCATAAAAATGATATGAACATCTTTTAAACATGACCATTTTAGTTAAGCAATGTTGATTTAATGAGAATATTATAGTATTAAAGCAACATAGTAATTGATTATTAGAAACATTTATGGAAGTATAATATCTATGGTTAATTTTATATTATCAACATCTGTACATTAAAAAAAAATGTAACCTCCTTTCCCTTTCCCAAGCTGATGTTAGCTGAGAATTAATTTCCTACTGTTCTCTAAAGGGACTTTTAATAAAATCATGAATAATTATTGACTGAACAATGAGTGGAGTTTTTTACCTTATACATAATTTAATCCTTCAGTACACCTTACAGCCTAATGCAAGTAGGACTCACAAATATTCCAAGTGAAGAATCATTTGATTATTGACCTTCATCATGCTTTGTTTCTCAGAACTGGTTCTGGTACCAAATTCTGTACCAGTCATGGTTTGATGAGAGAAATGGAACCATAGGAATGCTAGGGAATATGGGATTTATTTTCAGGATTTGACCTCATCCAGTTGTAGGAGCTAGTTAAGCGAGTTGTGTGGCTGTTGCTTCTGTGTCGTTGGTGTTGGGCCAGAAGTCAGTGGGACAGGAAGGAAGGATGAGCGGGAACTTTGGGAGAGCAGGGGCACACAGGAAACGGTGAGGATGAGCCGATCTCTACACAGATTCTTCGCTGCTGCCAAGCTTCCAGTCTTGGGGATGCTGAGGACTGGAGGAGAAGCTGGACCCCCTCCCTGTGTTAAACACATCATGGCCCGGGAATTGGCTGAGAGGAGAGGTCCCGTAGGAGCTGCGGTCAAGGGGATGGACTTGTCCTGTTCTCAGCAGGTGCACCAGCTGCCTGGTGGTGACAGGGTCTGTGGGCTGTGCCTGCATTTGGAGCTCTGCGTTGACCTTTGAGTGTGAAACAGATGTGACTGCTGCTACACTTCTTCCTTCTGCATCTTTCCAGAATGCCCCTCATCACCCAGGCACTGAGGGATTATGTGCGGAAGGCAGTGCTCAAGATGCACATTGAGCCCTGCTAAGTTGGGACGGTTTCTAGCCACCAGTCCCGCATTGCCGGCTCTCCTTTCTCGCATGCAGCTCTCCTTCCTCACCCTCCCCTCCCCTTGAGTCTCGCTGATCATCTGCCTTTTGAGCTCTGCACTCTCTCTTGATCCTTCTGGGCCTGAGGACTTGAAAATCCCGCCCGCGGTACCAAACCTCGTCGTGGAGATGAAGACACACACAGAAAAGCCCCCCGGCCTGGGCTCACCATTCTCCCGGTCTGCTCCTCTGCTGAAAAACAGCAGATCACTGTGGCCTTGTGTGGTCCTGGACACAGTTGTTGGTGTCCCTGGAGGCTGAGATTGCCAGACTGACCTTCCACCCCTGATGCCGTACACTGATTGGGCTCAGTTCAGGGCCACGTGGCTGCAGCTGAGGACACAAGAAGGCAAAACATAGCACAGGGAAAAGGGGGTTCTGATTTGGTGGAAACATGTGAGTTGTCTTGACACCGGGGGCTTATCCTGGCGGGGAGAGTTGGAGCAGTATTGGGAGTGCGAGTGATAGGAAGAGTCGGTGCTCACGGTGTGAATGAAAACTGTCAGGGAGAGCAGTAGGTGAGAGGCTAGGTGGGCAGGCAGCAGCTGGAGGTCAGCGGCCCTGGGGGACGGTTAATAAGGAGGTGGGTGTTCATGCAGGAACTGGGAGGCTCTGATGCGGGAGGGGGATCCAGTGTGGGTCGTTGGAGGACAAAGAGCTACCCCATGGCACTTCCCAAGTAGAAGCAAGGGGGCTGTAGAACTAGATGGTGGCCCAGGCAGCTTCTGTGCAATGCCGCTCGCTGGCATGGCAGGTGGTGTTTATCTCACATGACAGCTCTCATCTGGGCAGGTGGTAGGGGGCTTCCTGGAGGTCTGTGTTGAGTTCCCGTACAGGACTAGCGTATCCTGTATGAGGGGACTTCTGGGGGCGAAGATGAAGATGAAGATGAAGCAGGTGATGAGGTGAGTCAAGGCAAAGAACTAGCCGCTTACTAGAGTCAGAGAGAAAAAGAAAAACTTCTGAAAACAACCTGGCTCAAATTCCTAAAATTTCATCTAGAACCCCAGAGAGGCTTAGACTCGAATTTGTGATGTAGAGTAAATTCAGAAGTAGAATTCTAATCTGAGAATAGGAACAATTAGATTGCTGAAATAAGGTCAGTTACTTGTGGAACAGACCAGTTTATATTTACACATTTATGCTTTGTGTGTGTATATGTGTGTGTGTGTGAGAGAGAGAGAGAAAGTGAGTGGGAGGAGGAGACATTGCTTCTAGTTTATGGGTGTCTGCTAGATTTTTCTGAGTTTTAATCAAAGATTTTAATGTAATCATCCAATTACTTTTAAACTGAATTGCGAATATAATTCTCATTCCTTAACCATCAGGCTCCTAAAAATTAAGACACTTTACCTGGTTATTCCTTTTGTCGATTCCATTCTTACCGGTGGTGGACAACTTCTCCTGGGGATTACTGTTGCCAAACTATAGATACAAAGGACAGAAAATGTTATCTGTAGAATGTAATTGTTGCTTGTAAATTCCTCCCTTCTCCATGATACACTGATTCTAAAAAAGAGAAAGCAGTGGAAAGAGGTGGGAGTTTGTCTGCTGGCGGGATTGTGACTTCTGTCAGTAACAACTTTCATCAGTCTCTGGAATACTGAGGCACTTGTGTAAGGTTGCACAGCAGTTAGTAGCAAAGCTGCATCCTTCTCTTGTTTGCTTTGTAACACTTATTTGTATATCATTTCTAAAAGTGCCACTTAGAGTGGAAGGCCCATAGAGAAATGATCCTGGAGATGGTCCTTGTGAAGTGTGGGTGAAAGGGAGATTGACCAAGGTAGAGGATGGTAAGCAACATTTTCTTTTCAAGCAATTAAGTGATCGATTTATAGTTCTAGGTTCTTCTGGTTCCACACCAGGACTTAAAAGCATCTTAAATGTTCCCTTGTCTAATTTGATAATTACTACAACCCCACCTTACCTCTCATCTCTCCCCATAGAGTCTGAAAAAAAATTGAGGGGGCAGACATTCAAAGGTGGAGGTGGCTTACAATTTGACAGTTCTACGATCCACCTGTAGCTATCTTGGTGCAAATAATTATCAAGGGGAGGCAAAGAGAGCGAAAAGGCTGTGAGATTTTTGTGTTGCAGCTAAGAGTGAGATAGACTCCTTTTCCCCAGTTCTAGTCAATTCTACAAAAGCTGCTTGTTTTTTGTTCCATCACCAAACAATGTACGTTGTTGTCATTCAAGAACTTGATTGTAGTGGAAAAGTTTCTAATGCTTTCTGAGTGAGAAATTGAATCTTAGTTGTACTTTGCTTTAACTGTGAGGCTGAGATACTGCTAAAGCCCTAGCAATTGCTCTTTCTGTATGGAAACTTGTTGGCTGGGTAAGAGCGGAGACCAGGTAGGCCAGGTTGCATGGCTGTGCATCAAGGAGATGATGCTGTTAGATTTTTATTCTTAAGTAATGCTGAAAATTTCAAACCTGTATCTTAGAAATGTGGAAATTTGGAGTTGGACAGTACTATAAGAATTATCTCATTCACCTGGATAATGCATAGGAGGAAAAAGATCAATAAAAATCAAGTTACTTGCTCAAGGTTACATAGCCCATTATAGACTAGGAGGTTTGGGAGAAAGAAAGGCATACAGGGAACATGGTTACTTGCAATTCACAGATTTTAAATCCAGTTAAAGCAACTAGGGTAAGCTTTTGCCCATTTCTGAATTTAAAGCAAAAGGTACCTGATGAATATCATTTCAACAAACATTTGACTAAGTGGATGGGTGGAGTGTGAATGAGAACAAAAGAAAGAGAATGAGAGAAGGAAAATGAGGATGGATTTCTGTGTTACTTTTTTCCGTTTTTGAAGAAGGTGTTAAGGAATGTGATCATTTGTGATAGAAGAGAAAGAAAGAGGAGATCCAGAAAAATTGACAAATGGGTCACACAAAACCTGAAACATTTCTTTAATTAAGATTGACTTTCTGGGACACCTGGGTGGCTCAGTGGGTTAAAGCCTCTGCCTTTGGCTCAGGTCATGATCTCAGGGTCCTGGGATGGAGCCCCGCAATGGGCTCTCTGCTCAGCAGGGAGCCTGCTTTCTCTTCTCTCTCTGTCTACTTGTGATCTCTGTCTGTCAAATAAATAAATAAAATCTTAAAAAAAAAAAAAGATTGACTTTCCTAGTAAGTGGTAGTCGAGGGAAAGTTCTGATTTATAGACTGGAAAATGGTAAGATAAGGATTTTCCTAATCATGCTGCTGTTATGGTAAAAATGCTCTGAATTTACTGCTTAGGGTATAGTTAAATAAAACAGTAAGTGTGAAGAAAGTACTTCTCTGTACTAAGTATATTTATATGAATAATCTGTTTTAACATAATAAATTTATATTGAGACATCTAGCAACACAGACTTTTTTTTGGATAATGTGCTTTTTTTTCTTTTATTTTGATTAGTTGAATGTGCTGAGGATTTCCCTCTACCCTCTATTTCTTATGCTTTGGATAAGTGTCAATTCTTGTGTTAAAATAATTGCTTATGTTGTGTGATGACTATATTGTCTTAATAAAGAAAATTCTAGCCAACTATGTCAATTTTTTTTAGATCTATAATTTTGAAAATTCTTATTTAATTAAAAGAATTTCTTTTCTGGGACGCCTGGGTGGCTCAGTGGGTTAAAGCCTCTGCCTTCGGCTCGGGTCATGATCCCAGGGTCCTGGGATCAAGCCCCACATTGGGCTCTCTGCTTGGCGGGGAGCTTGCTTCCTCCTCTCTCTCTGCCTGCTTCTCTGCCTACTTGTGATCTCTGTCTGTCAAATAAATAAATTAAAAAAGAAAGAATTTCTTTTCTAATTGAAAAAGTAAGGATAGAAGCTTTCTTGAAGTTATTAAGTATTTGGTAGATATACAAGAATATATGTAATGACTGTATTTTATAACACATATAGCAAAAAGAAACCCAACTTGAGAAATAGAATGTTTATAGTATTTTTAAAGACTCTTTTTAGTACTAGTCATGAACATGATCCTGAATTTTGCATATTATTTCCCTGCTTTTTATCAATTATAAATGTATATTCTTGAGCTATATATTGTTTGCTTTTGGTTGTTTGGGGAGATCATATAAGTAGTGCCATACTATTTATGTTCCTTTGTGATTTGCTTATGTTATGCAAAGTTTTTGGTTTTGAAATTCATGCATATTGGTGAGAATTCTGATTTCCACAGCTGAGTAGAATTTTATTATATAGACAAGACCATAGAGGGACTGCTGGGAAGATGGCGGGGCGTGGCAGCTGTAGCCCGCTCGGGTATGTTGCTGGAGGTGGGGCAGAGGGGCCATCTTCTTCAGCTTCCTCTGTAGCCTCAAGGCATTACTTGCAAGGAAGCCCCAGCAGACACAACCGGGGGGCCTCCAGCTTGCAGACAAAAGACACTAATCTCTTTCTGTAGTCAACCAGACCCTCCAAACCTGGCTTATGAGACGCTAAAAGGCAGAAGTCCAGGAGTTATCTTCATTCCTGGCTCTCTTTCTAATATGAATGATACAAAAGTAATGGCAATTGAAGAGTTTGACAGATCTCCAACTCATGTCGATATCAGGGCGCTCTATGTTTATTTTGCATCCCTATCATATATTTGGAGGAGAGTCATAAAAGATGAATGCGGCAAGTAGAGATGTCCAATTGCCCACCCAGGGAGGGAAGGGAGAGTTAGCTGGTGCCTTCCTCCCATCTTCTCCTGGGTCTGTCTTCTCTGTCCCCTGGATTCAAGAGAAATAATAACCTTGATTGAGACGTCGGCAGCGGCCTTGTTAACACGGTTTCCCCAGGGTCCCAAATCGTTTCACTTTATAGCTAAAGGAAATTTTAATTTCTTCTTCCTCCATGACTTACAAATCCCTAAGAAAATGTGTATATGCTTATATCACATGTATATTCTTAAATGTATACTAAAAACACAAGAATTTATTAGTTTTCACCAGATTTTAAGAGTTAGAAAAGCCTGAAAACTTGAAATTTGAGTGTAGTGATTTCTTTCTGCTTCAAAAAAAAAAAAGCTATACCATAATTTATTACTTCTCTAGCACTAGGAATTTCTATTCTTTCCAGTGTTTTACTATTTCATTTATTTTTCTGTTATAATTTTTTGAAATTGAGTATAGTTGACACACAATATTACGTTAGGTTCAGATGTACAACATAGTGATTCAATGTCTGTGTCATTGTTATGCTCCACCACAAGTGTGGCTGCCGTCTGTCCCCGTACGTCACTATTACGTATCACTGTATTCCCTATGCTGTTTATTCATTTGTTCATATAAATGAAATCCTACGGCATTTGTCTTTCTCAGTCTGACTTATTTCATTTTGCTTAACACCTTCTAGGTCCATCCCTGTTGTCTCAATGGCAGGAGCTCATCCTTTTTTTATGACAGCATAGTATTCCATTGTATATGAATACTACATCTTTCCCATCCATTCTTCTATCAGTGGACACTTAGGTTGCTTACATGTCTTGGTTATTCTAATGCTGCGGCACACACAGGGGTGCATATATCTTTTCGAATTAGTGTTTTCATTTTCTTTGGGTAGTTACCCAATAGTGGAATTGATGGATCAAATAGTAGTTCTATTTTTAATTTTTTGAGGAACCTCCATACTGTTTTGTACGGTGGCTGCCCCAGATTACATTCCCATTGAAAGTGCATGGAAGTTTCCTCCTCCTCCCCGTTCCTTCTTAGGGTCTTTCTTCTGTATACCTTCAGGTCCTTAATGTCTCTAAAGGATATCAGTCCTCTTGCCTTTAGGCTCACCCATTTTGCCTCATTTTACATTAATTACCTCTTTAAAGGTCTGTCCCCAAATACAGTCACATTCTGAGGTACTAGGACTTCACCCTAGAACTTTGGGGGTAAACAACTGAGCCCATAACAAGGGTGTTCTCAGTTGTCCATTAATTATATTTTTAATCTTGTTTCAAAAAAGTAATCTTGTTATTTCTTTACTTGTGTCTCCCTTTTCATCTACTTATTTCACAATGATTATTTTTACTTTCTTCATTCTTTTTTAAATTTCCTTTGATAAGTCCTACCAGGTATCTGTCAGCTTTATAGTCTTTTCAAAGAGTTCCTTTTTCTTTTCTTTTCTTCTTTCTTTTGTGTTCTTGGTCTGTATTTTGTTAATTTTTTGTCTTTATTCTTCTTACAATTTCTTTGTGTTCTCACATTCTTGTCTTACAGATTTAGTTGCCGAGCTAATTAATTTCCAGTTTTTATATTCAAAGCGTTTCGGGTGTATAATTTCTTTGTATCATTTAGTCCTGTTTATTTTTTTTATTCCATTATAATTTCTTTTAGAATCACGAGTTATTTAGAAGTTTTAATTTTCAAGTATACTTTTAGTTATTTTTTTAGTTACCTTGTATTGATTTCATTGTATTTATAGAATGTTTACTGGATAATAATTCTAATTGGTCTTGCTACATGTAAGGACTATTTCTGTAAATGTTTGTATGTTTGAAAAGAATGTGTGTTTTCTTCTTGTATACATAATTTTGTATTTGTTCAATAGATAAAGCTTTTTAAATATTTTCCTCAGTATCTCTGACCTTACTGATTTTTGCTTGGCTAATCTATCCATGACTGAAAGAGTTGGTTGAAATCTCTAATTATAATCATGGCTCTGTCAGTTTCTTGTTATTCCTGTAAATTTTGGCTTTATATATTTTGAACTACACTAAGTAGATGAATACTCATTTAGAATGGTTAATACTCTGGGGCACCTGGGTGGCTCAGTAGGTTAAGCCTCTACTTTCCGCTCAGGTCATGGTCTCAGGGTCCTGGGATCGAGCCCCGCATCGGGCTCTCTGCTCAGCAGAGAGCCTGCTTCCTCCTCTCTCTCTGCCTACTTGTGATCTCTCTCTCTCTTAAATAAATAAATAAAATCTTAAAAAAAAAAAAAGACCTGCATTTATAGTACGGGTGGTACCAAAAAAAAAAAAAAAAAAAGAATGGTTAATACTCCTAGAAAATTGACCCTATGTCTCATTAACTGGGTAATCTTTCTTTTCTTTTTTTCTTTTATAATCCATTTTGCCTGAATGTTTTTTTTTTTTTTTGGTCTGAATTTAACATACAAACTCCAACCACTTATTTACTTTCAGCATTGTGAGGACAGTTTTCCTTTTCACTTTAAATGCCGGTGGATTCACTAAAGAATGTAAGCAGGATGTCCCCACGGTCAATAGTTGCAAAAGAATAACATGAGCTTTTGTCTGGAAAATGGATTGGAAGGCTGCAAACAAACTGGAGTCAAGGAAGGCTAATGTAGGGCATTGTGGGGTGGTGGGGGTTTGGCTTGGAAAAGTCAGACCTGAGATGGGGAATAAAGTGAAGTTGTATATTTCAGAGGCAGAATTGAGGGATATTGGTGAATGGATGTGAGAGGTGATAGAAGGAACCTGTGAAGCTTCGTTTTCTGTCTTAAGCCACTTGTTACTTGAAGTCATCATTTATCAAGCCTGAAGTGATAGATGGGCATGCTCCTAAGTGCATGTTTGTACATGTGGCATTTATTTTTCAAAAATATATTGATAGTCTCTGAACAACAATTTTCATATGTGCTGCTTTAGAGAGGATGAAATGTATATGGGTATGATGTGAATGTGCTTTTCTGTCCAGTCCTAGTCATTAACTTTTAAACTTTTTTTTTTTTAATGACTTTGTGCCATGCACAGTGCCGGTTTTTCTGGGCTTCCAATGGTGAATATGGTGAGATGCACTGCACTGAGTTTATTAGTGAATGCAGACCAACACAAAGACGTTTATCAACACAGAGTGGGAAGAGAAGTACCTGGTTCTATGATAGAACAGAGCAGGGGCAGATTTGCTTGGGTTAAGTATTGGGAAGACTTCCCAATGAAAATTAAGCACATGTTTAAACTATGATACAAAGAGACCTGAAAATGAATAGGGACAAACCACGGAAGGGGTAGGAATGGTGGGGAAAGAATAGTGGTACACTTGAGGATTTTTTTTTTTTTTTTAAACAAAAGAAGGAAAATGAGGAGAAGGAGAAGAAGAAGAAAATCCATAGGATTTGAGAGTAGAGTGTTAAAAGGAATGATAACTGTTCAGGAAAAGAGGAGCCAAACTACAGAGCCTTACAGTTTAAAAAGTTTGCTATTATTGTGAAAACAGGGAGGAACTTTTGAAGAGATTAAAGAAAGAAATTGACATCAGATTTGCATTTCAGTGATTTCTGAATATATGTTAAAAGGATTGGAACAGGAAACTAGGGAAGACCACCAGATATGGGGCTGATGATGATGCTATTTTTGAATCGGGGCTAGCTTGGCTACAGGGATAGAGAAAAAACTGGATGGACCTGAAGGATATTTCATGGATGTGAGAGGTGATAGAAGTCTTTATGAAAGACATGAAGGATATTTAGGAGATAAAGTCATGATGATTTAGTTATTTAGTATACTTGGTGTTGAAGCAAAAAAGACAGAAATGACATGAAGGTGTAGCATGGGCTACTGGGAAGACCAAGTTTGTCAAATACCTTGAGATCTTTTAAACCCATGAGATTGGAATTTCCTAGGAGAAATCCCAGAGGATTTTTCCAGTAGGTATACTTGAGCCTGTTGCTCAAGGGAGAGTTCCAGGGTAGAAACTTAGGAAGTCAGGGCTATATTGATGGACTTGGAGCTGTGAGAATAAATGGGATCACCCAAGTCATGTTTATGAAGAGAAGAGAAATATGGGAGGGGGAGCATGGAAAACAAGTACAAAAGGCTATAATGCAAGAATATGATGAAATGCAGTGAGGAGATAGAAACTGTGGGATTGTGAAGAAGGGAATGGACTTTGGTAAGAGAAAATGAAAGTCATCTTCAAGTGAGATGATCACTGAAGAATGATGGTAAATCTTGAACAGTTATGAAAGAGAATGATCCAGGCAGATGGAATAATACAAGCAGTTACCTAGATGGACAAGAGAAGAGCATGACTTGAGAGACTAATGAGTAATTTATTTTGGGACAGGACAGACAGATCAGTCAGGGCCATTACAAAAAACGTAATGCATTATAATATTAGAATGCAGGGCAAGATATTTGAATTAATGTCATTAGCATACCTTGCAACATATCTGCCTTTTATGTTTTATTAATCGTAAGGCCACAGTTAATAGTTTGTAGATGTTTTTTATTGTATTTTCCTCTGATCTTATTAATTAAATACTCTTGAGATTCTTTTTGAAATCCATTTCTTTTTTAAGAGAAATACTCAGATTGTATTTAGGGAAAATTATTTCCTTTAAGGAAATTTCACTCGTTATGTTTAAGTAAGTAGGCATTCATTATTAAATTCTAGTGTTTAGAGTAAAAAGATGGTTGAAATAATGAAAATAAGCTTCTATTTTTTAAATCTAATTTTTTACATTTTTACACCTTACAATTTTATTATTTTATTTTTATAGTGTTATGTTAGTTTCAGATGTATGATATAGTGACTGAACACTTGCATACAACACCTGGTTCTCATCACCACAAGTGAACTCCTTAATCACTATCACCTATTTAACCCATTCCCTCTCCACCCCCCCCATCTCTCCTCTGGTAATAATCAGTTTGTTCTTTGTAGTTTAGGGTCTGTTTCTTGGTTTGTCTCTCTCTCCCTCTCTCTTTCTCTCTCTCTCTCTTTTTCTCTTTGCTTTTTTGTTTTGTTTTGCTTTAAGATTTTATTTATTTATTTGATAGACAGAGATCACAAGTAGGCAGAGAGGCAGGCAGAGAGAGAGAGGGGGGAGGAAGCAGGCTCCCTGCTGAGCAGAGAGCCTGATGCGGGGCTCGATTCCAGGACCCTGAGATCATGGCCCTAGCTGAAGGCGGAGGCTTTAACCCACTGAGCCACCCAGGCGTCCCGTTTGTTTTGTTTCTTAAATGCCACATATGAGTGAAATCATACAGTATTTGTCTTTCTCTTATTTTTCGTGGCATTGTATGCTCTGTCTCTATTCGTGTTTCGCAAATGGCAACATTTCATTCCTTTTTATGGTTAAGTAATATTCCATTGTGTATATATGCCTCATCTTCTTTATCCATTCATTAATCAGTGGACACTTGGGCTGCTTCCATATCTTGACTACTGTAAATAATGCTGCTGTAAACATAGGGCTGCATGTATCGCTTTGAATTCATGTTTTTGTATTCTTCGGGAAAATACCAAGTAGTGTGATTGCTGGAACACAGGGTGGTTCTGTTTTTAACCTCTTGAGAAACCTCTATACTGTTTTCCAGAGTGGCTGTGTCAGTTTGCATTCCCACGAACAGTGCACAAGTTTTCCTTTTTCTCTACATCCTGGCCAACACCTGTTGGTTCTTGTGTTCTTGATTTTAGCCATTATGACAGGTGTGAGGTGATATCTCATTATAGTTTTGATTTGCATTTCCTTGACTGTAAGTGATGATGAACATATTTCCATGTGTGTGTTGGCCATCTGGATGTCGTCTTTGGAGAAATGTCTGCTCATGTCTTATGCACATTTTTAAATTAGATTAAATGTTGAGTTTTATATTTTCTTTATGTACTTTGGATACTAACCCTTTATTGGATATGTCATTTGCAGATGCCTTCTCCTATTCCATAGGTTGCCTTTTAGTTTTGTTGATTGTTTCCTTTGCCGTGCAAAAGGTTTTTATTTTGGTGTAGTCCCAATAGTTTATTTTTGCTTTCGTTTCCCTTGCCTTAGGAAACCTATCTAGAAAAATGTTGCTGTGGCCGATGTCAAACAGGTTACTGCCTATGTTCTTCTCTAGTATTTTTATGGTTTCAGGTCTCATATTTAGGTCTCTAATCCATTTTGAATTTATTTTCATGTATGGTGTAAGAAAGTGGTCCAGTTTCTTTCTTTTGCACGTTGCTCTCCAGTTTAATGAAAAGAAATGTTAGATATATTGTATTATACTTGCCAGATTTCAAATGTTAACCAAAAATTAAGGGTGAGTAAATGGATAAACTTTTCTTTTCAAACTCTCTCTCTCTCTCTCTTTTTTTTTTTTTTTAAAGGATAGAGGGACTTCTAGAGTTAGAAGGTTTACTTTTGTATTACAATACTAAACATGTAGTTGATTAATATTTTAGACTTAGATGAAAATACTTGTTTCATCAATGGAAGAGTTAATTTCTAATGAGCATATAGTGAAGAAGTTACAATAGAAAATGCAGTTCTTAGGTTTCCAGATTTTCTTTTACTGAATGGATGAACAAATAGCAAATTCATTCTTTGTGTAGAACTCTCTACCTAGTCCTCTGGAAAAGTAGGAAACCTGCATTGTGTTCTTAAAGTTTATCAAGTAGTCAAGCAGCAGAGGATTTAAATTAGTTTGATACTCATCCTGGTTCTTTCCCATGGCTTTTCATTAAGCTATTTCTTAATTTATCTCCTGGTCAACTAGATTTCATTGTCAACTAATGTTAAGAAAATATCTTATATCCTGTATTCCCTAAGATACTTTTTACTTGAGCATATTAGTCAGCTACTTTTTTACTCTAAAGTCAGGTTGATTTAATAAAATAATTGGATCATGCTTTTCTTCAGAAGTTTATAGTTCTTTAGTACCAAAGTAGTCCTTTTGTCACAGCTTCTGTATTAATGATGTGTTTGACTAGATTCCATTGAATAATTTATTTTGTGAAAGGACTCATGGGTGGTGCATTGCTTGATTTCTTGAATGTTAAAAATATCTGTTTCTTTTACATTCATAAGATATTTTGCTTGAAAATTTTTGGGTCCCACTTAGAAATCTGTAGATTACTTGTCTTCTGGCAGTGAGTATTCCTCATAGAACGGGGAGGCAGGTCTGATTTCCCATGTGTAAATGAACTGTTCGTTTCTGTCGGAACACCTGCAGAATTTTTTTCTTTATCTTGAAGTTCAGTGACTTAAGGATATAACTTCTTTTGGATCATTCTGTATCATTTTCCCTGGAACACTGTCTGTTATTTCAATCTGTTCTTCCTTCATGTTAGGGAAAAATTCATACTATTATTACTTGAAATATTTTTCTAGCCAATTTTTGGGTTCTTTTCTACAGGATCAGCATTTTTCAGTTTGTTCTTTATGCCTCTTTTCTCCATTAAAAAACATATTTGTCTTCTTCCTCTGTATTCACTGGATTAATTAAACCTTTTTTTCCTACGTCAGTAATTAAATTTTTAGCCATGTTTCCTCATTCCATTGCTCTTTTTCTTTTCTTTATTAGTACTAAACTGATAATTTTTTGGGCTTCAGTACACTTTGAATGCTCTGCAACACTTAAAAATTTTTTTCCGATTGTTTTATCATTTAATCTTTGAGTCCCTGTTCACTAGTAATCATTTTTTGAAGTTCTCCCATTAGGTGAAGCTTTTTGTTTTTAGGTTGTGTTTTCTTTAGGAGCAAGAGCATTTTTCCTTCCTCTGCATGCTTGTTTCCTTCCTTTCTTCTCTTTGCACTTTTTCTTTCTTTACTTCTATCCTGTGATGTATTTAAATGTTTCACGTCATCTTGGCCTGTGAGTAGATATTCTATTTGCTGGGATATGGTGTCATTTAATCTTTCTTCTCTTATTTCTTATTATAAGGGAGAACTGTGATTTTTTTCACTTGGTTTTTACATTTTGAGAATTAGCTATTGCCTGTTTCGTTTTGCTGTAATTCAAGGTGAGGTGTGGGAAGGGACTTATTCTGGGAAATGGAGGTGGGAAAGGGCTTGGCTGGATTGTGGGCAAGCTGTGTCAAAATGTTCTCCCTCTTTTTGGCCATACAGAGACCATGATGCCCTTTCCAAAGGAGCACTCAGGTTAAAAGCTCCTTACAAAGGCATGCAAACTATTTCTACACCTTTCGCAGCAGAGTGGCATGAAGCTTCTCCTCAGGGAGCTTCCTGATGTTTTGTTTCAGACTGTGGCTTCTCTCTTTACGCACATGAGCCCTGGTGCATAGATTTTAATATATTAAAGAACTGAAATTTTCTCCACAGGGTAATGATTTGAGATATTTAAGATTACTTTGGGGCCTGTAGGAGTATCTTCACTGTTAAATAACAAGGCCGTTTTCCATATTTTCTGGAGCAAACCCTATTCAGAAATATGAAGTGGGCTTTACTTTGCTCCCATTCCTGTGTTGCTATTGTTCTGTTTCCTGTTGCTAACTAACCAAAGCAACTTACAAGAACGTGCATCCCGTTTTAAATGATCTCTCATTAGGCATCCAGATTTTCAGTCGTTCTTGACGTTTTAGTTCAAAATGATGAAGCATTTATAAAATCGGTGCATTACCTGCATGAAATCATGTATCTTGGGGCCGTGTAGAAACATACCCTTTACTTCACGGTGTTTATCTCACAAAAGGGGAATGGTTCTTTTTTGGTCCTGTTATAAGTCTGCTTCTCACATGGGTAAAATGTACACAATCGTCGATATCTTCCTGGTGATTCATTAAGTCTGTAGGGTGCAGAAGGGCAGTGGTGGGTCACCCCAGGGCAGGATTTTAGCCAGGAGCCTGTCACCTCATATCGATCTACTGGTTACTGGTTTCATTTATGTTTGAACTTGCTCGGCTGTGGCTGTGATTACGGTGAGTTCCATCTGAGACATACCAGATGATAAAGGTAAACTGAAATTTAGAAAGTTTACAAAAACCTTCAAATCAGCCTTGACATCCAATTTCTTATGTCCTGTTTAAATGCTCTTGGTGTATGCTTGCTTCTACAGAGATGACCCTTAAGGAAACTGTCAGTAATACGTCTCAAAGATTACCTGTGACTGAGAAACCACCATTTGTTTTAGATGATTATTACTAATCAGTTGTGTTGATAATTTTATTGATTGGATTCATGATAGGGAGTCAGACTTTGAAGACTCTTTTAAAGACCTCCCATGATTCTTTAATGGAACATTCACAATGAAAATGTGTCAGGCTGATGGGGGAAGTTGCATTTATTGTCAATGTCATTCTTTACGCTGGTAAGCCAAAACCCGCAATATTTGAACAGTCTTAAAATCCTCATGCAGTAATTATTTTATCTTTAACAGGTTGCTGTGATTTTATATGTTCATGCATGTTAAGTTTTCTTCCCTTCTTTTTCTCAAAGTGAAGTGTTCCAACATTTGAAGGTTTTCTTTCCCATTATAACTTAGCATTTATTTTCCCGAGAGTCTTTCTGTACCATTCCCTTTGATTTGATAAACCTTTATTGATTGCATAACACCAGCACTGGGAGTATTTGGCCCATGTAGTTGTGCAACCAGTTAGTTTGTGAGTGGAAAACTAGCAAACAAACAGAAGCTTTTAAAGCCCTTATCAATTCAGGTAAAGAAAGAAAAAGTATCTTTCATCTCTCTTTATTCGTAGTTCATATTACCATCATGAATGTAGTATTTTCACATTAGTAGTCATACACGAGATCTACTAGAAAATTGGTGGTGAAACCTGTCTAGCCACAGTTAATTAAGGAGTTTTCTTGTTTGAGCCTCAGGAGTAATCTACACCGGGCATTCCTGAAAATGTGGCCTTATATTGTCATGGATGTGGAACTAAACTGGAAAAGGGTGATGTAGCCCAGATAAATAATATATGCATTACATGGTTGCCTAAGAACAGGGGTCAATAGTTCTCCTGTCTGTTAGAGTATGTAATTGTGCCTGCATTGGATTCTGGCGGCTTATCAGAGGCTCTGTCTGGCGTTTGGTCGCGGAGTTTATTTTGTTAAGGAAGTTCGTGTATTTGGATTGCATTATGTCTCTCCCCCAAATTATTGACCTCAATAGAAAACCCTTAAATGTGTTTGCGATTGATTGCTTTTTAAAAGATTCCGGCAAATGTAGGGTTTAATTTATAATGCTTAACTTCTCGACTCCTTGCTTGACTGCGTCTTTTTTTTTTTTTTGCATCTGTTTTTATTGATATATTACAGAATTTCAAAAGCAGCCCTGTTTTTTTATCCCTTGCCAAGTTCTGAGAACTTTCTCATTTTGTGTTATTTATGTTTATAATTTTTTACCATTTGCAATTGGTGTAAATTTAACTTTGAAAACCCCTAACAACAATTTTGGTTTTCAAGGGTGCTCTCCCAATTGCTATTAACATTTTTTTATGCAGTTTATGTAATTTTGTTTAATAAATATTCCCCGTCCTTCTGCTACTTCCAACCCTTGATTTAACCCATTGAAAATGGGTACTTTTGACAGCATCTGTACTGGGAAATGCTTTCCAAATGAAACATTTGTTAGAACACACAAACGATTTATTTGAGTTCATCTAAGAGCCTAAATATTTGATTCTGCTGCCAGTACATACTTTATTGGCTAATGTTCCTACAGCGTTTCCACATTTTTATAGGCTAGCGACCAAGTTGTTCAACAGTCTGTAAATTTTTTTTTAAAATTTATTTATTTGTCAGAGAGAGAGGGAGAGAGCACAGGCAGAGGGAGAAGTAGGCTCCCTGCCGAGCAAGGAGCCCGATGTGGGACTCTCGATCCCAGGACGCTGGGGTCATGACCTGAGCCGAAGGCAGCCGCTCAACCAACTGAGCCACCCAGGAGTCCCCAGCAGTCTGAATGGAAGTGAGTGTGTGTATGAGGAGCTGATATCACTAGCATGTGTAGCCAGTGGGCATGTTAGAACTCACAGAAGTTGACCCCTTCAACCTGGAAGCCTGTAGATACTAATGGGCTTCCTTAGTTTGGTCCAAAGTGCCTTGAGGAAGCCCACTCAGATGTCCTGTGACACTGACCCAAGAAAATGAGAACTGTTAGGGCAACATACTTGGTCATGTTGGATCAAAGGTAATCAAGAAATTTAGTACAGCTGAGATCTAAAATATCATTATTGTATAAAGATACATTATGGTAAAAAAATACTGTGTAGTGCTTATGGTTTATAAAGCATATTGTCACGTGTCTTCTCATTTGATCAATCAAAAAAATATTTGTGGGGTAGATCTTGTTTTATCTGTTTAACATATGAGAAGTCATATGAGCTGGAAATATTGATGCTGTGAGTTTAAATCCTCATCATTACAGTCTACCTTCTGTGTTCTCTCACTGTCCTATGTGGGAATTAAGGCATGGCCAATGGAAGAGGGACTGACCTAACATAATACCAGATTGCACCAAATGTATGCCAAAATAATGATCTAGGAACTCTGCATGTAGTACCAGCATCAGAATGTCAGTCATCAGCAAGGATTTGTGGATCCTAACCAAAGTCTTGATTACATGAGATATGAAAATTTAAGTAGGTCTCCATTTGGTAAGAACAAAGAGTGGATAAGTGAAGATGCACATTTGTATATATCTAACAGTATAGATATATACTCTGTGTGTGTGTGTGTGTGTGTGTGTGTGTGTATGTGGCATTGAAAGGAAGAAGATTTGATGGTAGCTCTCTGACGGAAGATTTTTAGAATGGTGTATGTAAATTAACTGAGACCTGTTGCAAAGGCTCCTGTTCCATGCATGCACAGAATGCTTTTTACAGGTGTGCTTAGTGCCCAGCAATATGCTGGGGGTTGGGGATAAAGGTAACTAACACATAGGGCTCAGCCCTGAGGAGGAATTTATAATCTAGAAAACACAGTAGAGAAAAGGAGTCCTTCAGTGTGGCAAATGCTGGGGATTGAATTGTCTCTCCCCAGAATTCATGTGTTGAAACCCTAAGCCCCAGTGGGACAGTATTTATAGGTGGGGCCTTCATGAGGTAATTATATCATGAGACTGAAACCCTGACAGTGAGATTAGTGCCCTTAGTCGAAGAGATATGAGGGATCTCTTTCTCCCCATGTGAAGACACAGCAAGAAGATGGCTGTCTGCAGGTAGAGAAGAGAGGCCTCACCAGGAAAATTTTAAATAGACCCACACCTTGGGCTTGGATTTCTCAGCCCACCAAACTGTGAGAAACAAGTTTCTGTTGTCTATACCACCCAGTGTGTGGTATTTGGTGTAGCAGCATGAGCTGACTACTAAGTAGAGATGGCGGAATCTCCACAGACCCGTGTTTGGATGAGGGTTTGAAGAATGAGTAGTTCTGTCAACAAATAAGGGGGGAAGGGATATTCTTCCCAGGACGAACTCAGTGTGGATGTGCCCTAATGTGTAGAAGGGAATTTGAAAGATTCTAGTGGTTGTACATTGTTGAAGGGATTAGAGGAGAGGTTAGAAGCTAATCTGGGACTTGTTTCCAATAGTCTTCTGGAATGGAGGATATATTGAAGGGAATTGCACTCAGCCCCTTGGCTTTTAACTCTTTTTTCTACAACTGTATCTTCATATTTGATTTAGTTTGGTCAGATAAATTTTCATTATTCTCAGTAATTGTCTAGGATATGCTTTAGAATCTCTAAGAAGATAGACTTTGTATTCTGATCCTTCATAAGTTTGGATCCTACACCTCCCTCTCTAGACGTGCCCTACCACACACATGTTCACACACACAGTGGGAGTCCTAACTCTAGCAGCAACCCAGGATTCCCCTTGGGAAATCCAGCTCCAGTATGGTGGAAAAAATTGAAAATCATTGCCATAAGCGAAAAGAAGACTTTTAAAAATTAGATACGTAATTATATATTTGTCAGTATAAATATGTATTATGTATTTCTGTATTAATCATAGACTATATTAATTATGTTATAGATAAAAGATATATCGTATATAATACAGATTTTAATGTTTTATATATCATCTCTTTATTATATATAATGCTAATATATATATAATAGGGAAGATATATATGAAATAGGGAAAAAAGTCAACCTTATGTGTTTTATAGAAGTATAATTCGTTGCTGGTATGTACATAAATTGGAAGGGAAATTGCTGGCAGCTGGGAAACGGGGTATTTAATAGTCATTAAGAGATGATAACCTTAATGAAGGCTCTAGCAGTGGAGATAGTATGAGTGGTGTGGAGAGAGAGCTCAGAGCTGGCATCCAAACAGCTTTGTCATTGATCGTGGACTGAAGAGAATCAAGGGGTGCTCTTAGATTTCTCTTTTGCTATATGTTGATATCATTCACAGGAGTAAAGAACAGCGGAGCAGGAAAAAATGTAGGTTTTTGCGAAGTATGAAGTGGGAAGAGAAATGAGTGAGTGAGGACGCTCTATCAACTTTTTTAACTTCTAGAAAATCCCCATAGCGGTCATGATAGGGAATAGAGACCTAGAACTCAAGAGAGATGGGAACTAGAGATGAATTACCTGTAGAGAGATGGGATTCCAGCAATGAATGTAACTTGGATTTCTCAAGGAAGACTGTGTCCAAGGAGAAGGAGATGCAGATGGAACTTTAGCTTCTTCAGGCTTCTCATGGTAATTCTGAACATGCAACAGATGGAAATCGTGCCTTAGGGATTCCAGTAAAATACACGAATAAATTCCCTTCCTTTAGAGTTTACGAAACAGTCTCTACATTTGCACTTTGTTTTATGTTTTGTTAAGTATTTTCACAAGACCATCTTTTAGAAAACTCCCAATTCTGTCATCTCAACAAATATTTAATAAGGCAAAGAGGGTTTCAAAATTAGAGTACTCATTTTGCAATCAGTTTACTGATAGGCATAAATGATGACATACGCAGATTCTGTTCTTGGGGGCCCTGAAGTAGAGGCATATCGAATAATTATTTGCACTGAGAATATTTACCAAATGGCATGCAGAAATATAGCAGCATATCACCAGTAGAGTCTTAGTTATCTAGAGACCATAGCTGTCTGAGACCCCACCAACTACTGAGAATTATGCAGATAAGACCTCTGAAAAGACAACAGGATGACACAAGGCAGGTTTACCTCCCTTACACAAGAGTATGTTGCACACTCAAGTTTCTATGTTACTTTCAGCAGGTTTAGCTGATTCTATTTTTTAAAAATATACAACAGATGAGAAGCAGCAAATTTGTAATAAGCATTTTAACAAAGGGCCTTAAGAATTATCTGGTTGAATTTCCTCATCATACTTAGGCCCAAGGATGCCAAGTGACATGTTCAAGGTCATTTAGCTAGAAAAATAACATAAATCAACTTGACTCTTGGTCCAGTGTTCTTTCTATTCCACCACAGGGCAGAAGGAGCATCTATAAAAAGAACATGACTGTATTGAGAAATAAAAGGCTGACAGACTATGAAATGCAGATACACGAGCACAAGAAGCCCAACAGTTTCAGGTTCTGCAGTGTAGACACACTTCAGCGGGCCCTGAGGTTATCTCTGTGTGCAGCATTGCATAGACTTTGAGGGTCATAATTATTGGCCTGAGTCATCAAGAAAATGTTAACTTATGTCCTTTTCTATGTAAAATATGTAAGGAGTATTTCCATCCCAAGTGGTTAGTACTTTTTCTTTTACATTTGAAGTTAAAAGAGATAAGCCCTTAAAAAAAAAAAGAGGTAAGCCCTTAGCCATACGGAGAACTAAACTCTCCAGAATATAAAAAACTAAACTCACCACAATACAGTACTCCAAGAAGGCCGTGTAAATGAGACTTAATGATAAAGGGACAGACCTCTCTTGTGACTTACTCTTTCATTCAAATGACCAGACTTAGATGCTTGGTGTACAGAATAATATGTTTTAAAAGTTGCGTGACCTTATTTAGAACTGAAGCCTTCATCATGCTTATGGGAAGGAGTTGCCTGGGTCCAATGCTGTGCATGTAACGTTGATGGCTTAAGTCTCATCCTTAGGGGAAGGCATGAGAGCCTCAGGAGATTTTTTTTTTCCCCCACTTGACTTTGCCTTAGAACCTTAAACCTGAGGGACCCTTAAAAACTCCCATTCATGTATTATCCACCTCATTCTTCTGTCTTCGAATACCTGAGTTCTGTTCTGTAACTGTGTGTTAAACAGTCTTGGCTGATTTCTTTATTTTGGCATTCCATGGCATTCTGCACTTACTCAAACCCTATTTTCTCGGTTTTGGTGACTGGCGCGACCCTATTTCACGTCATTCTCAGTTCAACCTATTTGGCTCTCAGTTTCTGCACCTACGATCCCTTTCATGGGGCCAAGAAACTAATATAAAAGCCAAAAAAGCATTTAAGTGTGGACTTGGGAAATGTTACATTTATATTCCTGGGAAGTGATCAGAAAACAAAATTGGTGGCTTTTTTAAAGCAAAGGAACTTGTCAGAATTCAGCATTTTTGTCTTTCCCCTTGTCCTGTCATTTATTTTGATCACAATTTATAATGTTTTATCTATAAAACTTGTAGGTAGACACAAAAAGTTTTAAATGGAAGCTATCATTTTCTTTTCTTCATTTGGGATATTTAAGTGTCTGAAATTAGTTAGGATTTTTTATTAGTGTGGAAAAGTCAGTTAGATAGAAATTATTGGTGCATTGTGGAACATTAACTGTTAACTTTCCACTGTATTTCCTGGCTAAAATGCTGGCACACTGCTGGGTATGTAAGTTCAAGGTCATTGGGTTTCAGTGCTGGTGTGAGATCTCAGGGGTTACTTTCTCCTGAATCGGGTAAAGGATTGTGGAGGATCGGGGCGACGTATGGAACTGACTACCTTATGTGCCACTGAGTGAAAATTGTATGTTGGCTCAGTCCTTTTGCACACAGAGCTGTAAAAGGCCACAGAGGTTAGGACTGCATTCAAGCTGTCCTCAAAGGAGAGTTGGCTACTCTTTCCTTAGGGGTCCCCAAGGAAAAGAGAGTCCATGACCTCCGCTGACTGCACATTTCAGAGCCTCACAATCACGCTCGTAAGAAGTTCTTCCTAAAGCACGGCCCTAATCCTTCCTCTTTCAGTTAGTTTCTTCTCTCTGACATTTTTTTCCCTCACTTTTACAGGTTTTCCCCCTTTTAATTTCTTTATCAAAACGGTATGTCTCATTATGTGTTCATTAGAGAAATACTGGAAAACATAAAAGAAGTCAGAGACCAGCAAAGCTACCATAATTTTCATTACATTCAGAATAATGAGGTAACTTCCTATATGCCATTTATATTCTGGATTGTATACTGAAGAATGTATAGTACAAACCTATTTATGTCAGTGAACGCATTTCCCTGTCTTTTGAAATGACCCTTAGTGGGATTTTATTTTATAGCTTGATAATTTATTTAACCACTCTCCTATTTTTGGACACTTAGGTTGCTTCCAAGAGTCAGTAATTACAAACAGCAGAGAAATAAATATTCTTTTGCACATCCTTAATTATTACCTTAGGATAAATTCCAAGAGTTAGAATTGCTAGAGCGAAAGGCCATGTGCATTTTATGGCTTTTAATATTTTCTGCCAAGTTGCTTTGCGGTTTATAGCCCCCACCCACTAGAAGATGAGAGTGGCCTGTTCTTAATTAATTCACATCGCGGCTACATTGCAAGAACTTGGAGAAGGTAGCTCAGTGGTCTGAGATGGTCATGCCCTAGTTTGAAGAGCGTGCTGTCATTGGGGCTGAATAACCACCATCCTTTTCCTCTGCTGAAATTCCCATCACCTCATGCCTTATGGTTATAGTGGAAAATTTTAATATATTTGGGCTTTTCGGAGAGGAGAAATGAATGGTGACGAATGGAAGGGGATTGTTGGAACAGTGAGCAGTCGTGTGTGTGTGTTCTCTGCATTTCCAGCTATAGGGGTGTTGAATCAGCTTCTACAAGATGCCTTTGTGGATAGTGTGCGGTGGGTCATGGAGAGCCATGCAGACTGAATGCAAGCTCTCTGCGTGGTGATAACTGGGATTCCTGTCAGTCATCCTGGTCTGCAAACCCAATCCGTCTCTGTCTGTACAGGATGTTACAGGATGGAAGCCCTGTATATATTACAAAAATCACGTTGGGGCGCCTGAATGGCACAGTAAGTTGAGTGTCTGTTCTTGGTTTTGTCTCAGGTTGTGATCTCAGGGTCATGAGATCTAGCCCAGCATCAAGCTCATACTCAGGATTGCGGGGGGTGGGGGGGGTGTCTGCTGGAGATGCTCTCTCTCTCCTTCCTCCTGCCCCATGCTTGCACTCACTCTTTCTTTCTTTCTCTCAAATAAATAAATGAATCTTTAAAAGACAAAAAAAAAAAAAAGAAAGAAAGAAAAAGAAGAATCAAGTAATACAGTTTCTAAATTTTGTAGAAGAATGCAGTGTGCTTCTAAAATATAAAATTTCTTATGGAGACTTGCTGATAAACCTCTTCCCCTGAAGATTCTTCCATCTGAGGTAAGTATGTAAGAGATTTATTGTTTTAGAAAGTGTACTTATAATGGTGGCAGCACTTACATCCTAAAGCATGAAGATGGTGAGAGTGCTTTGATTCACAGCACTGCTCATTGTGGTGGTTTTGCTTGTGACCTCGTCACATCGAAGGTGTTCGATCCTAAGGCCAAGCCTTTCGACTGACCCTCCATCAAGTGATAGTGATGGCCTGCAGATGGGATACAGGTGTGCCTGGCATATCTATCCCTTGAGCCTTTGGGACTGGCTGCCATGGCCAGCCTTGTCTGGTCACCCCACAATGCAGTCAATCTGCCCCCTGTTCTGTATGTCCCATGATGTTAAAACACTGCTTACAGACCCTCTTTTGGCCTTTGGCTTCCCTGAGATTTTATACTTCAGGTTCACAGATCAACATTAACGTGTCTGAGCATCCTTACCCTGCCTCCTATAGATTACTCTGATATTAGTTTGGGAGAATTGAGAGATCTAAAACATTTTTGGATGTACACTAGAGCTAGACTTACCTAAGATTCTCATCGAGGGGTTCTGAAGTTCTAGTGTGGTTTTGCCATCCTCAGTGCTCTTTTGCCCTGGAAAAAAGACCCAGCGAGGCTTGGTTTTGTGCTCCTGTGTTCTGTGAACTGACCTGTGAACAGAGGGGCATGGACAGCCAGCCCCGGGTAAGAGCCGGTGGTGAGCTGCTGGCTGTTCCATGGGCCTGCTTATTCCTATTTGTGTTTCTTTGCAGACAGGATTTCTGTGCAGCCTTGGCTGCAATTCATGTAGGTGTGAAAAAGTACCGAACACCTAGGTCTCCTCTTAAAAGTTATGCCACAGCACGGATCTCTTTCTCATTGTCTGACTTCTGGATGGAAGATTCCGAATGATCTAAATTAGACCTCAGGTATTTGTAACAGTACCTTAGGAAGGATCTGTCCGCCCTATCAAGTTAGTTTCTGTATTTGTTGGCTTCCCTGGGAATAAATTGTAAAACTAGGCCCACAGGTTGAGCAGCAGAAGCTGTTACTGCTTAGGTTTCTCTTCGTAATGGTTGAGCGCTAGGTTTTACCTCCCGCATGTCAGTGAGAGGTGCGTCTCTCTGCCTGCTCTCCTGGATCTTTGCACCAGATCTAAACATCGAAGTGGTACATGGTTTCTTATTATAAAAACTAATAGCTGGAAGAAATGTAAATTTAGTACCAAGTGATTACATTTAGACAAATCTAATTGCATCGTATGTTGCCTCTTATTTTCCGTCACAGTACGAAAGTTTGCCCCGTCAGGTATTTTGTTTATTAATGTTGCTGCATCACACCAAGTACTACGTCACCGTGAGACTTTTCCATATTGAGAAATGGAATTATTTTGTTGACTACTTTTTAATTTCAAAGATGGATGATTGGTAGAAAGAAACGTTCTAAAAATGTTGTTGAACAACCCGTGCTGTTTGTTGAAAGTAGGAAGACTTACTACTGCAAACTACTTTTTTGATGTTCATATAATGCACTATAAAATTGGAAATGGAGAAGCTGGGTGGCTCAGTTGGTTGGGCATCTGCCTTCCGCTCAGGTCCTGGGATCGAGCCTGACGTCTGGTTCCCTGCCTCTCTCTCTGTCTCCCTCCTATTCACCCTCCCCCCACTCTACTGTACCTCTCTCACTCATTCTCTTTCTCGAATAGATAAAAAAATCTTTAAAAAAATTGGAAACAGATTGAAAAGTTAAGGTGAGCCAAGGCAGAGTGCTGTGACACAAAACCTGCGATTGTTTTTCCCACTAGACATTTTTCAGCAACATGAGAATCAAAGTTATATATTTAACAGATATAACACATATAAACACACAAAGGCACATATACACATACCCATATTCTTCTGATATCTTCTGGCATAAAAATAACTTTTATTATCGTATTAAACTGTATTTTAGTCTTATATATATCAGATACACTGAGTGACAATTTTCTTGACTGCCAGGAGAAAAATGATTAAATACAGAATCATGTATTTGCCCATGTTGTCTGGTATTTGAGATTATTAACCGATCCCTTCTATCGGTCTTGACAAAATGTTTATTGTTAATGTTGGATAGTAGAATACATTTGAATCACTGTTGTAAGTATGTTCAAATAATAAGCAGTGTGGGAAACTGGTCAGTCTCTTCAAAAGTCTTGGGATAGCATGTTGCTACTTTTGATAGTTTCATAGACTTGGCAATAGTGGTTGCTTTTAGGACTTAGCCTTCTTGTATATGTCTAGATATTATTTCTGATGTCCACTGAATAAAGTGTACATTCTAGAATTGTCCATTTATTTTTTAACTGCTTTTTGGAAGCTGCTCTAAAGAATATATTCTTTTTCTTAATTAAAAAATGGAATTTGTACAGCAGAGAATTTATAAAAATTAACTTTATTTTTAGAGCAGTTTCAGACTCACAGCATCACTGACCATTGTACTTTTGTATAGAATGATTTTGCTGCCGTAAAAATCCTCTTTGCTCTTCCTATTTATCTTCACTCCCCTTTAACCCCTGGAGACCATTCCTCCTTTTTTACTGTTTCCATAATTTTACTTTTTCTGGAACGTCATGTAGTTGGGGTCATGCGGTGTGGGTAGCCTTTTCAGATAGGGCTCTTCCACTTAGTGATACACATTTATGTTTCTTCCATGTCATTTCATGGCTTTACAGCTTATTTCTTTTTAGCATTGATTATATTCAGTTGTTGAGATACACTATAATTTATTCATTCACCTGCCAAAGGATATCTTGGCTGCTTTCACGTTTTGGCAGTTATGAGTTAACACTACCATAAACATCCTTTTGTAGATTTTTGTATGAATGTAAATATTCAGTTCATTTAAATAAATTCCAAGGAGTGTGATTATTGGGTGATATAGTAAGAGTTCATTTAGTTTTGTAAGAAATTACCAAACTGTCTTTCAAAGTGGCTGTACCATTTTGCATTCCAGCCAATTAAAGTATGAGAGTTCATGTGGCTCCACTGTATCCTTTTCAGCATTTGATATTGTCACTGTTTTAGATTTTGGCCAGTATAACAAATGTAGTGGCATCTCATTGTTTCAATTTGCAATCCTCTAATGACATATGATATTGAACAACTTTTCATATGCTTACGTGACATCCATATATCTTCTTTGGTGAGGTGTCTTTTAAGGGCTTTCATCTATTTTTAAATTAGGTTGCTTGTTTTCTTATTGTTGAATTTTAAGAATTCTTTGTATGTTTTAGATAACAGTCCTATATCAGATGTCTTTTTCTCCTGCATACTTTCCCCTAGTCTGTGGCTTCTGTTCGCATTCTCTTGAATGAGACTTAATGAAGTCTAGCTAAAGAAATACTTCTTTCATGGGTCATGCATTTAATGTTGTATTTATAAAGTTATCTCCATACCAAGGTCATTTGGGTTTTCTCTTATTTCCTAGGAGTTTTAAAGTCATGTATTTTACATTTAGGTATGTGAGCCACTTTGAGGCAGTTTTTGTGACGGACATAAGGTCTGTGGTTCTATGTGTAGATTCTCTCTCTCTCTCTCTTTTTTTTTCACGTGGATGTCAATTTGCTTCAGTACCATTTATTAAAAAGATCGTCTTTGTGCCAGAGATTAGCATTTGAATCAATAGATTTATGTATTTTATTAATTTTTAAAAAAGATTTTATTTATCTGACAGAGAGATACAGCCAGAGAGAGAACACAAGCAGGGGGAGTGGGAGAGGGAGAACCAGGCTTCCCACTCTGTTCCCACTCTGTGTGGGGCTCGATCCCAGGACCCTTGCATCATGACCTGAGCTGAAGACAGACACTTCACCAACTGAGTCACCCAGGTGCATCAGTAGATTTAAATGTTGTTGTGTATTTAGATTCAAATTCACTTGTTCATTGCTGGTATATAAGCAAGTGATTGACTTTTATATACTACCCTTGTATCTTACAGCCATGCAATAGCCACTCATTACTATTTTGGATTTTTTAAAAATAAATGATCATGTTATTTGCAACCAAAGACAGTTTTGTTTATTCCTTCCTAATCTGTATATATTTTATTTCCTTTTCTTGTCTTAGTGCATTAACTAGGTCTTCCAATATGATGTTGAAAAGCAATGATGAGAGCTTACATTCTTGCCTTGTTTTGATCTTAGTGGAAAACTTCAGTTTTCTCCCCCTTGAGATGTCAGCTGTAGGTCTTTTGTAGATGTATATATTGGTTAGGATTCTTGACAGAAATAAAACATAAAGATATATATATATATATATTTAATATATAATTATATATATTTATAAATATATATATAAATTTATATAAATTTAAATATATATTTATAAATATATATATAAGTATATATATATATAATGAGAATTGGTTCATGTGATTATGGGAGGTCATCTGCAAGCTGGAAAACTAAGAAAGCTGGTGGAGGGGATGCTGAGCCTGGGTGGCTCAGTCAGTTAAGCGTCTGCCTCCGGCTCAGGTCATGATTCTAAGGTACTGGGATTGAGCCCTGCATCAGGCTCCCTGCTCAGCGGAGACATGCTTCTCCATCTGCTGCTCTGCCTACTACTGCTATCTCTGTCAAATAAATAAAATCTTAAACAAAAAAAATAAGAAAGCTGGTGGTATAATTTAGTCTAAGATGGAAGGGCTGAGAACCTGGTGTAAGACCTTGCATCCAAAGGCTGGGTAACCAGGAGCTCTGGTGTCTGAGGACAGTAGAAGATGGATGCCCCAACTCAAGAAGAGAAAGAATTTGTCCTCCTGCTTTTTTGTTCTGTTTGGATCCTCAGTAGGTTCTTGATGCCTGCCCACATAGATGAGGGTGGGTCTTCTTTACCCAGTCTACTAATTGAAATGCTGATCTCTCCTGGAAAGATTCTCACAGACACACCCAGAAATAATGTTTTACCTGCTATCCCACATGCTTTAGCTAAGTCAGGATGGCATATAAAATTAGCCATCACAAATACTCTTTGTCAGGTTGAGAAAGTTCCTCTCTAATCCTAGTTTACAGAGAGTTTTATCATGAATGGATGTTGGATTTTGTCAAATGTTTGCATGTATATATAGGATCATGTGACTTTTTTTCCACTTTAGACTTTGAAAGGGAGGGATTATACTAATTGATTTTCTGATGTTGAATCAACCTTACATACCTTGGATAAATCTCACTTGTCTGTAGTGTATAATTCTGCTTATATATTCTTGCATCTTTTTTGCTAATATTTGTTGAGAATTTTTGCATCAATGTTAATGAGAGAGATTGGTTTATAGTTTTCTTAAAATGTCTGTGTCTGATTTTGGTAATATGTTAATACTGGCCTCATATAATGAGTTAGGAAGTGTTCCCTGTGTAGATGTCCCATATACATCTACAAAAGACACTCATTCTGTCTTCTGGAAGAGATGGTAGAGTGATATAATTTCATCTTTAAATGTTTGGTAGAATCAACCAGTCACCAGTGAACTCATCTGTACTTGGTGCTTTTTGGGGGGCGGTGGCGAGAGGTTGTGGGGGAAGGGCAGAGGGAGAGAGGAGAGAGAATCCTAAGTAGGCTCCATGCCTGCGGGGTGCAGTCCCACCACCCTGACATCAGAACTGAGCCAAAACCAAGAGTCAGATACTTAACTGACTGAGCCACTCCGGTGCCCCTGTACCTGGTGCTTTTGCTTTGGAAGGTTATTAATTGTTGACTCAATTTCTTTACTATATACATGCTTATTCACATAACCTATTTCTTCTTTTTTTAAAATTTTCATTAAAAAAATTTTATTAACATATAATGTATTATTAGCACCAGGGAACCTATTTCTTCTTTCGTGCATTTTGGTAGATTGTATTTTTTAAGGTTCTGATCTGTTTCAACTGGGTTATCAAATTTTGGGGCATACAGTTGCTTATAGTCTTCTTTTATCCTTTTATCATCCATGGGGTCTCTGATGATATCCCCTCTATTTTTTCTGATATTATTAATTTTCATCTTCTCTTTTTATCTTAGTTAGCCTGGCTAGGCTTATTGATTTTATTGATCATGTCAAAGAACCAGTTTTTGGTTTTGTTGATCTTTTTTTCCTATTGATTTCTTGTTTTCACATTGGTTTCTGCTCTAATTTTTATTATTTCTTTTCTTTCTTACTTTGGATGAATTTGCTCTTCTTTTCCTAGTTTCCTAAGGTATAATGTTAGATTATTGACTTTAGATATTTCATATATATATATATATATATATATATATATATACGTATATACACATATATTTATAGCATTGAATTTATAGCATTGAATATATATATATATATATACGTATATATAGCATTTTATAGCATTGAATATATATATATATATATACGTATATACACATATATACGTATATATATATATATATATATTCAATGCTATAAATTTCCCTGTACTTACTACTTTTACTTTTCCCTCTAAGTACTTTTTTGGCATCCCACAAATTTTCATAGGTTGTATTTTCATTATTATTTGGTTTTTATTGTTATTTGGTTCAAAATACTTTTAAATTTCTCCTGAGATTTCTTTTTTGACCCATTTGTTATTTGAAAGTGTGTTATCTCCCAAGTATTTTGAAATTTTCCAGCTATCTTTCTGTTACTGATTTCTACTTTAATTCCAGTTTGAGGGCACACATTGTATGATTTCTTTTCTTTTAACTTAATTAAGGTGTGTTTGATAGCTCAGAATGTGGTTTGTCTTGGTGAATGCCCCATGCAGACTTGAAAAGAATGTGTAATTCTCCTGTTGTTGGATGAATCTATAGATGTGAATTATATCCAGTTGATTGATGGTGCTCTTGAGTTCAACTCTGTCTGTCCTTGCTGGTTTTCTGCCAACTGGATCTGTCCATTTCTGATAGAACGGTGTTAAAGTTTCCATCTGTAATAGTGGATTCACTTATTTCTCCTTGAAGTTCTGTTTATTTATTTGCCGTATATGCTGTGATGTTCTGTTGCTAGACACAAACATATTAAGGATCATCATGTCTTTTTGGAGTATTTCGTCCTTTATCATTATGTAATACCTCTCTTTATCCCTGATAACTCTCCTTGCTTTAAAGTCTGATCTATTTGAAATAATAGATACTGCTCCATTCTTTTTTTTTTTTTTTAAAGATTTTATTTATTTATTTGACAGACAGAGATTACAAGTAGGCAGAGAGGCAGGCAGGGAGAGAGAGGAGGAAGCAGGCTCTCCGTGGAGCAGAGAGTCCGAAACAAGGCTCGATCCCAGGACCCTGGGATCACAACCTGAGCCGAAAGCAGAGGCTTTAACCCACTGAGCCACCCAGGCGCCCCTGCTCCGTTCTTTTAATTAGTGTTAGCATGGTATATATTTTTCTGTCCCTTTACTCTTAACAAACATGTCTTTATATTTAAACTGTGTTTCCTATAGGCAACATACAGCAAGGCCTTATTTTTTGATCCACACTGACAATCTCTGTCCTTTTTTTTTTTTTTTTAAAGATTTAATTTATTTATTAGAGAGGGAGAGAGAGAGAGAGAGAGCATGAACAGGGTGAAAGGCAGAGAGAGAAGCAGACTCCCCGATGATCAGGGAGCCTGATGTGGGGCTTGATCCTGGGACTCTGGGATCATGACCTGAGCCAAAGGCAGGTGGTTAACCAACTGAGCCACCCAGGTGCCTCTGTTCTTTTTATTGGTATATTTAGACCACTAATATGTAAAATATGTATGTATGTAGTTGGATAAATACCATGTTGGTTACTATTTTCTTTTACCATTGTTGCTGTTGTTCCCGTTTTTGTCTTCCACAGTTTTTCTAGCTTTTGTGGTCTTAACTGAACATTATATATAATTACATTTTCTCTCCTTTCTTAGCATATCAGTTAGATTTTTTAAAAAAATTATTATAGTGGTTGTCCTAGAGTTTTCAATGTACATTTACAGTTAATCCAAGTCCACTTTTAAATAATATTGGTTTCTGCTTCATGGGTAGCATGAATGCCTTATAATATCAAAGTATGTCTGATTCCTCCCTCCTCTTCCTCATATTAGCCCATCCAAAGGATTGTTCATTTCTGTTATATAGTGTTTTTGATCACTAGCATTTCTTTTGCATCTTTTTTAGAATTTCCCTTTCTCTGCTTCTGTTATCCACTTGTTCTTGCATGTTGTCTGTTTTTTTTCTTTCTTTTTTTTAATTAAAGCCCTTAGCATATTAAGCATAGTTTTAAATTTTCTGATCTGATTATTTCAACATTCCTGCCATATCTGACTCTGGTTCTGACATTTGTTCATTGTCTTCAAATTGCTTTTTAGTATGCCTTAGAATTTGTTGAAAGGCAGATAAATGAACTCCAGTAAATCGGCTTTTATAATGGTAAGGTATAGGGAGAAAAAAATGTGTTTTGTAGTCCTACAGTCGGGTCTCAGTCTTTTGGTGAAACTATGCCTCTTGACTATGAACTTCCCCAGTGCTTCTCACTCCCCACCCCCTCCCCTCTTATATGAACTGGATGGCTGGTGGGGGCTCAAGTTATGTTATTTCTCTTCCTGCAGGTAGGGAAGGTGCAGATGAGACCTTAGCAGGTAAGGCTCTGGTAAGAATTTTTCCTAAGGACTGGCCTCACTGAGAAGAACTCAGTGGTCTGGCATATTTCACACGGAAATCCTCCCTCTGGTGCTAGTAAGAGGGGATTTTTCTCTCATAGTCACTGTAAGGACATGGTACAGCTCCCTCAGATAAAACTCACAAAAATGTGGGGGCCCCACATAACTGCATTCCCCTGGAGCTTTGACTCAGGCTGTCCACCGTGAGCCTCCAGCAGCTCTTTAATTACCGTTCGGGGTTCTCTTCTCCAGCGCTGGTCCCCACAAAAGTTTTTGTTCAAGGATCTTTGTTCTAGCAAGTTGTGGTTCTCTATATCCTTTTGTCTTTCTTTCTACTTTTTAGGGCAGCAGTTTGCCTTACAGCCTCGTTTCTCAGATGGAGCTAACAAAAGTTGTGATTTTTGTTTTCTTGGCTTTTTACTTGTATGATAGCTGGTGACTTTAAACTTGTTATGGGGTGGACTGGAAACTGAAAGTCCCTGAGGATACTCTTAGTTCTTCCAGAAATGCAGCACTAAGAATCCAGTTCTTTTCCTCTTCACTCTCTAGGAATTTCCTCAAATAACAATTCCAGGATTGTTACATAATCAGAGATCTGCACAGTGGGCAGAATATAATTGTTTGTGGTTATCATAAGATAGTGTATTTTGTTTAAAAATCTGAGGAATGTAAAACTTTTTGCTCCTATAGTTTTTCACACAAGAACAGAAAAGATTGATTTTTCAAAAGACTAAAACCTTTTAAAATATACTCTCTGCTGCCCTATGTAGTTTAAAAAAAAAAAAGTATTTGGCCCATAACTTCTTTTCTCAGGGTGCTAAACTCTTAGCACAAGATAATAGTATCATATGTCCATTTTGGAATTGCCTAGAACATAATTTGTGGATTGAATAGCAATATATCACAGATCTGTTGGTAATGAAAATATATGCAGACAATTGATAGCCCGCAAGAAGCAATATAACAGGATTCAGTGCATCAATTATAAATATAACTTAGTAAGTTACTTTCAATTTCATCTACATAGTTTTTAGATTTGTAGTAGTTAAATTTTACCGGTAGCATGAATATACCCATGGCTCTGTGTGTGGGTGTGCATATGTGTGTGCGTGTGTGTGCTGTCCTGGTTAGAGAAGCAAGATGACCCTTTTATACTCTATGAGGGGATCTAGATAAAAACATTGATTTCTCTCTTCTGTTTTCCTTTTAACCTGTTTGGTTCTTTTTTATCTCAAAAGGTGAACACCCTGGGGTGCCTGGGTGTCTCAGTTGCTAAGCATCTGCCTTAGGCTCAGGTCGTGCGTGAGCCCAGGATCCTGGGATCGAGCCCCACATCAGGCTCCCTGCTCGGCAGGAAGCCTGCTTCTCCCTCTCCCACTCCCTCTGCTTCTGTTTCCTCTCTTGCTGTGTCTCTCTCTGTCAAATAAATAAAATCTTAAAAAAAAAAATTGAACACCCAAATATTTCTTTTAATTACACAATCTATGAAATTCATGAGAAGTGAGAACATTTGTCAAAGGAAAAATGAAAAATATTACTCCATGTCCTGTCACCTGTAATTTTGAATGTGTATCCTTTTAGTTTCTTCTGTCCCTCTCCCCCTTTGTCCCTTTCCCCCCTCTTCTCTTTATCTCTTTCATACTCTCTTTGTTATGAGCATTTTTAAACGTATGGCAACGTATTCTCCTGTCCTGTCTTTTTTCACTAATTATGATCATTCATCTCCTTCAATACAAAAGGCACATATCATAAATTTAATGAATAAATATTATTCAGTGGTTTGTACATCCCATAATCCATTCAACTAGTTTCCTGTTGTCCGGCATTTAGATTGATTCCCTTTTTAAAAAAATTTTTTAAGAATACTGTAAGCAATGTGGTGTTACACACATTGATGTATGTGCTTGTTCAGTGATTTTCCTGAAATATCATCTGCTGTCATTGTTTTTACCAAGATGCTCATAGGCCTTGGTGTTTCTCCTCTATTTGTGTGTTTTCAGGTTTTGTTTTGTTTTGTTTTGTTTTGTTTTTTAGAATTTAGTAAACTTTTAAGTTAATGTGAAAGAGAAAATTGCATTTTATGGTATTTGAGGCTCTTATTCCTACAATTTTATAGCATTCAAAAGGTGATGATAGTTCATAGTGGTCTGATCTTTAGGAATAAACCATGCACTTATGAGCAAGATAAACTTTACCATGTTTTGCCCTCTTAAAACACAGCAGCAATATCTTTGATTTTAAAGATCTTGTTTATCTGATACAGTGTGGAAAAATAATGCTCCTAAAATAAATCTCTTTATATTTAAGTTAAATAATCATATTTGCTAATTATATAATATTTAAATATATTCCATGATATATGTATATAGTACATAACCACATACATGTATTATATATGACCACATATGTAATATGTGACCATATATAATACTTTAGCTCCTTTATAAGTCACTTTTAATCATTATGTACTAATAGACTTAATTTATGATTCTTTAAAAAAAGATTTTATTTATTTATTTGACAGAGAGAGAGGTCACAAGTAGGCAGAGAGGCAGGTGGAGAAACAGGGGGAAGCAGGCTCCCTGGTGAGTAGAGAGCCTGATGTGGGGCTCGAAATCAGGATCCTGAGACCATGACCTGAGCCGAAGGCAGAGACAACCCACTGAGCCACCCAGGTGCCCCAATTTATGATTCTTTTTATCTGACTCCTTTTGTTTAAGATGCGGTCAGATTTTCTGAGGTATCCTTGTGACCTTAGAGTCCTGGTTTCTATGAAGAAAAGTGAAGTATAAAATATCATCCAGTAAATCAGATGTAGAGCTAAGAATTAAAACTGTCTTCTAGGTTCTCATTGTAAGTTGGATTGCCATATATGTTTGGATAGTTATAGTTTCTTACTTTGGGGATTTTCGAGGCTGCATGGGTCGATTCTCAGTGGCCATGTCCAAGAATGGGTCAGGAGAGCTTCCTGAAATTGCTATATTACTATTGAAATCCTCACAGGTTTCTTCAGGCCCCATAGCTTGAACTAATGAGGAGATTCACAGCTCCTTCCTGGAATCTTTGCATTTGTTTAGTGGGAAAATTTGGATACACAGAAAGGGGTCTAGAAGGAATTTAAGCAAAATAAGAAAACCATCTTACAAAGTGTTGCTGATTTCCCAGTGAGTGTATTTTAAAGTAAACTATAAATGTTCTTTATATTGGATGTTATTTTCTTCTAATATTGAGGTAGTGTTTATATTATTGGGTAATAAAATACAACATAAAATTAAAATTCTTTCCTAATGAGTTCATAATATCAGTAATTACAAAACTAGCGCTCCTTAAGTGGAGGCACCATCCTCCTCTCACCATCCCCCTCCCTTTGACATTTGACAGTTTCTGATTAGTACAGCTGTGGAGGTGAGAGAGTGCTACCGGCATCCAGTGCTAGAAGGCAGGGATGCTGTTGTACGTCTTAGAGTGCACAGGGGAGCCCCAGCCACAATGATGTATCTGGTCTAAATGTCCATATTGCAGATGGTGAAAAGCCCAGGTCTAAAAGAATATTTGAGTCATGGCATTGGACTTCCTAAGGGAGCATATTTACTCTCTTTATAAGCAACATTTATTTTATCCATATTCAGTCTCAAGCAGCAGAACAAAAGGTAAAAGCAACTTCCTGGGTACCATAAGTTACACAGTTTCAAAATTATACTGTTTCTATTTTTATGGGTCAGATTTATGAAGAGGCTGGCAGGAAGTTACAAGGCCTGAGTAAATGCTGTGCCATTATAGAATTCCTTAATAAAAACATGTACTTCAGATTTCTGTTGAATATATTTTGTTTCTTTTCTAACTTTCATTGTGTTACATTTTAGAATTTGAGAAAAGGGAAAAAATTAGCCCTGGATTTAATTTACTTACACACGCGCACATACACATACCTTATAGAAAGTCTGAGATGGGATAAGGGTGGTTGATAAAATGAGCAGGTGCCGACGGGGGAAGGACCGATGACGGCAGCTTGGTTGGCGACTTGGAGATGTTCATATTTCTGCCTTCCTGTTGCCCCAAATATGCAAATTGTCAGCCGTTTGGATTTATTTTATCTTCTCTGTTGTTCTTTTGTTTTCCCCCCAAAATTTTTCAAGTTTTCTACCTTTCGAATTGCAGGCTCCTCTGTAGGTATCTTCTCTAGTAACATACATATTAGATATGCTGTAGTAGTGTTTTTCTTTAAGACAGTATATCTCTGGGCAATCATATGAAGGAGAACCAGAAGTAAAGGGTTTCTAGCATTGAATCGAATAGCTCATGGTTGCTGGGAAGGGCTGTCAGACATTTCACGGCTGTACCTAGTAGTTAGAGATGTTAAATGCCCTACCTGGGATGCCGGGGGAGAGGCAGGTCATGTCTGTATGTAATTGGTGTGCAGCCTTACAGTTTTAAACAGACAACATGGGACACCTGGGTGGCTCAGTTGGTTAAGCGGCTGCCTTCGGCTCAGGTCATGATCCCAGCGTCCTGGGATCAAGTCCCACATCGGGCTCCTTGCTCAGCGGGGAGCCTGCTTCTCCCTCTGCCTCTGCCTGACACTCTGTCTGCCTGTGCTCGCTCTCTCGCTCTCTCCCTCCCCCTCTCTCTCTCTCTCTGACAAATAAATAAATAAAATCTTTAAAAAAAATAAAAATAAACAGATAACAGTTCATTCTTGCCATTTTTCCTGAGAAAATTTATTTTAATTGTGTAGCTCACTCTTCCTTCAGTTCCCATCATCAGTATTTTTTAATAAATCTACCATTTCCATTCTACTTTTTTTTTTTTAAAGATTTTATTTATTTATTTGGCCCAGAGAGAGAGAGAGAGAGCACACACAACAACACAAGCAGGGGGAGAGGGAAACAGCAGTCCCCCGCCCCCACCCCCACCCTGGAGGAGGGGGTGAAGGGAGCCCAATGTGGAGCTCCATCCCAGTATCCTGGGATCATGACCTGAGCCCAAGGCAGACACTGAGCCACCCATGTGCCCCTTCCATTCTACTTTAATGATAGTTCATAGCATCTAACACGTAAACCTCAGTGGTTCTTCAGAGTCAATCAAAAATCAGATTAGAACATCCGCTATTAAAAGTAAGTTTGGAGCAGATGGGCAAAATAGTATTACTACTAATTAAAATTATTTAATATAGCTCTTAACATAAAAGACTTAAAAAGTACTGAAACACTTGGTGTGCATTATCTTATTGAAGCCTTAAAACAATTCTGTGAAGTAGGAAGTTATCTGCATTTTACAGATAAGAAAACTGAAACCATAAGAAGGTTATACACCAAACAAATATGTGTTGAGTGTAACCCAAGAAGTGTATTTTATTGAGCCCATGTTCTAGGCAGTATTCTGTTCCTACTTACACTTCTGTGCAGTTATAAAAATGTACAGAAAAAAGCAGAGACATGGACATAGAGTGCTTTTAAAAGGGTAAAAGATCAGGTATTTTGAATTCCTGGAGATGGTATTGGAAGGAAATGAAAGTGGATATGTAACAGCATTGCCAGTAGAAATGTTGACTTAGCTCGGGGTTTGGATGTTACATGAAATTTAATTATTACACCTGAAGACGTCGTTCGGGGAATCTGGAAAAGTCATAGCTAGAGGTGAATATACTTGGAGATTGAAAGATAACATTTTGCTTGAGCCTGTGCATTTGGCAGCCAACCAGTAATGTCTTCACTGCATCCCCACGATCCAGAGTGTTGAGGGAAATAGAGGATATGCATGGCCACTTTGTGACATGCCTGACATGGCTGTCCAGACAATGCCAACTATTGCAGCCTCGTCATCGTCAATAGAATCTTTTTTTTTAATTTAATTTTATTTATTTGAGAGAGAGACAGAGTGAGAGCGCATGAGAGGGGCGGTCAGAGGGAGAAGCAGACTCCCCATGGAGCTAGGAGCCCGATGTGGGACTCGATCCCAGAATTCCGGGATCATGACCCGAGCTGAAGGCAATTGCTTAACCAACTGAGCCACCCAGGTGCCCCTAGAATCTTTTTTTTTTTTTTTTAAAGATTTTATTTATTTATTTGACAGACAGAGATTACAAGTAGGCAAGAGAGGCAGGCAGGGAGAGAGAGGAGGAAGCAGGCTCTCCGCGGAGCAGAGAGCCCGATGTGGGGCTCGATCCCAGGACCCTGGGATCATGACCTGAGCCGAGAGCAGAGGCTTTAACCCACTGAGCCACCCAGGTGCCCCTAGAATCTTTTAATAACAATCACTTTTGTTACATTTTCAACCACATGACAAACATTATGTAGTGCTTTTACAGACTTTGGCAATCCTTCTTGGATGAATAACCTGTAAAAATCATCTTTTTCTACCTTTCCTTTTTTGAAACATGCATTAAAAATCAATATTGTGTTTAGGGTTTTCAAGGAATGTAATATCATATTTGGTATAGAATCTTAACTCAGTAAAAACCTAGTTTACTTGTTTGCAGTTGACATGCCTTTCTGGCTACGGAGGAGAACCTTAAGGTTGAGCTTTTGTCTTTTGTTTTCATCAGAATAGTTGAAATAAAAAAAAAACAACTTGGATTTTTAATTCTCCTCGAAGTTCTTTTACTTATTCCCAACTCCTCAGTGCTATTTCTCCAGGCTGTGCGGGAGACAAACTCAACAAGCCCATGTTATAATAAGATAATCCATTTGGATTTGATAAGGAGCTGTTTAACATCATTGTAGACCAGGAAAGGTAGAAATATAGGTCAATAGTCATTTCCTTTGTTTCCTACAGAAAATAAATGACTTAATATTTGATAGTCATCTTAATTTTCTCTAGGCACAGAAGACCTGTGTTGTTATTTCATTACATAAGCCATTCAAGTGCTCTGAATGTGTTTTCATTATTATCCACACGATTTTCATAAAGGGTAAATGACTGATGAATATGTTCATGTACAGTCCTTTTAAACTTGTACTTTGGCATTTATCTTCCTTCCTCCCTCCCTCCCTTCCTTCCCTCTTTCCTTCCTTCCTTCTTTTTTCTTTTTTTTTTTTTGTAAGTTTCAGTTATCGCAGAAGTCTGTAAAACATTACAAATCCTGCAGACAGTGTTAGTAAAAGCAGAGTCAGTTCTTGTCTTGAATACATAGCTAATAAAATGATATATGTATGTTTGCTTTATTTCAACCAAACCTGTGTTTCCAAAATTGAATACATTTTACTTTATGTATCTCAGAAGATATGAACATACTCTGCTTAAGGGAAATCTACCTCTGTGTGTCACACATCTTGTGTATGCAAAAATATATTGGAATTAATGATATACCCAAATATTCATGTAATCCGGAGTAGAGTAGTTCCTTTTTTTTTTGTTAAAGATTTTATTTATTTATTTGAGAGAGAGAATATGAGCGGGGTGAGGGTCAGAGGGAGAAGCAGACTCCCTGCTAAGCAGGGAGCCTGTTCCAGGACTCTATCCTGAGACTCCAGGATCATGACCTGAGCTGAAGGCAGTCCCTTAAGTAACTGAGCCACCCAGATGCCCTAGAGTAGGTCCTTTAAGAGATATTGGAGGACTCGGGGTGCCTGGGTGGCTCAGTGGGTTAAGGCCTCTGCCTTCATCTCAAGTCATGATCTCAGGGTCCTGGGATCGAGCCCCACATCCGGCTCTCTGCTCGGCGGGGAGCCTACTTCCCCTCCTCTCTCTCTGCCTGACTCTCTGCCTACTTGTGATCTCTGTCTGTCAAATAAAAGAATAAATTCTTTTTTTTAAAAAAAGAGAGATATTGGAGGACTATATGACATGATGGCTTTTTCTATTATGTTTCCTGCCTCAACCTTTGTGGACAGTCTAGAGAGATTAGTGCCATCCTTGACACTCCCTCTTGCTCTGTTTTATCAACATTCTTCCTTCTCCTTGTCACCCATCAAAGGCTGTTCATTCTGCCTCTGAACTTTTCTTCCTCCTCTTTCTTCCTGCTTCCATGGCCTTAGGTCTAGCCTACCACGTCTACCCTGGGCTACTGGGGTGGCCTATGAACTGGCCCTTCCTTCTGCATCCAAACCTGCACAGGGAGCATCTTCCAAATTAATTCTAGTGCTGTCTTACTAAACACAAAGCTTAAACATACTGTGTATTTGCAAAACAGACCTTCACAACTTCCAGTCACATATTGTGTGACGCCCGAACACATTTCTCCCCCATGTCCCTCCAGCTCTTGAGGCAGGGAGCTTTTCTACCTTGCTCACTTGTGCACCTAGCAGGTAGCATATAGCGGCATTAAAGAAAAGTTTTTTAATGAAGTGCTGTAACCCATAAGGCCCTTTGCAACCTGACCTGATCTCCTCTCCAGTGTCTCCTCCAATAAGCAGTGTGTTCCAGCCACACCACAGCCTCTACCATTCTCCATAAATGTGGGGTATTTTATAGCCCTAATAAGACTGTGCTTATGCTCTCCTTCTCATCTGTCAACAATCAGTATCACCTGGGTCAGTTAGACCCAGGAGAATGAATTGACCTTATGTCTGCCTACATTTATTATTCTCATTAGCCCGACAAATATTTACAGAGCACATACTATCTGTTAGACACAGTTATAAGTCTGGGGGTAGGGATACTGTTATGAACAAGAAGACAAGGTCATGTCCTTCCTGGAATTTAGATTCTAGTATAATGGCAAATAAAGAATTTGTCAGGTAGTGATGAATATGAAGATGGAGTAGAATACACAGAGGCCCAGAGGAGAGGACAATTTTGACGTGGCTGAAATATAGCCTGAGCAGAATGGTATGAAATGGGGTTGGGTAGCTGGTTCGGGGGCACCTGGGACATGTGGTCGGTGGTACCCTGTAGGGCAGGGAAAGGACTTTAGACGACCTTCGCATTGTTTGCCTTCAATGTATCTCTCATCAGCCTGCCTTTGCCTTGCTGCTCCCGCCCCAGCCCTGGTTCCAGCCTTTTGTCAGATCTCAGGGGCCTGAACACACTAGCCGCCGTAGCTTGGGTGGCTCTGGGCCCATAGGGTTTGCATTCAGAGTCTGCATACTCAGCGGTTGAGGCTCTCGATTCCTGAGAGCAATGGAAGGTAGACTTAGCCCCAGAGTTAGACTGTCTGCCATTTTCATAATCTCGGGTGGATGACTTCATCTCTCTGCACCTGAATTTCTTGTCTAAAATGAACATAGTAAACAAACAAACAAAAAAATGGGGGGAAATAAATGGCTGGAATGAAACTCTACGAAACTTCCTCCCTTTTGTTCACTGGTAATACCCTAAGTGCCTAAACAGTGCCTGATACTCGTAAGTATTTTTTGGAATGAATCAGTAAATGCACAAATGAATGATTTGATGAATGTAAAACTCGCAGTACATACACCCTCAGCAAATGGCAGCTATTGTTATTGTGGTTGTTAATATTATTTTTAAAATTGTGATCCCCGTGATCATCCTGTGGTTGTGTTGCAAGTGTAATTTTCCACGTGTGGAGCCTGTCTGCTGTGTTGGCCATTCTGCCGGGCTCATGGTGCCTGGTTTCTGTGTGCATGCGTGCGCCTGGGGAGGGAGACTTGGGCTGGGCACGTGCGTTCTAATTCCTGCCTGCTCTGTTACCTAGCTCTGGGCTCTCTCCTGGGGCTAAATCCTCAGAATTAGATTCCGCTAGCCCTGTAGAGAGTCGTTTCTGGAGTCCTTTTCCAGGACCGAACTCACTTTTCTCTGGTCTTTATTTATTTACCGAGATATACTTCACGTGTAACATTATGTTAGTTTCAGGTGTATAACGCTAATGATTCGATATTCATATATATTGTGAAATGATCACAGTGCGTCTAGTCAGCCTCCAGCATCTTATATAGGAAATGCTTTTTCTAACATCCATTCTCTTGGCAGTCTTCGAATACACGATATTGTAGTACTAACTGTAGTCACCATGCTGTGTTACATCCCCGTGACTGTTTTGTTTTGTAAGTAAAGTCTGTACCTTTTGACCACCTCCCCCACTATGCGTACATGCATACCCCACCTCTGGCAACCACCTGTCTGTTCTCTGTGTCTATGAGCTCACTGGTGTTTTTTAGTTTTTTTACGATTACACGTATGAGCAAGATCGTTTAATTTTTGTTTTTTTCTGACTGACTTCATTTAGCATGATATCCTCAAGGTTGATCCATGTTGTTGCAAGCGCCAAGATTTCCTTCCTTTTTAGGGCTGAATAATTCTTTTATCTTTACAGGACGTCATGTAAACTTGTTGCTTGTTGACTCATCCTCACGGCCCCACACCTGCTCCTACACGTTAGATCTCTCCCTGCAATGTTAATACCTGCCCGGCTGAGCCGAGGTTTTGTCCTCCCTCTCTAGGGTGTGGTTGGTGGTAGGCGAACACTTCTCTTGCCATGATAGTGTCCTGTTTTGTTGTTGTTGTTATTGTTTTTTGGTTTTTTGTTTGTTTTTTTACATGGTTTCTGTTTTTCAGTCTTTGGCTTGCCCCTGTTATTTGCCACAGTGCCTCGTGGTTCACAGATGTGGCGTGGATGGAAGGAGGTGACTTTGGCACAGCAGAGAGCCTCACTCCCTGTTTATGGAGAGATTTGGTTAACGGACAACCCCCGAGTGTGTGCAGCTCTTCAGAATATGAATGACAAGACTAACTTTCTGTTACACTTTGTATTGATGTGGGGGTGGAGAGTGTTACTTGGACTCTCAGATGACATTTCTAAAATTTCACTGTGAACTGCATTGTTGTGGTAATTAAGCACTTGTGAACATAGGAAACAATGATCCTTGCTATCAGGAAAATAGAAGTTGCCACGTGGCGAGTACGGTTTTACCAGTCCTTATGACAGGCCTAATTCCATGGTTCAGTGGGAGGAATTTGTGGAACAGTTTTGTCTTTTTAAGACTGAAGACAGACAGTTCAAAATAATGTATATATGGCTCATCGCAGCCACTGGAGGGGATTTAAGTCAAGAGTTCCAGCAGGCCTAGCTGAGTTCTTAGTTGTACTGATATGGTCATCAATGTGACATCCTCTCTCCCACGCTGCAAAAACAATGAAAGATGAAAGTCTGGGACAAAATGGCAAAGTGCGTTTGAACTGATATTTATTTTGTACCATTAGAGGTGCTTTGATTATGCATACGCCTTGCACCAGATTGATTGATCATTGTGAGGATATGTGAGCTTAGAAAAATATGCTCTTACACTTAATCTAAGAGATTATAAATTATATGTGATGCCCAGGTGTATCTCCTTGAGTATCAAACGTAGAGGGTAAAGTTCTTGTATCATCCAAGTGCATGAAACTGTTGTGTAAATATTGAATGAGCCACCAAGGGTATATGAATATTTTCATTTTTTAGTATATGTGCTGCCAAAGCGAGCAGTATATGAATATTTTCAAAACACTGGATGGCAGATGAGTTTACCATAGATTTTTCTGGGTGTTGAAATCAGGATGGGATTGACTTGCTAAATTAATGATGAGGTATTTCTAGGATAGGATGCATAATCTCATCAAGGCAAGAAAATATGTTGAAACTTTAATTTAAAGGAAAAAAAGGAAATAGCTTTGAAACTATGGGCTTATTTGACCTCTTACTGATATTCCCCAAAATGTTGATACTCACCAGTGACCAGAATTTGCACATTTAATTCACTGACTAAATTAGCTTAGTCCTGAGAGGAGCTGTTAATGGAGATTCCAGAGTTCCTGAGAGAGGGAGAGAGGGGAGAGAGAGAGAGAGAGAGAGAGATGGGGAGGGGTGAGTGGGGCGGGGAGGAGGGGAATGAAGGAGGAAGAATGGGGGACGGGGAGAGAGAGAATTGGTTTGAAACGGGGCTGTACTCCCTTGGTAATGTTGAGACCTTAGACACTTTAACCTCCTTATATCTCAGATGTCTCATCTTCAGAGAATATAGCATTGACTTCTTGGGTTAATGTAAGGACTAAATGAGTATCCCTTAGTACAAGGTCTGGTCCTTAATAGATATGCAAATATGATGTGTTGTTATTGTGTTTTTTATCAAGATAACAATAAGGTGATTTTTTTATTCTGCGATGTGACTTGTTGTTAGTGATAGATATTTGAACCTGTTGGCTCCGCCTGATTCTAATCTCTTAGGTTTGTTGATCCTTACCTGTATAAAACAAGATGAATTTCACTCTTTTGTGTTTCAGCACAAGTTTGGGGGCTATGATAAAACAGTTATGTTTTCTCCAAAGAACTGGATGACCCACAGTCAGGAAGAGGGTGAAGAAAAGGCTTGCATTTTGGGACTAGGAGGACAGATTCTAGTAGTTGCCATGGGAAAGTCCCACTCCACTCTGTTTTTATGAGATGATCATTGAACACCGGTCCCTATGTTTCCTGGCCATTCCATTCAAAATATTTTGAGATGTTAGGATCATTGAAGGTTGTGCTTGTCCTGGTTTGACTAAGAGAGCTACCATCAGCTAGATTCCTGTGTTACCAAATCTTGGCAAAAAGGAAAGTCCAGAGTACCATTCTCATTCAGTGTACATGAGGTTGGTCAACAGCCATCTAATAAAGCTAATGGTTAACTTTTGCTTTAATTAATAAAGTGTACTCATACGAAGCAAGCAGTGTGAGTGTATACACGTGTGTGTACATGTGTATATGAATGTATACATACACAAATGTAAATTATACAAGGTTGTGTAATATCAAAATGTTCATCACAACCAAATATACAAAGAGTACGATGTTCCTTAAATTGATGACTGTGTAATTTTATTTACCTCTTGGGAATCAGTTGAGCTATTGATTCCACAGCAAATGTGTTTTGATTAAGATCATGGCAAGATATGTTTGACAGCAATTTCGAATTATTAAAGGTTATTACATATTTAAAGTCTACAGTCAACTGAGATTGTATGTATCTGATTTTAGCTTAGGGAGATAAATCTATCGATATTTTGTCCCAGGAACTATATCCTCAATGCTATACAATTACCATGTGCTCCATAAAACCCATACCCTTTCCTGAATGGTCTGGAATATGGTGTGATGCTCAGTGCTTACGTTTATACTAAGCAGGGTTGGAATCATGAATGTAGAGATTAATATGCTCTATATAAATTTACAATATCGCTTTCAGACATATATATAAATTGAATCTGCACTAGTTGAGTTTAATAGTTAAGGATTGGTTTCTTAGCTGTGAACACTATTATTCATGGTGTTTATTATAGTTGGGGCTGTGGATGATCCTGGAAAATTGTGGAAAGAGAAATATTTTGAGGGAAAACTTAATTTCTTTAAAAAAAAAACTCTCAAGAGGTGTTTTATTTTTCCACTTTTATAGGAAACTAACATGTACATCCTATCTTTAACACACGTAGGCTTATTCAAGAGTAACAATAAAAAAAATCATGAAAATACAGTGATATTTAAATGTGCTAAATGGAACATGGGCCGAGTCAGGTTTTCATGATTTATCAGTTTTTAACTTCAAAGACTCTGGTTAGCTTGCATTTTTTAAACTAATGAGTTTATCACAGCCTGTGAGGAGGATGGTTAAAGTCTATCAGCTGTAAATTGGTACAGAGCACTGAAAGGGACATTAGCCTCTAATCAGATTCCAACAGTTCATTAAACCTGTCTTTCCAGAACCGCTCTTTGTCTTTTCCCTGCCTTTGCAAGGCATCTTCTCTTTTCCTCTGGGCAAGACCTCCTCCAGGGTAGGAAGCAGTATCAACTCATTCTTCATTGTCTACCAACCAAACAGCCTACGGGATGCTTTGTTAGGGGAGATTTCTGGCTGCTGTGAAGGGCAGGGGTGTGGAGGGCTGGCTGGCTGCAGGAAGGCTTTCTTAAAACTGGGTGGTTGCAAGCCAAGCTGGCCGCTTCCAACCATGGAAGCAAGTGACACATTAGGATTTGAGATCCATGCCTGATGTGTAAACAACCCAGCAGCCTCCATGAAAGGATTTAAAGCTTGGAACAAATTAACTGAGCTTGCCAGGGAGACCACAGTTCTTTCTGCTTGAAGCTATTAGGGTGCAAAATGCCTAAAAAAATATGGACAAGTCAAAAGCACAAATTTAAAAAAACGGATCCTGCCAGTTTTAATACTATTGCACATTTCTAAGAAAAGAACCTGACAGTAGTTTTTCTTCTTTTTATTACCTAATAGAGTAGGTAGCATGGAATTTTTAAATGCTCATTAGTTAGCTCTGGAGTAAATTTGCCTTTTCTTCTTGTTGATGTCTCAGAACAAATATGTGTGATAAGAGGCCCTATAAATTTTATTTCTTATTTTTCTTGAAAAGGATTGGCAAGAAATAGAGATAATTAGAGCTTTACTATACTGCACTCTGTTGGTATTATTTGGTAATAAAAACATTTATGATTTGTCAAAGTGGGAGTTGTTTTTATTTAACTACTTGATAGAAAAGCAACTATGTGAGAGGCAAAAACGTGAGGGTGTAGAAATGCTATTAATCTTTGTCATTACAGGTAAGCAAAATATTTAGAAACAGATCTCTTTTTCTTTTAAGGAGACCACTTTAGAGTCCTGTGCTTACGTTCTATGATTGAGCAAAGAAACCATTCTAAAAACTCAAACTTAGGGGCACCTGGGTGGTTCAGTGGGTCATGATCCCAGGGTCCTGGGATCGAGCCCCACATCGGGCTCTCTGCTGGGCAGGGAGCCTGTTTCCCTTCCTCTCTCTGCCTCTCTCTGCCTACTTGTGATCTCTCTCTCTCTCTGTCAAATAAATAAATAAAATCTTAAAAAAAAAAAACAAAAACAAAACTCAAACTTAGTCATTTTAGTTTCTGAGTTTGGTCAGTAGGGGAAGGGAAAGTTGACCTTCTAAACGTGTTTTAAAACAGGATTTTGGCCTGAAGCAAGCAATCATAAGTGTCTTTTGAACTCTCTTCATAGGTTATTGACTTTAGAAAATCCCCAAAGCAGTGAAAATTAGTAGGGAATAACCTCGATTTAATCTTTTCGTAAATATTGTTTGAAATTCTACTGAGTCACTATAGAAATAAGTAGAAGTTCTCCTTTCAAGAAGTGGTAAATTCAGCCAAACATATACCAAAATAGAAAACAAATTGTTATTTATTTTTTGGTTGTGACTTGAGCTTAAAAATTTATATGAATTGTTTTTGAAATAAATGTTTGGGGTCAATACATAGAAATTTTCATTTGATCTGAAGTGCCATACCAAAATTCAGTGTCTAGAATTATATTATCTTTTTTTTAATTATGTAGATTTTGACAATAATATGAGGATATGGTCATTTTTTATCTATTTTCTCCTTTGTGGATTTCTGCACACATGCAACCTCTGGAACTAAGGAAGAGAGAAACATCCTTCTCTTTCCTTCTACCGCTGCAAAAGTGTGATCAATTTTTCCAGCCCCATATAAATTAATGTTAAGGTTTCTTTACTCCAGTTTATTATAGTCTGACCTCCAACCCAGAGGTCAGAGAATCAGACTGATTAATTCAACTTCGTGGTCATTATTTCAAATGATAGTTCAGAATGGGGGGATAATTGGTTATGCTGATAGTCTCATTTAATTATACTTCATTGTTAAAAAAATTAGGTTAGCAGTCCTAAATGTACTACTATGAAGGAAGAGTCTACCAGATGTCCTCATTTGAATGCTTTATGGCTGACTTTCCCTCTCTCTCTCTCTCTTCTTCCTCTCAGAATATCAACACCTTTGAGAACAGAATGTTAATGCTTGATGGGATGCCGTCAGTCAGAGTCAAAACCGAGCTTTTGGAATCTGAACAAGGGGTAAGTTTCCAGCGATGCCCCACCGTCTTCTCTGTGTGAGCGCGGCAGTCGTTTCCAGAGCATCCTGACCTTTGCTGACTTTCACTTGCCTGTGCTGTTTCTCTCTCGACCCACGATCATCTGAGACTGGTTGATTCTCATCCCTTTGCAGCCTCAGCCATAACTAACTTGGAAAAGACAACTTCCTGAAACTAGGAAGGCACAGTGACCTTATAAGAATCATATGGTTTTATTTAAGTTAGTGAAGGTTTTTGAAAAGCTAATAAAAAATCCAAAGCAAAGAGGAAGTATTAAAAAAATAAGATAGGAGTAATATCCTCCATGCCAAAATGGCTTGCTTCTTTCTTAGTTAGGAAGTTACAGGGTATAGTTATGGGAATGTCCCTCTTTGCTGGATTGGTTTCTCTTTTGACATTTATATTTACCCTTTTGCGTACCAGGAGGGCTAGAGGACAGTTGACGAAATTCAGGTCGGTTAGTTTGAAATGCACGTAAAGCAAAAGAAGGCTTATCTAACAATACCTAGCAAAATTGACAAATTAAAATTGAAATATGAAGACTTAAGATTGAGCTGAAAATTGAAAATATGAAGACTTAAGAGCATAGCTGGATTTCTTTTTTAAAAGGACATGGCTGATTTTATAATTGTTAACATCTGTAGCTTCCGTAGTTGAAATTGTAATAAGGGCAGCGTGACTGCGTGCGGCCGTGGCCGACCACGTTTCGTATTTACGTGTGCAAGCACTGCTCGTGTGCCCGAGGGCCCACTGCCTCCTGTGTTACCAACCCCCCACCACTGAGGCACTCCAGGTGTCGGGAACAAGGATGAATTAAGTAAATATTTCATCTTAATCTTATTAACGTATCTCTTACCACACCCAGCACGGCACTGGCCGTGTTTTATAAGTGAGCAACCAGAAGACATTTTAAATGTAGATAAAATTTCACTTGTAAAAATCTGTGTGCGTGAGTGGGTGGGGGACCCCAAACCAGGGGTCCAAGGGGTTAGGATGCTGCTGAGATTAGAGGGACTTCATAGTAAGGAACCGAGGGCACGAATCCTGATGGTAGCATGTGGAGGGTTTCTGCAGCAGCTTCCCCACACCCGGGCAATCCCGGGGCAGGGTGAATGGCGTTGCAGTATATAGTTCTCTTATTCACGTGCAGCCTGTGTCTGAAAGGGTTTATAGTGAGTGTCGATTGTTGTAGCTCCGCAGTGAGCTCTGTGGAGTATGTCAGCCAGTTACATGCCTTCCCCGTTCTGGGCGGGACACGTCTGCCGACCCACTTCGGGTCACCCTGACACTCAGGCTGCGGAGCGTCACGATCGAGGAAACCGGGTGGCGGCGAATGGTGCCACTTGTTCACCACTTGGACACAGGGATGATACCACTCGTACACAGTGCCGCAGGGAAAAGTCTTGTGTTCGCCTGGATTTTCTAGCCTGACTCAATCAAGTTACACTCTGCGTCTTCCAGACCAAGTAGTTTTTACCTTTGCTGTTGGACCTAACATGGGAAGGATTTGTTTAATTTCTTGGGAATTTCCGTTTTCCTAATCTAAGTGCATGAGCATCAGTTTCTGCAAGTAAATTTCTACATACCCCGTGTTTAAGTTGAACACACCACACAGACCATAGCGTCCTATTCACAGAGGATAATAGCCTTTTTCCATTGCTGATGGAAAAACGAAAAAGTGGTATATCCCATATGGTTGCTTTTATTCCACGAGATGTTCTTCAACTCGAGTAGCAGTAAATCTACTTGAGTCACGTATGTTGGAGGAAGGCAGGGAAGCACAGAAGCCGGAGGGTCCTACTTGTGCCGCTGCTCAGAGCCAGAATGGGTCACAATTGCCGCCAGCTCTGGGAATCATTGATGATGTCAGGATACTTCCCCTTTACTGTCCGTTTTCAGTTATAAGGTAAGGTTTGCATGAAAGATTTAGTTGCACAGAAAACAAAAGCCAGGATTCCTAAGGGTTTTCCATTGTGAACACGAACCTCATGCTACCTTCTTTATAGAAAGTATTTACTGCCCTCAAATAAGGACAGGAAAAATGTTAGGTTCGTAGGTTTTACTTAACTCTTAGTCATTAAAATCAGTTTTCCTCCTTGTGAATGGAGCTGCTGTTATTATTTTAACCCTCATGTAGATTGTGTATGTTGAAGGGAAGTAGAAACTTGATTTTATTCTTTTCTTTACCTTTGTATGAACTTCTTAAATACATGGCAGATATAATTTTGTTCTCTTTTACAGTAAAGCTTTAAGAGAAGCAGCCCAGTGTTTAATGGAATGTATTATGACCTCATTATTTATGGAATATAGTAATTTGTATTTAATCATTTATAATATTTCAGTTCAATTCTTCTTTAAAATTAGGGATAAAATCTAGACTTTTAGTGAACTTCACTTTAGTTCATTTTACTGGAGTTTTTAATTGGGGTATAACGGGGTTGGGTGATACATGGTATCATTTCAGAATCAGAACTATTTTAGATAAGGAATAACAGAATTCTAAAGATTTCCTTATTTCAGTCTTCTAGGACTCTCTGTAGTTCCTGTTAGAAGCTGGTTGAAGTTTGATTATTTTTATAAGAAAGTGTGAACATTGGTGAACTTGATCAAATATGTGCTTATGGGCTTTTGAAAAGATGTGACTTTATTATTATTATTATATTATTATAATAATATAATATATATTACATATATAATATATATTATCATATATTATTATTAGTAACAATAACACAAAGTCATAGAAATGAATCAGTGCATCACAACAATGAATGAAAAAGCCTCAGCTTGATGTCAAGGATTAGATTATGTAATCACTCTGGAAGACCTAATTTCAAGAGTGTGTTTTTAAGATATAGACATTAAACATCCAGTCTTTTGGGGAAGAAAAGTTTCATGTGCCTTTCAGGCTCCGGGTAGCATTGTAAAGATGCACTACATAACACGGCCCCCCGTTTCAGTGCGCCATGCACACATATGTCCATTCTCCTCTTCTGGTTATAAATAGTCCCTGTCAGCTGGTCTATACATAATCTCCCCACCCTTCCAAGGAATTCCGGACCTGATGACCACATTTCAGAGCTGGAAGAAAGACTGTGGAATGGGTTTAGCTTAGCCACTCTGCTTTCTGTCTTCTCTGAAAAGTTCTGGTTGCCTGGCCTCATTCTCTTAATAGTTTAATGGTGTGTGAAGGGGGTGGTCACAGCTCTTCAATCAGATTATAAGCTCTTGGAGGACAAGAACTATTCCTTGTATTTTTCTTGTAGGTCCCAGCCCCCGGCAAGTGGTCAGGAAATACATGCTCTCCTTGTCTGGGCATTATAACTGGCATGGTGAAAAAATACGAAACCAGTATTTTCCTCCTCGTATAACCAGTATAACCACTCCTCGTTATAAACCTGCTCTGTCGACTTCATAGGGTGGTTGTGAACCAAAAAATAAAAATTGGAAAGGCCGGAAACACACATTCTCGTTGATGGCATAAGTGTTCAGCTTGTAGCCCTGTGAACTGAATAGGTACAGTAACGTATCCACGCCGACTCCATGCCCCTGCCTTTCATTTGGAATTCTGTCACTCCTGCATCCTTAGTTTTATAATATCTAAGTAGATGATTATCGTAGTCTCTTGAAACGGGACTTCGGTTTTCTTCGGGCTTGTCGGTAATACAGCACATGCTGCTAAGTAGTCCATGGGAAGGGCATGTGCTCTTGTGACACACTTCAGGGGCACAGCAAGGAGTGCTGGAATGACTTTGACTGTGACCTCTGGTGCTTGTGTCCTGCTGTTACAAGAGCTTCCCAAATGCTGTCGGCTTTTGGATGTTCTAACACGTTATTAAGCAAAGGACGAAAGCAGGAAGAAGAGGACTGGAACAATTCCACCCAGAGATAAGGCAGGAGCAGAGAAAGGTACTGCCTCAAAGATGTAAAATATGATTTTTGTTCCTGGCCTTGCAGCTCACCGGCTTGAATGGCCTTGGGAAGTGACTTCATAACTCCAGGCCTCTATGTCCTCGTCTGAACAGTGAGGGTGTTAAAGGCCGGCCCAGGTTCCATCCAACATTCTTCAGGTCTGGTAATGGGCCAGGAGTGAGAAAAAGCATTTCTCCTTAGGAGTTTAACAATCCTAGCATGAGGAAGCTACCTGTGTGTGCAGGTAGAAATGCCTAGACTTGAAAGGGGGACAGACCCGAGTTCAGATGTTCTCCATGCCACGGGCCAGTTGTGTGGGACCCTTTGGTCTCTGTCCACCTGTTTCTCCTCTTCTGGGAAGTGAAGTGAACTGTCCAGCCTCCTAAGAGCCTGCCTGCCTGCTTGAAGAAGAGAGGAATAAAAAGGGCCCCATTGCTTCAGTTTCTATGGATGCGATTCTCGTAGCGTATTTAGTAGAGATTAAACAACTGGGCTAATTTAGAATTTTTTTAAAAGATTATTTATGTATTTATTTGACAGAGATCACAAGTAGGCAGAGAGGCAGACAGAGAGAGAGGAGGAAGCAGGCTCCCTGCTGAGCAGAGAGCCCGATGCGGGGCTCGATCCCAGGACCCTGAGATCATGACCTGAGCTGAAGGCAGAGGCTTAACCCATTGAGCCACTCAGGCGCCCGTAATTTAGAATTTTGAAGGAAGAGTTAAGGTAAATCTCTAAGTCTAACCCTTATTTATTTATTTTTTTTGAATTTTTATTTAAGCATATCTGGAGAGGTATTTCAAATTCTGATTCAATTTTATCACATAAGAAATGGGATAATGAAGCCAGAAATTAGTGATTACATGAACACAAAAGTGACACCATATTTTGGTGTGACAGTGGCATTTGGCCACAATTTTTTAGAAAAGGGGTTCTGAGTGTGTATACTTCAGAGATACTTCCTGATATGTTTACAGGGGAGATGATGAGGTCTCTGGGATTTGCGGCAGAGTGAAGTGGGAGGGCAGAATGCATGGGGGGAAAGATGAGGTACGACGGGGCCAGGATTCCGTCATTGTTGAAGCCACGTGACCGGTACCCCGGGGGGCTCGTGTAACCGTTCTGCCTTATTTTGTATATCTTTGGGATTCTTGGAAGTAAAATGTTTAAAAAGGAAAAGAAGCTCCCTAAATAAAAATAGAAAAGTTCATCGGTGCACAGGCATCAGACGGAGTCCTCAGGGAAACACGCCTCACCCAGCCACCCTCAGTGTCCTCTCAGTCTGTGGGGAAGGAGTGACAGCAGTGCTCAGGCCTGGGGTTCTCCTATCCCTTCCACTGTAAGGCACGTGCATTTCTGACCTGTGGGCCTGTAGGTGGAGAGAGGTAGCAAGAGTGGAGCAGTGAGGGAGAAACATGTTGGGTGTTTTGCCAATTTTAAGGGCTCCAAACAGTCCGTGATTGGGTTGTAGAAGACCCTTGTGTGTTCCACTGGGGGCAAAGCCCAATGCATCTTTACCGCAGCTGTGGGGCCCTGAAGGGTGCAAGTCTGGCAGCAGACAGTTTTAATCATATCCTCCATGGCTTACTAGCAGGAAATGTCAGGCCAGAGATCCCTATGAGTGCCCTAATTTTAGAGATAGGACAGCAGAGGGGCACCTGGGTGGCTCAGTCGGTTAAGCATCTGCCTTTGACCCAGGTCATGATCCCAGGGTTCTGGGATCGAGTCTCATATCAGGCTCCGCGCTGCTCTTAGTAGAGAGCCTGCTCTTCCCTCTCCTTCTGATGCTCACCCTGCTTGTGGGCTCTCTCTCTCCCAAATAAATAAATCTTTAAGAAAAAGAGAGAGAGGGGACAGAAGGGAGTAATGACCGTTTTCCTAGAGGCAGCTTGCAGTAACTTTTGCAAAGCATTCTGCAGGACATTCGTAGCAAGGTGGTGAAGGCATTTCTGTATCACAAAGGACAGACTAGCACCGTTAAGGTAGTATATTGTACCTTCCTGTAGAGTGGAGTTTTGCTTTATGCTTCTCACTATTCCTCATCATCTCAGCACAAGGAGCTTACAGCTCGGCAGGGCTCGATAAATAGTGATTCAGATGCTATTTATTGTAAGTGAGAGCCAGGCCCAGACTGTAGAATATTGAGGATTTTGAGACAGGTGCTGTTTTGGAAAAGACCCCAATCGTTAGGCTTAATAAAGAAATAGAGACAGGTGCAAGTCTTGTAGCTGAACCGAGACATGTGCTGTGGAATGTTAAGACAGGCAGTGGCATCAAAATTTAGTAGCTTTAGAGAAAAACAACAACAACAACAAACCTTTTTCTTTTTCTCAGAAAACTGTTATGTTTAATTTAACATAAAATGTGTAATATATATCTGTGTGTAAAAGCTTAGCAAGACAGTGTTACTGTAATGACTTTATCAGAAGAAAAGAAAAGGCATTGTAAAAATGCCACTTGCATTACCCTTTACCAGAGACTCATTATTACCTCCCCTACTGCAGAACGGGAGCCAGCGTAGCTAGTAAATTGGTAGAATTATCTTAGACATATGAATTTGCTTATCATTTAATATTCTCCCATGACCCACGGCTTGAGATCTTTTGATTTTTAGTGATATCTTTGCATATCACTATGTGGCTTCAAAGAAAAACATATGTAGAAGTTGTGTTATTCCTAATCTGAGAAGACCATTTAAAAAAAAAAAAGGGCAGGAAAAAATATCTGTACTTGCAAAACTCATTTTAAGGAAGAACTATCCTTAAAGAAGCAGAGTTGGACTGATTTTAATAATGTCAGAATGGCCAATAAATGTATTAATAGAAAGAATTGAAAATCAATGAGCTGTGATAGTAATTACAGATAGTACCCAAGGGAAATATAGCAGGCAGGCAAATCCTTTCCCTTGGGGGCTGCCCTGGGCAAAGCTATGAAGTTGATAATTCTGCCCTCCTTCTTTCCCATTAGCAATGTACTTTCTCCTTCAGCTTAATTCTTGTCCATTCACAGCCCAGACGTTCCCAGCCCTCTGTGCATGCAGTGATGGCTCAGGGTACCCACGGACCCACAGACCCACAGATGACCAGTTCTAACTGGAGTCTCTTTAATTGAGGAAATGTAAAGTGCTATTCTTTCTGGGGAGTCATTTGCATTTTTATAGGGTCAGTGCTTTCTAAAAAAGAACACTTTTAAAGAGTAATTTGGAAATTTTGAGTTAGGGAAAATTAACCTCTCTGCAATATTTCAGTTTATGCATGATTGTATTTTCCTCTATGTACTGGTCTTCATGGTAGAATTACAAAAACAAAATCTGGACCATGAGGCAAGAGTTGCTCTTTATCTAGATGTGTTTTCATGTGCTAATATTTGCATGCTGATTCACATTTTATAACTGTGATTATAGCTTATTTAACCCTTGGAGGACTTTTGCTTTGGACCATGGGGGATTAGTTACCATGGGAACTGAACTCTTACCGTAGACAATTAGAAAGCTAGACAAAATATATGAAATGCTTTTATATATTGAGCAACAGGCAGTTAAGGACTATGACCCTTGGGAGTAGGGCAGAAAAGGAAGTGAACCTTACTAGTGCCTTACCTTTCTGTGTAAAGGCAAAGTAGGGGGAAGAACCCAAATAGGGCCTAGCAGTCACTGAGTTAGGCAGCAGGGTCTGGAATTTGGGAAAGATCAAAGCAACTGGTTTTTAAGGGGAACAATAACAGAGAAAGGAGTTGTACAGAGAGGTCTCCAGAGATCCTCAAAGTGACCCCCTAAGAAGGGTTTGGCTAGGTAACGATCTACCTGTGTGTGGAGGGAAACAAGGAAAGAACAAAGAAGGCAGTTGGCAAAAACAGTTCTTTTTTTTTTTTTTTTTAAGATTTTCTTTATTTATTTGACAGAGAGAGAGATCACAAGTAGGCAGAGCAGCAGGCAGAGAGAGGGGGGGAGGCAGGCTCCCTGCTGAGCAGAGAGTGTGATGGGGGGCTCCATCCCAGGACCCTGACTGAGATCATAACCTGAGCCGAAGGCAGAGGCTTAACCCACTGAGCCACCCAGACACCCCCTTTTTAAAAAAGAATTTGTTTGTTTGTTTATTTATTTATTTATTTGAGTTGAGTTGAGAGAGGGAGAGAAATAGTGTTTGCCTAAGTGTGGGGGAGGAGCAGAGGGAGAGGGACAAGCTGACTCCCCACTGAGCACAGAGCTTGACTCTGGGCTCAAACCCAGGACCCTGAGATCATGACCTGTGCTAAAGTCAGTTGCTTAACTGACTGATCCACCCAGGTGCCCCTCTGGAACAATTCTTAGAGCTCACATACTGTTTCCGCAGACCAGAATGGAGAGACACCTTTGTACATGGGGTAGAGGTCTCAGAAGGGCCACAGGTTAGTAATGGGATTGAACTCATCCCACAGTTGTCTGGGCTGGGTTTTGCCCTGATGTAGGTGAGAAGCAAACCCTGGAAGTATCAAACTGACCTGGAAGTTACTTAATTATACCAGAGCAAAATCCAGCACTCTGGAGGAAGACATAACAAGATCTAGCCTTCAGTGATGTGAAGGTTCCACTATCTGGCAATTGATCATAACTGAATCAATTGATCAGATAGCAAACAAGATGAACAAAACCTCTGTGACCTGTGGAGGAATCTCAAGTGGTCTAACATATGTACAATTGCACTGTCAGGGGAGGCAGGGTCAGAAAAATCATTTGGAGAAATAATGGCTAGACATTATCTGAATATGAGAAGAACCCACATATCCAAGAAATTCAGTTAGCCCCAAGCTGAAGAAACCACACCAAAGTATAAAATAATCAAGTTGCTGGAAACAGGTAATGAAGAATAGTCTAGAAGCAGCCAGCAGAAAAGAGGGGAATATATCTGATATACAAAGAAACAAACAATCATATTTCTCACCATGCAAGACAGAAGAAAGAACTTCCTTAGGTGAAAGGAAAAGGATGCTGGATAGAAATTCTGGATCTACACAAGGAGATGAAGAGCACTCAAAATGCTAAGTCTCTAGGCAAATATAAAAGATGTAAAAAAAAAAATCTTTTTAAAAGAAAATGATGCAAAGCAAACATAGTAACACATTGTGGAGCTCATGACCTATTGGATGAAAATCCACAGCAGCAGTAGAACAGAGATGGGGGCGTGGAAGGAGGTATACCATTTGGTATGGCATTATTTGAAGGTAGATGGGCAACCACACACATGTATGCACACACACGCACACACAAATACACAGTAAAACAGCCAATAAAGTTAATAAACCAAGGGTGGAAGTGAACTGGAAGCATTTTAAAAAATATTCCATTTTCTCAGAATGAAGGCAGAAAAGAGGAAAGATAAACAAAGAACAGGTAGGAGAGATAGAAAACAAAGAGCGAATTGGTGCTTTAAACACTGTATGTTAAGAATTGTGTTGAAACAGGAAGAGTTTAAGCACTCCATTTAAAAGATAGATTTTCAGCTTGGGAATAGAAGCAAGACCTAAGTACATCCACCTGTAAGATGTTCTCTTTAAATATAAAGATACAGGTATGTAATAAGTGACAGGGTACAATCAAGAATAGTCAAAATCATGAAGCGGAAACAAGAATGGTGGTTGTCAGGGGTTTAGTGGACCGGGATGTGGACAGTTTGAGGGTGTAGAGTTTCAGTTTTGCAATGTTGAGAAAAGAGCTGTTCCAGAGTAACGTGAATGTGGTTAACACTACTGATCTGCACATTTAAAGATGGTTGTGGGTAAATATGTTTTGTGTTCATGACCTCAATTAAAAATAAAAATAAGTTTATAAACCCAGAGAACTGATGATTCATAACTGTACCAGAGAGCTGGTGTAGATTACTGCACTGAGTGGCTGAAGGAGGACTTCAGCAGAAATCATTTCAGATGGCCTCACATGGGATGTGACTTTTTTAGAGGGCCTCCTTGTTATAGCAGCAATCATGTGTGAGTAAATGGCCCTGCTTTTACTTACAATAGATATCTCTTAAATAAATGTTGGCTTTAGCAATGCCTTTCTCCTGACTCTGGAGGAAAAAGTTTTGTGTGAAACGTGAGGTTACTTGGGTGTAAGTCTTCTCTGTCTTGTTGATTGTGGACAAGGCTTGTCCTCCTCCAGATCAGACACTGGAATTCTTATGTCTGATAACATTTTTATTAGTAAATAATTTAAATATATATAAAAACCTTTCAAGAAGAAATTAAAGATATGATCACATTACCTTGCAATAAATGCTGTTAATAGTTTAGGATATTTTCTTCCAGGGACATAATAAGTCTATACTAAACATTCTTTTAAACTAGCAGAAAGTAAAAGGATAGAGAAAGATATGTCTACCCTAAATCACAACACCAAAAACAAAGCTGTGGTCCCTGTATTAATATGAGATGAAATAGACTTCATAGAAAGGAATATAGCCAGAGATAAAGTGGAACGTTTCATAATGATAAGATCATTTATTTATAGGACATAACAGTCCTACATGCTTTTGTACCTAAGTAAACCCTTGAGTATGTAATGTCATCCCCATTACTAAAGAAAATTGCAGAGCTCTTGTATGTCAAGGTCTCATCCCCAGTAAGTAACAGGGATGGGACTGGAGTCATGTCTTGCGAATCGGAATCTTTTCACTATTGTAAGCTTTCTTTGTTGTTCAGCTTTGATAGCTGTTGTAACTACAATTTTGCAAACAATCTGATATAAAATAACTCCCACTCTAATATTAGTGTTTAAGAAGGATTTAAGCAGATGTTACAGAAAGTGTTCGTTGAACATGCCAATAAATGCAAATTTACCTAGGGAGACTCATGGCCACTCCAGTAGTCTGCAGTAATTATGAACTCTTGGGTCTCTCTTTTATCTTAATTGCATAGGATTAAAAAACATTTTTTTTTTTTTTACTATGTACCATGTTTATTTTAATATCAAATAGTGTTTGCAGGTATTTAATAGTAGGTAGAAATTACAAAAGTATCCCCTGGTCATCACCTGGGCAAAACCGTATTTCGCGGTGTGTCAGTTTTGGAAATCTAAGGGAGCAGAGCAAAGCTGACACCACATATCAGGTTCAGTTTTCTAGAAAACTTCTTGGTCTCTGTCATAGGATCTTGAAAGCCCAGAGTTTTATAAATATGTAACAACATAAATATGTCCACTATGCTTTTTCTTTATTTGCTTTACAAATTATGTCAGAGTCATCACTGAGGACAATGTGTACGTACTTTGCTACCAAGGCACATTCCACCTGGTGGAAAGCTTGATCAATTTAATATATTTCTGACTGGTCATGTCTGTGGCCTGTGGAAAAATGAGTCTGTCTCTGATCCGCTGGTTAGTCCTTTTCCTTGTCTGAAGGGAATACTGTCAGATTTTCTTAGTCAAAGAGTATCTACTTCTTGTCAATCGTAAATGAACTCTGATGTTCAGATGACTTATAGTTCCCATGATCCATTCTCTTCCCACCTCTCTATCTTCAGTTTCATTGCTGTGCTCTTGTCATAACTAATTATATCTTTTTCAGTAAGGCCATGAAGATGATGATTGAAAGTATTCACTCTTAAAGGCTGATAAGACTTCAAAATTAAGAAAAAGAATGTACTTTTCTTAGTTTTTTTTTTTTTAAACCTCAGGTGTATACTTTTTTTGTTTTTAGCGTGGAAGAAATTAACACAATTGTAGTTTAAAGACCTCTAACTTCCTTTGTCTTAGTCAGCTCTAACCAAGAAGTAGAATAAGTCTCCTGGATTGCTTCAAGTTTTGTTCTAAATTTTATATGAAAAGGAGTATTCAGACCATTTAAAAATAGATCATCAATATATTGTTGTGTGTTTACTAAGAAAACAGAGGCAAAACATTCGAGGTGAAGTATTTTTTTAATATTTTTTATTTTTTAAATTATTTATTTATTTGACAGAGATCACAAGTGGGCAGAGAGGCAGGCAGAGAAAAAGGGAGAAGCAGGCTCCCCACTGAGCAGAAAACCTGATGTGGGGCTCGATCCCAGAACCCTGGGATCATGACCTGAGCCGAAGGCAGAGGCTCCAACCCACTGAGCCACCCAGGTGCCCCTCGAGGTGAAGTATTTTCTATGAACAGTTTAGTGGCTTCTGGCACATTTTAGGGACCGGACAGTTTAGACATTGTTTTTAGGCCCATACACATGATCTTCTCATGTATAGGATATGTCCCCCCCCACAGCAAATACCGTACTTAATGAAAACTTACTTTTTTTTAACTTAAAAAAAAAATTTAAGTAAGTTTAACCCCCAACGTGGGGCTCAAACTCTCTACTCTGAGATCAAGAGTCACAAACTCTACCTACTGAGCTAGCCAGGCACCCCAGTAAAAACTTAGATTTTTGGAAGTTTCAGTGTTTTACCCTCAAACACTTTGCGTGAGAAACTTATTTTCATATATATCATCATTATTACTGTGATAAATAAATATCAATAATAGGTCAAAATCCTTAATGTCTATTCTTTTATTGAGTCATAAATTAGATATCAAGATCGTTCTCTCGTTCTGTTCTCATTGCATGACTGTATGCTTCCATTTGCTTTTATCTCCCTCCCACCAACGTTTATCGCCGCAGTGGCTCTCAATTTCCACATTGACATTCTGCAAATACGTAAGTGGAGATGTTGCCTTCATTCCTCCTCCTTGGATTATTCTCCTTGGGATAGATTCACATTTCTTTGCAGGGTTTTTTGAACTACAGAAATGTTTTGGGAAGATGTGAAACATTTTCCTATATTTAAATTCAGGTATAGAAAGGAGTGTAGAATTCAGCTAGAATAAATGAAATTGTATACGTAAAACTTAACACAGTGCACTATGCATTAGGTAAAGAGTTAAAAGCAACTGTTCTTGCAGTTGTTACTGTAGTCTGAATTTCTTCTTAATTTAATGATATAAAATGATATATGTATATGATATGGTGCATGTAAATTAAAATATATGCCTAGTTATTCACATAGATCTCAAAAGACTTGATGATCTTCCAAAGCTGCTACACTGTTTCATAAGACTCCGTTATCCACTAAAAAATGGTACTTTCCATGTGTATGCTTACACAATAAACCTATACTGATATTATGTTATTATGTACTTGCCTTTATCATAATGCACATTTAAAAATAAGTGTCTTTAGTTCTTTATTCTTGGACTTAACTCAGGGGTACTGTATCTCATCATATATAACTAACTTTGCTTAAACATGAAGAACTAGAAACACTTGTTACTGTAGAAGGCATTTGAAATATTCAGAAACACATATGGCCATGATGGTTAAAGGAGTAATGGTTTAAAAATAACTGTCCATTTCATAAAATGAAACTATTTCTCTAGTGAATATTTTATTTTAAATTTGTTTCCACAAAGATAGTTGTATTGCCACCATTCAAAATTTCCATTGTTTTGAAAAATGATCCTTACAAAAACAGGAAGAGAACTAGGAGAGGCAAAACTAGTATATGATATATAATGTGACTGATTTCTTAAATTAATATCTTTTGCTTTTTCTGTAGGAAAAATGATGCATAATGTTAAGCTATAACATTTGGAATAGTGGGAGAAAAGCCACCAAATAATTGATATCCCTAGTTTTTGAATTACATAAATCATCATCTTTATGCCCTGAAAAGTGACTTGCTATTTTAAGAGACCTATGGCCTTTGTTAGAGTAAGTTGTTTTCAAATGTCGGGAAATTGTACCTACATGATCTGACCTACTTTATGTAGCTGACATGACTCACCAAAGCGTGTTATCAGAGTGTGTGCTCCTCTTTTGGGATTCCTTGACATCTTTGCTTTCTCATCTTGACTTTTTGCTGGCTTCCCGTGTTGTGATTCCAGTCCCCCAGAATAGAATCTTTAAAGTTAACAAGAACAGAAACCCCTCCACTCGCTAGACTCGTACGGCGAGGGTGTGGACCCATTGCCCTTCCGTGGCCCCGCGCTCTGGAGCAATGCTGAAGGTAGCCCGGCAGGGCCGCCTGCTCTTGGGGTGAGCGCGGTGGCCCGAATGTCTGGCTGTTTGGAAGAGGTTGTGACAGACGCTCTGACATCAAATGCCGGAAGACAGGAACAGTGACTTTTCACTGGAAGAGCCTTGAGATATGGTTTGGCTTTCTTCCACCTGCATCATTCCTTGCTGTGTAGGATTTAAGCATGCTTCTCTGACCTACCAGGAGATTTTCTGAGTCGATATTTAAAAATATATATCTCTCCACTTCAACTAGTCAGGGTGTCTTCTGTTGTTTACCACCGCTACCCACTTTTCTGCTTCAGTATGTTGGGGCTTAGCTCAGTGATGCTCAGGTTAAGCGCGTGGACCCTGGAGCTGGACAGGCTGTTTTTATGCTCTGGCTCCAGCATTTGTTCTGGGACCTGAGCAAGCGGGTTATCGCTCAGTCTTGGTTTCTTCATCTGTAAAATGGGGATTATAGTAATCCCTACCTCGTGGAGTTTCTGGGAAATAAAGGAGTTAATATATATTATACTTCCTAGCTGCTTGCTGTTGCTTCATCGTTAAGACCCTCTCCGTGCCTGTAGCTGATTTTGGTCTCCGTTATCCTGCACGTCCCAGGACAACATTGCCTTTGCCATGAAGTATATTCCCGTTGATCTCTCTCTTGTCTGCACTTCTGTTGAATCAACCTGTAGTCACTGCCCATCTAATTTAGCACTTCATTGAGCTCAGATTGCATTATGTGTATTAACTGTTTGATTACCAGCACATTCATTTGTGAATTCAGTCTCAAAACCATCATTTGGGGTGCAAGTTGTGAGGGATCTAGTTAGGCAGTAGCCTAACATGAAGGAGTCCCCACAGTTTATTTGCAAGCTGATCCTAATCTTAAATATCCCAGTAGGAATAGCTCTACTAGTTAGGATAGTGTTTAAGGACACTGACACAATGTGTGTGATCATTTATATCATCTCCAAAGACGGCCCTGGTAATCCTACAGTGATCATCTCTACGAGTGAGGCCAGTTGTAATTAACAGTGGTTAAGGAACTTCTCCCAAGATCAAGCTGCTTCTCAGGGTCAGAACTAGCTGCGTTTGAACTTAAAAAAAAAAAAAAAAAAAAAAAAAAAAGTCTCCTGTAATACACTAGGTTGCCAGTTAACAAATGCTAGAAATATCCTAGGTGAAGTAATCGTGGGAAATCATTGATTTTTGCAGGTCTTGAAGAATCATTCTCATTATTTAATTGTCATGTTTCATGAAAAATATTTATTGAAATAATATTGTCTATTGATCCGTTGACTGAATCTGATTTGGTTCATCTAGACCTTGCATTTCTTGGTGTTAGAAATGTGTTTTCTTCTTCAGAGTTGGTAGTCTGAGGAAGAGTGGTGGCAAAGCGCTACTTTGCATCTGTATGTATCCCTTGCATAAGTCAGAGTACTTTATTATGTGTTATTGTTGATGTTTGCATAAATATAACGAGAAGGTGGTATCGGGTATTGTGGTCACCATTTTCCCCATCAACAGTCGGCAACATAATAATGCGGTCACTTGCCTAGAGCCCAGACATCCTCTCTTGCAGCTGGGAGATTACAACCTAGGCCTTCCAACACTTAGCCGACAGCTCAGGGGTTTAGCCGTATGCACAGTTCAAGTGCTGATATGTCGTGTACACGGTTCAGGGTAATCAGCATTGCTGTGGATGGACGAGATCCCCAGCATCATCACGGACTTAAGTGATAGGTCTTAGTGGGACAAGGAAGTGCTGACCTGATGATGTGGAGGCAAGTGGAACTGAGTCTTGATGGACGAGTTTGGAGAACGGGCATAGAGAAGACAAAGAAGAGAGTCTTGGGTAGGTGTAAAGAGTGTGGAAGAACATTGATGGGACTGGGGATTACCCTTGGATAGGCTGCCATTGGAGAGCAGATTTTTCAGAGTGAGAGAGGGTATAATTCATCCTTTTCTGTGACAACAGAGCTCTGTCACTTGTCATGTAAAGGAATAATGTTGGCGCGGTACCACTATTTGGGGGAGTAGGCGATCTGTTGTCTCTGGGGCTCTCTTCACTCTTAGCTCATGTATTGCTTTCTCTCCTTTTCTTCTGTGCCTTCTCATTTGTGCTGGTCCCCACTTCTTGCTGTGGTACTGAATTTTCAGGCCTGGTCTGCTCTTCTTCCAGAATTCATTTAGATAGATTTGGAATTATTGATATTTGTTCACATAAAAGCTGTGTTATAGTTAAGTGGTTAGACATTTGGGTTTCATGCTTCACACCCTTTCATATTCCTTATGCCATTTCATTTATCTAATATGATTTCATTGTAATTCTGTGTAACACTCTGGGAGTAATCCACGGGATTACTTTGGGCCCATTATTTTTATGGACCCAGAGAGTTATTTGAGTGCTGCTCTGTCATGTTCTCAGTTAGAGTCTTAAAATGGTGTGTAAGTCTAGAGACACTCTTATTTTATGGAAATCATTCAGTACTGTAGATGTGCAGAGAATTTAGCCCAGTTCTGCCAGGGCCACCACTACTTGGGTAATTCAAGCAGAGAAACACCATGTTCTTAAAACTACACCATTTGTTCTGTCTTTGATGAGTTAAAAGTGATTTGGTCTGATTAGTTTTGCAAAATAAGTGATCCTTGTACAACATCTTTGGTTCCTACTTATTCACTTGTTTAAAATAAAAACAAACAAACAAACAAAAAAAACAGAGGGGGGAGGGACATGGAACAGATCTACGCGTGAGAGCCCTGAAAATACGAAGTTATACGTATAATTCAAGTTTGAGGATTTTACACTTGGCTATGTACTGATGTGCTTTATAGTTTAAAGCACATCAGTAAAGAGTTGGGCATGCTCTAGCTGAGTACCCTTTTACCTTTTACATCTTGTGAATATCCTTCACGTGCTTCAGAGCACCTCCTTGTACATTATTGTTTGCTGTTGGTTACACTTCAGTGAGGAGGCAGAATAGAACACGTGTTCTGGTCATCATTTTTCACAGTGGAAACTGAGAGATGAAGGTTTTGCTCAGATGGAGCACGGTAGTTGCTTCTAAGGGATGGCTGGAGAATGCAGGTGTTCTTGTTGGACACTGACAATCAGATTGTGAGCCAGGTTGAATGGCAGGGAGGGTATTCACCTCAGGACTTGGAAACCCGGGGCACAGAAGGTAAGCTCTTTTCAGAGTGTGCTCTGCTGCTTCCTTATGACCCTGCAATTGCACTACTGGGTATTTACCCCAAAGATACAGATGTGAAAAGAAGGGCCATCTGTACCCCAATGTTTATAGCAGCAATAGCCACGGTCGCCAAACTGTGGAAAGAACCAAGATGCCCTTCAACAGACGAATGGATAAGGAAGATGTGGTCCATATACACTATGGAGGATTGCGCCTCCATCAGGATGAATACCCAACTTTTGTAGCAACATGGACGGGACTGGAAGAGATTATGCTGAGTGAAATAAGTCAAGCAGAGAGAGTCAATTATCATATGGTTTCATTTATTTGCGGAGCATAACAAATAACATGGAGGACATGGGGAGATGGAGAGGAGAAGGGGATGGAAGGAAATTGGGGGGGGAGGTGAACCATGAGAGACTATGGACTCTGAAAAACAACCTGAGGATTTTGAAGGGGCAGGGGTGTGGGAGGTTGGGGGAGCCAGGTGGTGGGTATTATGGAGGCACGCATTGCATGGAGCACTGGGTGTGGTGCAAAAACTATGAATTCTGTTACACTGAAAAGAAAAAAAAAAAAAGAAAAAGAGTGTGCTCTGCTGCTTGGGGCCGCCCAAAGATTCTGGGACCAGGGAAAATGACCCCGGGTGTCAAGCACATCCCCCGGGGGATTCCCATGCTTCCTGCATTTTGAGAACCGCTGATCCAGGGTGAGGTTCTGACTTCTCATTAGGCTTCTTGTGACTGTGACTTGGAAGGTGCTACCATCCAAACTTAGGAAGCTCCCTGCTGTCACAGAGTGAAGGAAGGGCTCCTGTGGCGACCACGAGACCCCGTGGAACTGTCTGCCCCTGGCTGATGTGCTGGGCTGGGCAGGGGAGTATGTGGGCATGGTGGTCTGGAGACATCTTAGCAATTGGTAGTACCCAGAATGGATGAGTAGATGCATGTGAATTCTGAATGGTATAAATGATTCGTTTAAAACTCAGTGAGATGATATGAGGAATTTGAGAAACAAGACAGGATCATAGGGGAAGGGAAGGAAAAATGAAACAAGAGGAAACCAGAGAGGGAGACAAAATATAAGAGACTCTTAATCTGCGGAAACAAACTGAGGGTTGCTGGAGTGGGGCGGGGGTGAGAGGGATGGGGTGGCTGGGTGATGGCCACGGACACTGGGCAGGGTATGTAATTTGGTGAGCGCTGTGAATTGTGTAAGACTGATGAATCACAGACCTGTACCTCTGAAATAATACATTATATGCTAATAAAAAAATAATTAAAAAAAAAAAAGGAAAGAAACGACCAAAAAAACCCTCCCAAAAAACAAACAAACAAGAAAACACCTCAGTGAGAGTTGTGAGGAAATTTTCAAAGAAGTCGAGTAAGTGTAATTCCGATCGTACTGGGTCCACTTTCTCTGGCAGCCTTTGGATTCCTGTGGAGCCCAGTGAATTCCCATTGTCAGGTGCGGCATTGTATTTTCACGTTCCAAGCCAATTACCATTGAATCATGAGAAATGTACTTAACTCTGTCTTTGAAGAAGTAGTTCACATTTTAGTCATTGACATTTTATTTTACCTCTTCTCTGCTAAGAGAGTGAATGACTCATTTAGAAGTTAAAAAATACTTGAACTGTTTAAAATATTGATGTTATAAGTGCCATAACTTAGAAGAGGAAGCATGAAAATTGACATTTAAATGATGTCTCTAAAGATCCCACATCTTTTGTGCAGACTGAGACTCGCTATTGCTGGGAGACTGGTGTCGGATTCAGAGCTCACCTCTAAAAGGCTTGTGGTCTGGCCGCTGGGGCTGCTGGGGGCCTCATAAGGCTCCCCTGCTGTCAGGGCCTGGGGTTAACAGTCACTCTGTGCTCTGGCCAGTCAGGAGCTCTAGCGCATGATTTTCCTTGGGCAATTTTTTTCTAATTATCTGAAGAGGTGTCAGTTTCTAATTTTTTTTTAAAATTTTTTTAAGTTCGAACTGGGGGACTTTTGGGTCAGCGGATACCTTACACAGCCCCTATGACAATGCATTAACTAGGCTCTCAGCAAATGCTCCTTTCATTGGAATTCACTCAGCCTGACTAGAAATCTGAGATTCTGCGCTTAAGCTTCTGCGACACAGTGTCATGACATTGCTCCGTAGGATCCCAGTTCTGTCACCTCTGGCATGGATGGTCCTGAGAGTCTGCCTTTCTCCTGACTGTGAGAAAAGATGGATCACACCCCGCCCCTCTTCCCTCCAACAAAACCGAGGAACACATTTTATAAGATCTGACAAGACTCATGTCCCACTCTTCTCCCTCTCCCGTTCTCCCTCCTGCTTTCCAAAACCCAGTCTCTCATTTCTCACAGTGTATCTGCCTTTGTCACTCCTTAGCAATCAGAGATGAGCATATGTGACAGTCGAATAGGAACTTAAAAGTCCACTTAATTACCAACCCGTCTAAATAATAGAAATAATAGCCTAATTCTCTATTTTGCTTTTAATCCCTGGCAAGTGACATTGCCACAGAACAGCCCTAACTTATGAATACTCTTTGGAGATATGGGATAACTGGTGACCTCTTTCCCTTGGTGGTATTAAGCCAGGCTGAGATTATCTTGAGGTGAGAACAGCACTGCTGTTGTCTGAATTTTTAGGAAAATTAAAATCATTGACAAAAATTCTGGCAAGCCTTTTGTTAATCAAATATCTTAAAACTTTTTACACAATAATCTAGCTTCTTGGTTTTACTGGTTTTTTCCCCCTATGGTTACAGAGATGTTAAGCTCATCTTCAGTCGTGTAGTATATTTGAAATATGCAAGTGACCTATTTATGACACCAAGAGAGTATCTGTAGGATTTCCAGCTTAGACCATTGAAGGAAAAAAAAATGCAAACAAAACTTTGACCTTCACTTCATTGGTAAAATCTTTAAGGCAAGGACTGAGAAGAATCAAGTAATTTTTGGTACATATAGAATATGAAGCTTTTATTCCTCAAAGGTAATGGGAAACAGTGCAGTTGAAACTGGACAATAAATTCATTCAGTTAAATGGGAACTAGGTTCCAAAAACCAACTTCATGCAATAGTAGAAATCCCTCAGATTCTCTGTACTGCTTAAAGCATATATCTTCCCTACAGGGGAAAAAAAATCCGTTCAGTTAAAAACATAGTGCTATCTCTTGGTCCTCTAGGCACATAACAGGATTCCCCATAATAGGTTCCAAACTTCATATCTTCATATGATCTTCATAACTTATAGGTGTGATCATAGAGGTCTAATATTTTTTCTGATCTTGCCTTTGTCCTGAGAGTACAGTATAGAAGACAGCTGAAATAACTTTGAGAGACATGGTACCCGGAAAGCTTACCTTATGGGGTCTGCAATATGTGTGTTATTTAGTCTCTAGGGAAGGAACTTATAAAGTCCCTGGGTTACTTTAAAGGTTTTCAAGCTAAAAACTTCCAAGTTTATGTTAGAAGATAAGAGGCCAGGTGAGAACAGTATTAATTAACAGATACTTGTAGTTCTTTAAGCACATATGTTTTCATTAGATTCTTGGAACATTTCAGTTGAGGAATTAAGTGGAAGAATGGGTATGTGTCCATCTGACATCAAAACTCCAGAATGTTCAGTCTTTTTTTTTTTTTTTCCAAGATTTTATTTATTTATTTTACAGAGAGATCACAAGTAGGCAGAGAGAGAGAGGGGAAGCAGGCTCCCCGCTGAGCAGAGAACCTGATGCTGGGCATGATCCCAGGACCCTGAGATCATGACTTGAGCTGAAGGCAGAGGCTTAACCCACTGAGCCACCTAGGCGCTCCTGGAATGTTCGGTCTTAATCATATTTTCTGTTAGACGTGTGAGACAGGAGAACATATTAATGTGTAAGTATTCATAGCCTCTCTCTTTTTTTTTAATGCCAGGTTCTTTGTTGTCGTGGGTTGTTACACAGAATCTGGATCACAGGAGAGAGATGACTTTTTGAGGATGGTGGAGGGGGGTTGGGTAGAAGTGAAAAAGCAGGAAATCTAGCATGCTCTGGTTTATTCTGGAAAGGTCAAAGAGCTGTTGCTAAATGAGAGAATACTTTATTTTGAAAGAGTGTGTGGGGATGGAGGTAGGGAGATTGAGCCCAAGAGCCAAAAAATAGCTCTGACAAGTTTGGGTAGAGAGTTAAGAAGTTTGGTGGGCAGGAAGGGACAGATCTGCCAAGTGTTTCAGATTTTGAAAATGGGGAAAAGGGCATTTTAGAATGTCGATTGTGCATTATAATCACATTTTAATTTTTCATCGAGAGACTTGACTAAATATCTGAATTATTTTTTGAACACTGGACTGGAATTTTCCTTGAATGACCTATTGCTACGCCCGGCCCATAAGGCAGCTCACCTCCACGTAGGTGTCAGCGTACTTTTAAAAATAAATGTGTATGTGTGTGCACACACACACTCAGACTACATGTTACGTATATGCCTATAGTTATGCATATGTAATACAGATTACATATTTATATGTATAATGTGTACATAAAAACAAAATATAAATCTATGTGCACATATTTGCACATATGTATATTCATAGAAAGTATGTGTATTGTTATTTTATACATAAATAAATTTGTATGCACAAACACCAAATACTTCTCTCACATATTGGCAGTGCTATATTGTTTAGAACAGGCTTTTTCCACGACTTTTTTGTTTTGCTGAATTTGAAAGGGAAACGATGGCAGCAATGTGGTCCCTGGAAGGAGAATGGAGGATGTCCTGACAGTGAAATCCCTCAGTGGAATCTGGAGTAACTTCTGCTGCTGGCTGGGCTTCCTTCCTTGACATATAGTGAGGAAATGTAGGGGAGAAAGATTTGTAAGAGGTACAGAATTGTTGGGGATGCTCAGCGCAGTTTTCTCTCAGAGAAGGGTTTAGAATCTAGGGATCTGCCAAAGTCTATCGAAGTGCAACCCTGAGGTACTAGAACACGTCTCAGGTGAGGAATGAAAGTGTTTGCTTTTCAACATTGCAGATCTTTGGGGAGTTATTTTACTTTTCATGGCACGTTGATTACAATGCCCAGAATTCTGGTTTACATTCAAATGCAGTACTAAAGATGAATTCATGACAGTATGGTGTATTATGTTAATGATGTAGCTAGAAATTTGAAGATGAGTAAAGCACAACAATCAAATAAACATGATCGTTTGGCCCATTAGGGCAAGCTATAAAATGGTATGTAGCCAATTTTAGTTTTAGAGAATTTTCAATGTGGAGGGAATTTAGTCTTTTTAAAAAATAGGTTCGTTTCGTCTCTAAGTACTCTGTTGTAGATTTAGGACTCAGAGACTGCTTTCTTCCCCGTATGGAGAAAAGCAGGGTTCGTAGAGAGATCATACGCATGAGAACTTCTGGGCTGATCAGTCTTGGGTCTTCCTAAGTGATCAGATTCTGTCATGGGAGCAGCAGATTCTCTGGGTTATTGATCCAATTTGTGAATGACCATTCTAGAAATGTTCATGGTACTTCTCGAGTCGCTCTTTATTGAGGAGCTTTCTGCATTAGAGTTCTCGAAGGAATGCCAGAAGCTCATCGATGATTCCTCTGTCAACTGTGAGCTTTCCTAGAAGTGACCTTTTGACACCTGGAGGCCTCCTTCGACGTGGGCTGCACTGCTGGGGTAGTCACGAGGACTTCCATTGGCGCTCCCAAGCTCAGGGGAAGACCTAGGAGTCACTACCAGTAGTTTGACTAGACGGCACCCAGTTAGCTTGTGGCATTTGCAGGTGTTCTCTGGAATCTGATCAGGTTTCCAGAAAGTCAAATCGACCATCTATTCAGAGGTAATGGTGTGTTTCAGATCTTCAGGACTTTGGCAGCGCAACTCGAAATGGAGGAATTAAGAGTAAATCAAGCAGCATTAAAGAGTCTGATAGGAAGGAGTGGGGTTTAGGACGCATCAGTGGAGAGCCTTGGTAGCAATTAGGGTTCCCTTAACAATTGTGAGGTTCTGGCAGGAGAAATCCTGCGTCTAGCCAAACTCAGGATCAGGTGGTAGGAAATGAGTCCATGTTGGATAATTCTTTCACTGGCAGGCTTTCTTTTTCCTGGTTTTGATTGTTAAGTAGTTCTCTAAATGTTCTCTTTGTAGTGCGTAAAGTGCTCGAATCAGAACAAGCTTGAATCAAATGTAGTTCCCATCCCAGAGTCTGTTTTGTATTTCTTTTGTTATCACGTATCAAAATACACCTAAAATAGTCCTCTGTACAGACTCTTGTACAGTACAGGGGCCGAGATGAGAAATGTGCCTAAAGTTGGTAGGCGTTTATGTAGTTCATCTACATCATAGAGGGGAGAATGGAATTTTTCTGGGAGCAATTTAAAAGAGAGAGCAGCAGAAATAGTTTTAGACCAAATGTAGACATTCCAGTGATGGAATTTCAAGGTGGAAACATATTGCCATGGAAACAAAAATTTGAGTAGGTGGAAGAAATATGAAGGCTTGAGGAGGGAAGTCTATTTGGAAACAATGAAGGAAGGAAAAATAAGTTTTCAGTTTAACTCATTTATAATTGTGTTTGCCAAGTCAGCATTCACATTTGGTCCTTTTCACTCAGTCTTGTGAGGGAAATATGTATGTGTGTGTATATATATATATATATACACATATATATTCTTAACTGGTGCCTAAATACTTCAAAATTAATGGCCCTTTATTTAGACTTAAGTTTTTTAACTAGATAAGCCCTTTAAAGTTCAGAAATGCTGCCTTTTTCATCTCTTGCTGTGCCTTGACAGTGGAGAAGCCCAGCATATGTTTCCTGATGAATATTTTTCATTCAGTTTCATTTAAAAAATGCCTTCTGAATCCTTGTTGTGTGCCACATGCTGTCCTAGGAGCGTCAGGGACACAAACCACATAATACGTCATCTCTTGCATGAAGAAAGTTTTCATTCGAAACCAGAAGGAGATTGCAGCAGGAAGAGTGATACTAGCTAACGTGTACTGATCACTTATTTGCTAGGTTTAGCGTTTTACATACGTTATTTCACGTAATTCTTCTGGCAAAATTCACTTAATTCTTCTGGTCGAAAGTTAGAGGTTATCCTTTCCTTCTTTAAAGACACCGAATGTGAAGGAAAAGACGAACCAGTCATTGCAATAACTCCATGTTAGTGGCAGAGGCCCCTCAGTGCACAGTACAAGCCAAGCGTCAGGCTCTTGACTCTTTTTTTTTTTTAGATTTTATTTATTTATTTGACACAGAGAGATCACAAGTAGGCAGAGAGAGAGGGGGAAGCAGGCTCCCTGCTGAGCAGAGAGCCCGATGCTGGGCTCGATCCCAGGACCCTGGGATCATGACCTGAGCCGAAGGCAGAGGCTTTAACCCACTGAGCCACCCAGGCGCCCCCAGGCTCTTGGCTCTTAAGTGTACCTCTGTGTTGCCCTCATACATGTGTGTGATGAGCGGGACTGGCAAGTACAAAAATACGAGTGTTTAAAAATAATAAGAGATTTCTGAACATGGAGGGATTCGATATGTTTTAGAAGATCTGGACTAGCTCCAGGGTGGTGATAAGTCACACAGACCCTGTGAGGGTCAACACAGGCACAAGAGGAGTCGTTCTGAGCTGACGGAATAGCACCACGCGGAAGATGTCGAGATTTATTAGCATGTTAAAGGGCCGTGTCTGCGTAAGAATGCTATATATCGGCTGTTTTCATAGCGCTACGAAAATGGAGGTTTGGGGTTTTTGCTTGTTTGTTTAAGGCAGGACCGATCAGGTACTTGGTAGCAACCTGTACCCAACCCTGGATGGTCTGTTTCTGGGGATGCTTCCTCGAATTTGGGCAGTAGTCAGTTGCACAGTTTTATTTAAAGACATGACCATTGTTTGATGTAGTTGGGGGCAGGAAGAATCCAGGGACGACCAGTGTACGTGATCCTACCTTCAGGAGAATTGCTGACAATATTTTATTGTTCCGAAAATGCGGGGGTTTTTTACCTGTTAACTGGGGACAGATGAAGTTAACAGTCAAATAAAAATAATCACATTATCACGATTTCTCAAAGCCAGTCTCTGTACCTACAGCCTAGCATACCGATAGCAAGAAGCAGATATCCTACTACTTTATCTTTCATTTCTTTGCTATTAATATACTAATTTATATGACCACAGCTTGTCACTAAATCTTCTGCTTCGTCACCCCTCATATCAACGTTAAATGACAGTACTTAAGACTTCAGTTGCAAAAGATCTGGCATATTCTAGCTAATCCATCATAATACTTCCTAAATGATTCTTATTTAAATATTATGATTCTATTTTATAAACAGAATAGGAAGCAAAAACAATTTCATTCTCGATTTTTTTTTTAACTTTTTTTTTTTGGATTGGGGGATGTTGAAGGGTAGATTCTCAAAGAGGAGAGAATCTCCTGTAGCTCTTCTGCTGTAGCCAGATAGAGATTTTGACTAGATGTTGGACAGCTCTGGTCCTTGCATCCGTGCCAGTTCTGAAATCCAATAACTCTGTAGTTTAATGGGTTGTTATTTCTATGGTAATTTTAGCCATTAGGTTAAATCATTAACTTTTTAAATCCCTTTTTGTGTAGGTAACAGACCTGTCCCAAAGTAGAATCTGTTTATTTGCCTGTTTCACTCAGGATTTATCCTTCTTAATTATGGCAGTTAGATTACTCTAAACATCACCTAAAAATCTGCGTAGATCAACGAGAACAGATAAAACTGTAAAATGCTTTAGGCCTTCCTAGGCAGGAAGACAGAGAACACTACAAGCTTCAAATTATCTGTAAGTAGAAAGGTAGATGCCAATTTTTAGAAAAGATATTTCTTAAGTTACCTTCAAGCCTTTGTGGAGAATTGGGGTTTTGGAAAAATTATACAGAAAAGAGATGTAACTGAAATAAAACTCACCCCTCAAAAGAGAAAATCTGTGCTAAATTCAAATATACTTATAAAGAGGCCTGAGTAGATCAGAGGCCGACAGCAGGGAAAGGATTTGAAATGTGTGTGTCGCCCATGCAAGCAGTCTTGGGAAGGCAGCACATCAGGGGAAGAGCGGGAGGCTGAATGTTGGCCCCCATGTCTGGGTCCCTGCAGCCTGTGCCAGATGCCTTGTTATCTGCAAAAAGGAACTCTGTAGATGTGATTATTCTGAGGATCTTGAGATGGGGAGGTGATGCTGGGTTATCTGGGTGAGCCCTAAGTGAAATCACAAGTGCCTTAACAAGAGGAACGCAGGATAGGATTTCACTGCATAGAAGACAGGGTAAGGACATGGAACAGGTTCGGAGCAGAGGTTGGAGTGATGTGGCCGCAAGCGAAGGAATGCCAGTAGCCCCCCAAAGCTGGAAGAGAGTAAGAATAGATTCTCACCAGGAGCCTCCCAGAAGGGGCCAACCCAGCTGACACCTTGATTTTAACCATACATGACTTATTTGGACTTCTGGCTTCCAGAACTATTAGAGAATATAAATTTCTGTTGTTTTAAGCCATTATATTTCTGGTGATGTGTTATCAGATCCAAAGGAAACTAATACAGGGCATCTGGGTGGCTCAGTTGGTTAAGCAACTGCCTTCGACTTAGGTCATGATCCTGGAGTCCCAGGATCGAGTTCCACCATCAGGCTCCCAGCTCCACGGGGAGTCTGCTTCTCCCTCTGGCCTTCTCCCCTTCCATGCTCTCTCTCACTGTCTCTCTCTCAAATAAATAAATAAAATCTTAAAAAAAAAAAAAAAAGGGAAACTAGTACAGAGGATAAAATTGGAAACTTACTGTTGGAAACTCTCTCGTGAAAGCATAAAGATGCAAGAGGAGAATTTATGACCTAAAGATCTAAAAAGTCTAAAATAAATGGAAAACACCAATCTCTGCTGTCCATCATACCCCACAAACCATATATGAGTGAGGCTACGTTTTTTATACACTAACAGAAGAGGGCACTCTTCACCTCACAATTGAGTTAACCACTCCAAACTATCATCACCCTTGCTCATAAAACGCAGTGGTAAGCAGGCTTCAGAACTATTTTAAGAAGAAAACAAAATGGGAGTTCAAAATCTGTCAGCCAATGAAAATTCCCCTCACAGTGCCAACCATAAAGCAGGAGACTACAAACAATTACTTGGGACTGGGGGAGGGGGAAGGGAACACTCTTTTTTTTTTTTTTTTTTTAAAGATTTTATTTATTTATTTGACAGAGATCACAAGTAGGCAGAGAGGCAGGCGGGGGTTGGGGTGGGGGAAGCAGGCTCCCTGCTGAGCAGAGAGCTCCATGCGGGCTTGATCCCAGGACCCTGAGATCATGACCTGAGCTGAAGGCAGAGGCTTTAACCCACTGAGCCACCCAGGCGCCCCAAGGGGAACATTCTTAAGGCACAGTTTTAAAATTTAAGAACAGAAATGGACTAAAAACAGGAAGAAGAGTAATATAAATGAAGTTGAGAAGGAAATGGGAAAAGTAAATAAAATTGGAAGCAGTAAAGACTAAATTCCAAGGTGTTCAAGGGGGAGCAGATTCAGGAGCGGCGAAGAAATGTAAGGCACGTAAGAGAAAGAAAATATGATGCGGGTAAAAGTGGTCTTGCAGAAAGTTGTTAAACTAAAAGATAGGCAAAGAAGATTTAGTTTATGGCTGTGTGATTTTCTTCTTGGAGATGAAAAACAAAAAAGTGAATCTAGAAACACTTTCTTGAGTTAAAAGAAGACCTGCAGGTTCCTGTTGGAAGGAGTTTCCATGTGCCAGAGGGATGACAGTTCTGTCCTGGTCAATGATGGAAGGAAGGGATTCTCACGTTTTTTTTCCTTAGACTCAGAATTCTTCCTCCACGGGCCTGCCTGCTAATTAACAGGACAGTCTAAATGGAATACAGACCAAGATTTATAGGCAATGATTAAAATTATGGCAAATCTAAAGGACAGCCCAGGTTCCTGGGACTAGGCTCTGGCTCCCAAGCGTTGCATCAGTGGGCTTTTCCTAGAATTATACCTAGGGGTGTTCCCGAAGGAAACCCTAACATTATTTGCTTAATTCTGAGGTGACGATTAAGTGATGCAGAGGGATGAGGCAGTGTAAAGAAAGGAGAGACAGGAGTAGTTCAGCGGTGCCATGAATATGGGGGGCCTGGCATGAAGTTTGGTCCCGGGTGTACAAAAATGAGAAACAGTCACGGAGGTTGAAGGGCTTGCAGTCTGGTGGAGAAGAGGGTCGTGTGTCACCAACGTGTGTGTTGTGCTTGGGGGAAAGTAGAAGGTCAGCACAAAGCCCAGCCTGCGAGGAGGTGAAGATCAGTTACATGGAGATGATTAACACAAGAGGTGAGTTTTGAAAGACCAGTCAAAAAAGTGAAGAAGTGGGGAAAGGATGTTCAAGAGAGGGAGAGAGAACATTACAAAGAGGAGGCGGCACCGGGCTTCATGCTGCCAGTGAGGGCAGGGTAGTAGCTGGGCACTGTAGGAGGAAATTCAGACAATGAAGGGGAGAGAAAGATGAAGAGTCAAGATGGAAATGTGGTGCATGAGTTAATATATGGACTAGCTTTCTCCAGGGCTGCCTTCACAGATGACCACACACTTTGTGTCTTGAAACAACAGGTATTTGGCTAGTTGGAGGCTAGAAGTCCAAAATTAGAAGGGCTGGCAGGGCCGTGCTCCCTCTGAAACTTACACGGGAAAATCCTTCCTTGCCTCTTTTAGCTTCTGGTGTTTGCCAGCAGTCTTTGGCGTTCCTTGGCTGTTAGAGGTATGACTTCAATCCCTGTCTCTGTTTTCTCCTTTTGTATTTCTGTCTGTGTCTCTTTTTCTCTTTTAAGGATCCTAGTCATTCTGGGTTAAAGGGCCTGCCCTACTCTAGTCTGAACTTCATCTTTTAACTGACTACATCTGAAAAGACCCTGTTTCCAAATAAGGCCACCATGGGAGGTACTGAGGTATTAAGGAATTCAGCAAATCCTTTTGGGGGACACAACTGAAGCCTAAAGAGGATCCATAAAGGAGTGTTTAAATTTGAATGTTCTCTTGGGATTTGCTTAAAGGAATACCACTCGGTGGGAACCACCCTCATGGGCTGATGAGCCATAGTGAATCTTTAATGACATACGGAAGAAAAATGAGCAAACTTCAACATAATGAACTGAGAAAAAGAACACTAAACATTAATAGCCTTAGAAGCCCTTGTTAATTAAATAATTACTAGCATATTTCTGTGTTGTTATTTTAGAAACTACGTTTAGGGGAGCTATTGTGAAGGAACAGGAAGTAGTTATGACTTCAGCAGAGCCTTACCTGAGGTGAAAAAACAATACCCTGGACACATCCAACCCGAAATCATTGCCCCTCCTAGAAGTAGGAAAGAAATAGAAGCTTTGGAACAAACCACAGGGCCTCTGAAGTCAGAGTTTCATTTATAAGCTTTTATTTGTTTTGAAGTAAGAGAGTCCTAGAATGGAAGCATGAACACACACATTCCTATGGTTCAGAACATAGGGAGCGCAAGTTTTGGTAGAGTGTTTGTACTGTTTCTCATTATCTGAATATTTCCTCGTTTCTGTAATTCCTGATATATTTATTACATTTTAGATACATTTTAAAAAACGAATTTTTTAAAAAGCTAGTTTTTCAATTAGAATAAACGAATGAACACCTTCCCCATTATCGAAATGCATTACATATGCACTTTTTCAAGAACATTTCTGTGAACTCAAAAACCAGTCTTTTGTAAGTATTTCTCTGTTGCTGACTGTAGGAGTGGTATGTTTGGCTGTTAATCATCTACTGGGCACATGGGCAATATCGAGGCCCTGAATTGCATTAAATCACGTTTTCAAAGATCATCTTGCAAGTTCACTGAATTTATGTTACTAGGCTGGAGCGATTGCTTCTTAACATCTTATATCAACCTTATGAACAAAAGTTGAAATTGCTTGTTAATGTAACTCTTTCGCTTAATAAGACGAGATTTAAAAAAAGAATTCTCATCAGGTACCGCCATTACCTTATCCTCTTATCTCTTATCACTATTGTGTTTTTTTTTTTTTTTAAGAGTTAGGAGTTTGAATTAATTGCTGTAGAGTTCAGTATTCCCATTAGCTAAAAATTTTGGGTGTTAAGACTCAAGCTGCCTTTATATAAGAAGCAGAACAATCTCTAGCTTTAGTTAGGTGATGTTACACTTGCGTTTTTTGTTTTTATTTTATAGATTTTTATTTATTTATTTATTTGACAGACTGAGATCACAAGTAGGCAGAGAGGCAGGCAGAGAGAGGGGAGGAAGCAGGCTCCCCGCTGAGCAGAGAGCCTGATGGAGGGCTCAATCCCAGGACCCTGAGATCATGACCTGAGCCAAAGGCAGAGGCTTAACCCACTGAGCCACCCAGGCACCCCACACTTGTGTTTTGATTACAGAATTGTGCCCAATCTATTTAGACACTTGTCTACTAGTAAAAGGCGAAGGATTTATATGATCTGAAGAGAAACCAGAGTATTGACATTTGTCTGTTAGAACACATGAGGACTAAAAGGCGGGATTCGATCTGCTTTGGGTACTATCAAATGTTCTACCTCTCCATACAGGCAAATCCATGCATTCCAAAAACTATAGAATGTTTCTATTGTTGTCAGTCCCTGACAATTGTTTCTGAAGAACAGTACTAGTAGATTGTGTTGATGGGACATGCTCGGAAACTGGGCGGGGTGGAGGTGACCTAGTTCAAATGGGGAATTAAATGCCTTGGAATTTCATATTAGTCCTACACGTAACTAGTGGCACTTCTGGGAGCTCCCGATTACGCTTTTGTGATTGGGGCTGAAAACTGCTGTTTTCATCACCTTGCCGAGCCATTGGACACATCCAAAGAAAAAAGCCTGAAATCTTTCAGCTTAAAAATTTATCAGTTATAAAGACTGTACAGGTATAGGGTGATGCTACTCAGAATAACCTGATGGAAAAGATTCTTGGAATCGCAGATCCACGAAATAGCAGAAGACTTGGATTTCAGCAAGCCATTTAAGAAAATCGTAAAGGAAACTTCCTTTGGCTCATTTTAAGATAGGAAAATGGAGACTGAAAAAGAGTAACTGATGAATGCCGGGCTGGGTATCACAACTCTTTAAAATGTCTTTGACTTTGTGCTGGAAACGCTACATCTGTCATATTAAGGCAGCACACTTGACTTTGGGAAAGTGGAATCTCTTCAGATAGAAGTGGCCGGGAAGGTGAGGGATTTGAAAATCATCCCATACAAACATACCTGGGGTAGCAGTGTATTTAGCTCACAGGGAAGCAGACATATGAGGAGATTCAACAGATTTACATATTTTTAAAAGATTATTATACATTTATTTCATGCATATTTCATTATATTTAGTTCAGAAAGCAGTATTCAAAATTTGGATGTTATAGGAAGTCAAGTTTGGTATATATGAGGAAGCAAAAAACCTAGTAACAAGTAGAATTGCTTCAAAAATGAGGTACTCTTTCTGACAGATACTGTGTGCTCTGCCGCTGGTGGTGGGAACAGAGGTTAGCTGAACACTGTACAAATTTTACTTGGGATTCTTTGGTCTGGGAAGGTTGGAGGTGATCTTTTAAGTTTAACTCCCAAAGATGATGTAATTCCATGCAAGGTCTCGCATGTAAATCCTGGGTCTCCTGAGCAAGGACTTACAACTGGCCTGTTTTCCCTCGCACTGTGAGCTCTGTAGGAGTAAGCTCTGTGTGCTCAGGTGCTGTGGTGATGGCTGGAGGGCTAGCACCAACAGCTGTGCCTCTGCCTTCATTCATTTCTTCATTCAGCGAATGTTTTATTATGCTTCTGCTATGTCCCAGACATTGTTTTAAGGAGTGGGGGATAAAACATTAAATAGTCAGTCATGTGCTTAATTTCTTGGGGATTGAGGCAGACAGTAGAGGTCAACAACTAAATATTTTTCAGATGGTGTGTGCTATAAAGAAAAATGAAAACACAACGGGACGCCTGGGTGGCTCAGTCCATTGAGCGTCTGCCTTTGGCTCAGGTCGTGATCCCAGGGTCTAGGTTTGGAGCCCCACATCTGGCTCCCTGCACAGCAGGAGACTGCTTCTCCCTCTACCTCTGCCTGCCACTCCCCCTCCTTGTTGTCTCTCTTAGTCAAATAAATGAAAAATAAATATTTTTTTAAAAATGAAAACACTGATGGGGATTAAAGATGGATCCAAAGGGTTGATATTAAGACGTACAGGCCTTTTTAGTAAGGAGGTATTGCTCAAAGATCTGAAAGTTGTGTGTGGAGTAAGCCACACAGATGTCTAGAGGACCACCACTCCAGGCACGTGGGTAGCTAGGACAAAGGTTTAAAGGAGGAGTAAACACAGAATAGTGAAGAGGTATGGTAAAGAGATCATTGTGTCCAAGGCAGAAAAGCCAGCTTGAGAGAGGTGTGGGAAGGGGTGTGGCTAGAGAGGTTGGTGGTTGCTAGGAGAAAGGGAGGGGGCCAGATACCATGGGTCATTGTCATCACTTTGACTTTCTTTCCTTGGGGAAGCTTTGAATGCAGAACTCTTGTTCAGAGGGGAGAAGGAGGAATTGAATGACCAGCGAAGTATAAATGAGAAAAAGCCTCAGAGTAGTGAGGAGGAACAGGACTAATGTGGGCGCTGCCATTCAGCCCTTGGGTGCCCTTCCGCACCTTTCTCTGGGTCTCGATTGTTACTCATTTTAGGATCAAAATAGGTGACCTGGAAAGATCTTTGTATTTTTTAAATTCCTTGTTTTGATGTCATTGATGTTACATTTTGAATTAAAAAGCCTGTAGAAACTGAGGAGAGGGGAGAAATCCATGTTGGAGCATGGAAAGTTTCATGAAAGAAAGTGGGTGTGAGGTGGGCTTTAAAATGGGGCAGATGTTGGTTGAGCCAGGAGAAGAGGATAGGAAAGGATAGTTCAGATCGGGACAGGGCTGTAGGACTGGAGGCAGTAGGTGCTGGGCTGAAGGGCCCTGGAGAGGCTGCTTCAGTGAGGATGGAACAAAGCCCCTAGAAGAATTGTAGGTAGATGTAAGATGTGAACAGATTATTGAACAATAAGCAGGAGGACGAATATGTTCCAATGAGGAGAGAGCCATCAAGTATTCCAGAGTCAGAACTAAGAGACTGATGTAACTGTTTAAGAAAATGATACGGATTTGGCTTCCAGTGAGATACGTATCATTTCAAACCAACAGCATCCTTCATAAATACCATTTGTGGCGCTTTGGTGGGGATTAGTGGAGAATCTCGAAGTCTGTGCCTCCTCTATCCCGCTTACCTAAAGAGAACAAGTGCCCCAGAATCAGAGCTGAGAACTGGAATGGCGAGTGCTCTGGAGGCAAATGTGTATGAACTCTGCAATCTGTACCAAGATTTGGGCAAACAGTGCGGAGGAAGGTTCTTAACCTGAGATACTCACATGAAATTGGGATATTTGAGATGGGCTGAAATGTTTTCAGGTCATGTCAGCGACACCCTGACTCTCAGCAGAAATGGGCAAAAGTCTTCTCTCAAGCGTCCCCAGTAGAGATTTCAGGATTTGAATGGGCTAAGATCAAGCAGGCCAAAATCACTTCTCACCAATTTCTTGGGGAGCCAAGCCATTTTGAATGAGCGTTAGCTGAAGCAGCAACACTGAACATTTGGATATGGAAGGAATTCAGGTGATGGGTGATTCCATATATAAAGTGGAATGGCTGTGTATACATGTTTAAAGAAATAAAAGATGAACCATAAAAGTGAATAAGTAACAAACAAATGGCTGTTGAGAAAGACCAGGAAGATCTGGAAAAACAACCCAGTAGAACCTCTAAAAATGGAAAACATTGTTGAAATAAAATATGGAATAGAGTGGTTAAGAAGCAGATAAATTCAGAGCTAAAGAGGGAATTGGTGAATGGAAGGATATTTTTAATAATAACAAATAAAGAGAGAAAAGGAAATAGAAATGTAAAATAGTGGTTGAATGTACTTGTTTTCAGACTTTGCAAAAGGAAGAAAACAGAGAGAATGAAGGTGAGCCAATACTTGAAAACATGTTGGCTGAGAATTTTTAGAGCTGGTAAAACACCTCAACTTAAAGATTCAGGTTGTACCAAGTATCCCACGTAGGATAAACAAAAATGTGAATATGGCAGTATTTGTAAAAAAAAAAAAAAAAAAATCTATCCTTTTTTTGGGGCACCTGGGTGGCTCAGTGGTTTAAGCCTCTGTCTTCGGCTCAGGTCATGATCCTAGGGTCCTGGGATTGAGCCCCACATCAGGCTCTCTGCTCAGTGGGGAGCTTGCTTCCACCCCCCCCACCCCGCCTGCCTCTCCACCTGCTTGTGATCGCTCTCTCTCTCTGTCAAATAAATAAATAAAACCTTTAAAAAATTAAAAAAATATATCCATCCTTTTTTTTTGTGAAAACATTTTGGGACTAAACTGGAATTGGTGACAGCAGCAGAGAGTTTGGTTTTTGTAATTACTCGTGTAATAAGGTAACTTGAATTAATGGTATAACATAATGATGAAGATGCAGTCAGTATCCATTTTGAGTCAAATTCCAATTCATTAAAGGAATGATCCGATATGAAGGTACAGGACCAACTCAAACAGGGACTTTCATTCTGGATTTTTGACTGGAACAATTGAATTTAAAAAAGCTAGGAAGGTGAGATGAAATAACTGGGGGGGAAATAGAGATGCTTCATTTTAGATAAATCTAGTTTGGGGTACTGGTGGTGGCGCCATATTGAAAATTTCATGAGGAGAAACCATCTTTATAAACATTTACAATTTTACTGATGTTTAGTCTGAAGAAAAATGTATTAAACCTACAAAGTTTGTTTTATTATATATCCAGAGGTTGAGATACTACTTTTAGTGGAGCATTCCTTAGTGTTCTCTGCTTTTCTGTAGGTTTTGCAATGGTAAAATGAAAAGAGGACAATACAATGTAAGTTCAGTTACTAAATTAATGGGTAATTAAATCTCTGGAATTAGAATTTCCTTTTCAATATAATTTAACAAGGACAAGATTATAGGAACTAATACTTGTAGAAGTTCTTGGACTTGGGCACAGATACTTTGGTTTTACTCTGCACTGTGTATTTCTGAAGTTGTACTGTTAGCTACCTACCTTACTAATTGACCAACGGAACAATTCACTATGATAGCAAGATATTTCAGCAGAACCTCATGAAAATTAAAAAAGGCTTAGTGCTGCCTCATGTTTTAGCTAGGCCAAAAACAAAACAAAAACAACCGGAAAGCTTTTACTTGGACAATAAAACAATTATTTGGAAGTGAGAGGTGATTGAATAATGGAATTATGGTTAATAACAGGTTAAATGTGAGTAAAGATTGGGTTCCTTCTAAAGGGGAGAAAAAAATCCCTTCAGTGTTTCTCTAAAATTGTATGTGACTTTTTCGTTTGTAATATTTCATCAAGTATGCCTTAGAAACAGGCTTGCAACCTCTGTGTAATAGGTCTCATGTAGCCATACAAATAAAACAGGCGAATTAAATTTGATCAACATTTCAGAAATCTATGAAATTCAAATTAATGTCACTTCTGTGATGGATAATGGTTTTTTGCTGAATGTGAATTGCTGTCAGCAAGTATTGGCTCCATACTGCTAAACCTCAAGGCCTTTTAAAGATTTATTTATTTATTTATTTATTTAAGAGAAGGAGAGAGAGCGTGTGTGCACAGAAGGGAGCGGGGAGGGGCAGAGGAAGAGAGAGAATCTCAACCAGACTTCCTGCTGAGCAGAATCTGCCACGGGGCTTGAGCTGAGGACCCCAAGATCATCGCCCAAGTCAAAAATCAAGAGTCGGACGCCCAAATGACTGAACCACTCAGGTGCCCCCGGCACAGGCTTTTTGAGTCTGACAGTCCTGGGCCACCGAATTTTACATATTCCTTTTAGGCTTCTCAATTTGAACTACTAGGAAACCATCATTATGGCTCCCAGGGCCACCAAGCCTGTGCTTGGCTCATAGACATTGCTGTTAAGTTTGCCTCCCTTCCTCTCCCACTGATGGGATGTAAAGATTATATCTCAGCGTGTTGCTAGTACCATAGAAAATAAAGGTACAAACTCAGACACTGAAATCACATGACAGCCCTGTAATAAATAATCGAGAATATAGTGACAGTAATTTTTATGATTATCATTGAAATGAAGTGACAAAATTTTCTCAGAGGTAGTTAGGATTTCTGACATTATGTTCTTTGGCCTCTTTGCACCCAAAATTCACAGTGAGCTAACGGAATGAAAGTTAAACAAACTGAGTGAGTAATAAAATACAAATGAGAAATCCTCGTTCCGTCACTTAACTGAGGTTGATAAAATTAGTTAGTACCTTACTCTATATTCTCCAATAGAAACTGTATTTGCTATATTGTATATGGAAAAATCCAAGAGAACCGAAAGCTTTGGAGATGGTTACATAAATTAACTTGTACATCCCAGAAAACAAATCTGTTACATTTGTGCTATGCGCAACTATAAGACTGGGTATTATTAATCACCTTGATAGCTATAATTAACATGTAGAACCTTTAAACATGTCTGACATTTTTTCCCAAAGTTCGTGGTCGAGAATACTTGGTTTATTCCTGATCTGTTAAGTCTGCATTTCTAGTCTTCTCTTTGCCCTTAACTGCTGTCCAGACATTTGAAGGTTATTGATTGTGTTGTAATTGTCATTAGAAAATATCTGGTTATTGTCCTTCTTGATGTAGACAACTTTGTTGTATTCACTAGTATATCTTTAGTTTGATTTTGTTACATGCTGAGTCCAAGAGCAGTGGAAGATTTTGAAACTTCTGGGGCATTAACTTTTCCACATACTCGGTTGTTAAAATTCAGTTGATCTATGTATGTGAGAATTGTGTGACTTGAAATATGGATAGCGAAACTTTGAAAAAACAATTACATAGTCCTATTCTTGAATTTGGCTTGAGATACAAACCCTGTTCTTCTTCGTAATAACATGAATATCCTAGAAAGATGGCCAGATTTTGATCCCTTTAGTAGACTTTCAAGTATCGTGTCAAATTTATCATTCCCTTTTATTTTCCTTGTACTGCTCTACTTAGAGGCTTATCGTGTGTTTGTGGAATGCCATAATTAATACGACTTCAGTCTCTGTGGTTAATTTCAGTGTTTATTGCCCATCTCTTGATGTGAGGATCACTTCATCACTGTCTCAGCATGTTCTGGCACGCTCAGATGCCACACACAGACAGCATCTCTCTTTAAAAAAAAATGGTATTGCTTTAAAAATTAATATAGCAGTTAGGCACTGGCCAAGTGAGAGGCTATCTTCTTTTAAGATCTTGTTACATAAAAACTCTTGTTAGTACAGATGAAAAAGCATAAGGTCTTGATTTGTGGGCCAACTTTTTTGTTAGAAAAATTATAGAGGTAATTTTTCAGTGGCACAGGCAGAGGAGCTGATCTGAATAAGGCAGCTGTATCCTATTAGGATCAACTAGTGAAGACTGTACAGATGGATGCCTTCGTGGTTCTCCAAAAGAAATGACATGAACAACAATGACCACGACAGCAAAAACTCAGGACCATATTGCTGGAGTGCACTGATTTTTCGGTTGCTCCTTGTAGTAAGACTGGCACCAATCCTAGTGATATCTTCTCACTGAAAGCCGTGTAGGGCGATTGATGGGTTGGGTCTTTGGTACTTCTGCAGTCAGGAATTATCTGTGAGAATAACATTAAAAGGAGAGGAGGAATCTTTAGTGTTTTTGATTTAGCAGTGAATCATTACCGTGTGCTGACAAAGTTTCTTCACTGTGTGGAGAACATTTTAGAATGAAATGTGTGGCTATCATGCTAAATAGAGTAACACCTAAAGGAATACCATAATGAAATCTGGAGAGAACGAACACAGGCTGTAGAGTTAGAATTATTTTTACTCCCTGGCAGCCCTGTGATCACGTCTGTGAACTTGGGCAATCACTTAATCTTCCTGAGCTTTGGTATCGCTTCTGTCAAAATGGAAGGATACTCCGCTTCTACCTCCTCCCCTGGTCGTATTTTAGAAGTAATTGAGAGAATTAATGTCAGAGGCCCTGTTGTAATGCCTGAGAATCTTAAATTAAACAACTTGGGTGTGGGAAGTGACTAAGAAACACCTTGCCTCCCTCAGAGTAGTTCAGCATTAAAATTTTACATATTTCCCCCCTCCCCCCACTGAGTTTAAATCTGTAACCCTTCTAATGCTCTTCCCCATTCCTTCCCTCCTTAACCTGTACCCAGACATAACATTCGCATTTGGGGATCATAAAAGCCCCAAGTAATTATATTTTTGTTATTTTGCTTTTTAAATTATCCTTTATATTTAGTTAGAATGTTGCATTTAAATGGTCTTAAACATACATAGAAATAAGCACTATAGATTCCCCAGTTTTATATATACTTTTTTAAAATTTATTTGCCAGAGAGAGAGGGAGAGCGAGCGAGCGAGCACAGGCAGACAGAGAGGCAGGCGGAGGGAGAAGCAGGCTCCCTGCCAAGCAAGGAGCCCGATGTGGGACTCGATCCCAAGATGCTGGGATCATGACCTGAGCTGAAGGCAGCCACTTAACCCCTGAGCCACCCAGGCGTCCCTCCCCAGTTCTATTTTGTACCTGCGGTCCCAAAAGGTCGGCCACAGATTTCCACTGAAAGTATTTACAGATATGTAAAATAAAATTATATCTTTCAGCCATTAGTATACCTTGGGGAAGTTCATCTGATTCTTTTAAAAACAGCCTTTAATTACGAAACTGTATTGCAGTCTCCCCACCCTCCAGTAAAGGCTTCTTAAAAGGTTTTTCATGTTTGGGTTAACATGACGAGATTTATTTCCCTGTTTCACAACTGTGGCTGATACCTTTACTTTAGGAAGGCACTGACCCTTGAGTTTAGAATGAAGAAAAGGGATATGGAGAATTCTTTGCTGATCTTTATTGCTTTGCCGCATTATGGAAGTTTTCAATTGAGCCAAGGGAACAGGAACCCATTAGTCAGGGGCTGCTGTCACGGAGAAGATTTGTGTTCTCCATTTTGGGGAATGTTTTAGAACTGAGAACCACATATCATTTATAACCATCAGGACAGGGTGAGTTATCCTATAATTTGGGCTAATATATACCCCAGCCCAGCCACAGACACACACACACACACACACACGCGCGCGCACGTGCCCTTAATAGCAGTTTAATGTGGAGGTAATGTTTCATGGTAGCCTAGAGATATTTCTATGGCAACCGAAAGGCCCCTACAGATATCTGTCTTCTAAAGTTGCTGTCGTTTATTAGAGGCTGCCTGTTGTACAGACTGTAATTATCATTAGGTAGAGAAAAGGTTGTTGAACGTGGGTGGACCGCTTGGCTGAAGCTTTCTGATTTGTTTAGCTCAGCTTTGAAATAAATTTCAAAGGAATATTAAGAACCTGAGATCATTGTGCTGCTTGTCTCTGTAGGTGAAGCCATAGCTAATTATAGGATGTTTGCCGAACGTGGCTCAAGTTTTTGGACAGACAACATAAACAGCAACACAAAAACACAATTAAGGGTGATCTATGTTAAACTGTTTTAGCATGTAGGCAGTTATACTGTTTAGAGAAATCTATTATTTCTTTTAGGGGAAAAGACACTTCAATCAGAGCAGGCTCTGAATTAATCAAGTTGTCATTGGAGTGTTTTTGCAGGGCTAACAGTCTATGATTCAAAATTTATCTTCTGTTTTTACAACTAGGACTTAGAACTTCCAAGATTTTTCTTGGTTCTTGGCATAAAATTTAAAGCAGATGGGCCAACAAAAAATCTCACTCTGATTAGGACGTGTGTGGAGTGTTTCGTATGGCTGCGTTCAGAGTCATGAGCAGTGCCCCGAGTAAGCCAATAGAGTGTCCTTGCTAAAGGAAAAACCCGTAGAAATTAGGCTCATTTTGGCGGCACAATTGAATTGTCTTTACTTGTTCCCCCCCCAAGAATGAGATTTCAGTTGTATTGTTGCAAAACCCAATTTCTTACCTGTGTATGATTAGTTTTTCTTAGAAGTCAGAAACTATGGTAGTTTCAGAGTCAGTAATCTATGTACTTAGTGAGATTTTTTCAGGAGTAATAACAGAGCTGCAGAAGACTTTATTTGCATACCATGTAATCATCTCATTAAGGCATAGAACCCTGAATGAATTTCACTGAAGTCGAAAATTATTCTAAAATGTAATATATTGAAAAACATGTATTAAAGGGGTTAGGATGTGTTCTCACATTTTGGAGACACCTGTTTTGCTATGTAACTAGCAATTAATAATACTTATTGGAAAGAGAGATGGTTAGGAACAGAAGGATTCGTCTATTGAGTATTAAGGAATAGCTTAAATAAATTTTGTCTTTAATATGTAGAGATCTAGCAAGTCATTTCCTCCCTTGGGTAGTGTAACTTTCATGTGTATGTCAAACCCGTTGTGATAACAGATCTCTAGTCAGTTTATTGAACAATCTGAATTTGGTCAAGTATTAACATGGAATTACTTTATGTTTTTCCTGAGTCTCCCCGGGCTCGCATTCCTATCCCTTAATTGACATTTCATTTTGAAGGTTTTCTGTAACTTCTTAGTGAATTTTAGTCTGAAATGCTGCAACCTCATACCCAACTTTAAGCTCTTTTCTTTTGCAGATGGCTCGGAAGAGGAAAGTGAATTCTGTGTTTTTACTTCCTTCTTATTTCTCACCTTGGAATATATCTCAGAGAGGGAGAAGGAGGTGGTGTTGGCCTCTGGGTCACTTTCCGTTCCTTCTTTTAATAGGTGGGAATAGGGGGTAGGAGGGGAGAGGGGGCAGTAATGAGATAGACTCCACAGTTTGATCTGGCTTGGTCTCTTTAACTGGCGATGGCCTCAGTGATGCAGTTTTCCATATGGATGATGATCACTTTCATTGCCCTTTCTCAGAGAACCTTCCAAAGCCGGGCAGCCATGTTTCCTTTCAGCCTGCCATTGGCCCATCCGTCCAGCACCCTCTCTGGGCAGGATGCCTCTGGCAGTTGGCCTCCTGAGCAGCTTGGAGGGTAGGACGTCTGGTGCTGACATAACCTTTTCGCCCCACCTCCTTCAACAGCTGCCCTCAGAAGAAGTCATACCTCATGGCTTCTTCCCACTGCTGTTGCCTTGTGTGGCCAAATAACTATTCTGAGGTGCCAGCCTGGCTTCCTTCTACAGTGTCCCTTAATTCATAGGACCCTCACATACTGTAAAGCCAAAAAGTGGGAGTGTGGGCTATGTGCTCATTCTGCCACTCTTCATTACCTATTGGTCTCTAATTTCTTTTTCCCCATTTTTGGGTAGGTAGAAAGGTAATCAATAAGTGTAACACCTAAATATATGTCCAGCCAAGGCTTGAGATGTCAAATTTCCCCTTCCTGAAAGTATTGTCATATTTATGGTAGATTTTGTTGGCTGTCCATCCCATTTACCTTTGGTTAAATTAATCCTCCTCTCCGTGCCCTGACAGCCTAGGTAGAGGACAGTTGACTCTATGATTCTGTCCTTTTTCTCCTAACTTTTCTCTTAAGAACTTAAGAAGTGGGCCAGACTCAGATTATGGTTATGAGTAGCAGAGCCTTTTCAGCCACATTTTAAAAAGCCCTGAGGGAATTGTCTGGCAGCAGATATTTACGATTCTGTTTAAATAGGAAGTGGCTTATCTTTCTGTCTTCAGCTTTGGGGTACAAATCAAGTACAATAGAAAACATCCTACAAATGTCCTATAATAAGGCTTTCTTTAAAAAAGAAGAGGTGCCTGGGTGGCTCAGTGGGTTAAAGCCTCTGCCTTCGGCTCAGGTCATGATCCCAAGGTCCTGGGATCGAGCCCCGCATCGGGCTCTCTGCTCAGCAGGGAGCCTGCTTCCTCCTCTCTCTCTGCCTGCCTCTCTGCCTACTTGTGATCTCTTTCTGTCAAATAAATACACAAAATATTTAAAGAAATAAAAAAGATTAAAAAAGAAGAGGGGGGAGAAAAAATATGCATTGCTGCCACTTATATCTGAAAATTATTAACATGATGATCACTTTTTAACATAGGTTAATTTGCCCTTTGAACGTCTTTTTAAGAGTTTATTGTCTGCCAGGCACAGATGATACAAAAGGGGAATAAAATTTTTAGTAAGAATAAGAAAAGCACTTTAATAGGAAATAAACATTAGGGAGGGCTGTTTAACCCAAATTTTAGAGGTCAAGTTCTCTGTCTTAGAGGAAGTGAAATTTAAGTTCATGACTAGAGGAGAAATAGGAGTTAGGCAGGTGGCAGGAACAAGGGAGAAGACTTCACCGGCCGGGATCACCATCTTCCCAAGGGCCCAGAATGAAGAGGGAACATGGAACCTTGAAGGTCCAGAATATTCCATTTGTAGGGCAAGTAAGGGGCTGATAGGAGTGGACTAATATGATTGTAAAGAAATAAACAAACCGTATCATGAGAAGGGTTTGAAAGTTATCCTAAGAAAATTGGAAAACAGATGTAAAACTTGAAGTAGGGCCTCATGTCATGAGATGTGTGTTGTAGAATGATTGCTGGTACATTGGGAGACACGAGACTGAAGAGGACAAGAGGAAAGCAGGGAGGTTAGGTGAACAGCTCTGGCAGTGATCCAGGTGGGATATGGTGGTGGCTTAGGATAAGCTAGGGTAGTTGGGGTGAATTGAAATAGATGAAGTAGAGAACAGTTTGGGGTGTGAAGTAGTCAGCGTTTGAAGACCAATAGCATGGGGGAGTTGTTGAAGGAGAGAGAGGAGTCAAGAATGAGACACAAATTTCTGCCCTGAGATGCCAGGTAATTTGATATTGGTCTGTACTGAGATTGAGAACTCTGGAGTGAGGAGGACCTGATTAGGATAAAGAAGATGATGGATTTAGTTTTATGCATGAGTGGGGCCTGAAGTCCCCAAGGGCCTCAGAAAGGGAGATGTCCAATAGGCATTTGAGGTATCAGGAGACATCTGGCCTTCAAAGATAGATTACGCTTGGAAAGCTGAGTTCCTTCCCAGAGGTGTTTGCTCTTTCAAAATCAAAATGAGGGAACACTGCCCTTGCTACATGTGTTTGAATTAACAAAGTCAGCTTTCATTTGAGGCATTCTCCCCCTCCCTATAAAAAAGCTTTATTAAATGATTTCAGTATGCTGCAAATGTGATATTCTCTCCTTTCACCATGACTTAGAAATTTTAAGGTGATTTTGCCATGGGAAGCAGATTGAGAACACGAGTGTGAGTGTACATGAACTTTACTATCATGTCAAAGATAGACATGCCAGATCTAAAAGTAACTATTGGTTTCACAAGTCTGGTGCATTTTGAGATTAGATGTGGAATATGACACAAGCCTTTGCTCAAGAGAGGTTTTTTTTTTTTTTTTTTGTATTATCAGTTTTAGAAATTTTAACCTGATAAAACAGAATAAAGTGGAAGGCTTCACTTTCACAAACAGTCCAATCTGTCATTCTCTTGGTGGGGAACCAATTGTTAGTCTTTGTATTACAGCAGGAAAAAACTTGAGTCCATCGTTCAGGGGCCATGTTTATGGACTTAATGAATCTCCAAAAACAAAAAGAGTTTTTAGGTTCTAGGGTAAAGAACAAAATGTGACAAGAATTACTGTTTCTAAAGAAGAGAGCCTAGATTCAGAGAAATTCTTATTAGACCTTGAAATGCTTCAAAGAAGAAGTGAATTAGATGGAGGTGAAAACTGAGTATCAGATCTAGTTTATGCTGTTCTAATGATTTTTATATTAACTATTTTTTTTATAGATTAAGCTGAAAATGCCACACTTTTGCTATCAGCTTTTTATAATGTCTTACAGCCTTGGAAGCTCGCTGGTTCTGTGGCGGGGTTCCACGGTCGTCCTCAGCGTATGGCTTGGCACACACTGGACATTCACAGTTCCTTTACTTTTGCTCTCAGTGTGATAGTTTGATTTCATCAGAAATTGTTTCTCATCCAAAGATATAATATCAGTTAATTGGGGACTATTTGTTCAATATAACCTATTGTCTGAGTTTTAAAGAACTCATCAGAGGCAGCATGTCTTGCCTTACAGCAGATAATTTTGATATTACTTCCTTTGAATGTGAAGTATGCTTGGAGCATGATTCCTCAAAAACCCATCTTTGATTGTAGCCTCTTGGTATGTTTCCCTTTTCCAGAATCCTATGGTAATTTCTCACTGACCTATTTCCTAATGAACAAACTTCAGACCTAGTGCTGCAAAACTTGCTAACCTAACATCAGTACTACCTTGTTTTCCATTCCGGTCAAGTCAGTCCTTCACTGTGTCCTGTCATTCATTCTTCTCTGGGGTATCCCTGACTCTCCTCCCATGCCTGGGTACTGCCAGCCATTCTTCGACACATGGCTCTTCATTCACTCGGTGACCTTTCTATTCAGTGTCAGCATTACTCACTGCCCACTGTGAAGACAGTAGGTTGGCTGCTATGGATCAAGGCATGTGATTTCCTTTTCTCATGTCTCAGGTCTTGAATATACTTTCATATGGGAAAAGTTCCATTGCCCCAGCCAAACAGACAAGGGAATAATTATGGTATGTGAAAAATACTACCTGGTTGGCAGGCGGAGATGTTGGCTGAAGTCTACTAGGCATTTCTGCATACCATTGGAAAAAATTACTTAACTCTCTGGCTTTTGGGTGATTTGCTTTTGTTTTGTTTTGTTTTGTTTTTCACTGTATAATGAGGGCAAAAGAGTTCTAAGTTCTTTAGCAGTTCTAGGATTATGTATTATTATGTAAAAATAAATTCCTTTATGACACTGAAGTTAACCTTTAAGTAACCTCAGCCATTTAGGATAGCTCTGAATCTGGAAACTGAATAAAAGCAAGGATCTGGCAGCAAAGAAGCAGCTTCTCATTCATTATCCAGCAGGGGTGGAACTAGTGAGGAAATGTTGAAGAACCACAGATCCAACTCAGACTGAGGCTGTATGGTTCATGAACAGGGGGATAACCACTAAGAAAGACTTTCGCTTGTTGGCTTTCTTATAACGCCAAGGCATCTTGGATATAAGCCAAGAAATATGGGAGGATTAAGAGGAAAAGGAGACAGAAAAATGAATAAAAAGGAAATCCATTGTTAAAGAAGAACTATTACTCTATAATCCTCTGAGTAAATCCTAACATTTGATAGAATTCAACAGGCATTCTTTATAAAAATACTAAAAAATGGAACTTATTTAATATTGGAATAGAAATTTCTTCTAACCAATAGTTCACATGATATTTAGTGGAAAAAAAATAGCGAGAGTTTCCATCAAAATCAGAAAATAAACAGCCTATTAGCAAAATCATCATTATTATTACTATCATTATATTTTGCTTTAGAATACCTACTCAGTGTCTACATGGAACACAAAAAGAGTAAGCAGTGGATAATTTTAGATAAATATTTCATTAATTCAAGAGAATGTGAATGAGTACCTCAAATTAAAGAAAAGAGTGGTTAGAGTTAAATGACTTGAATTCAGTAACGTAAGGGTGCTTTTAAAGTAAATAGCATACCCATGCTCCATTAATAGCTAAATAAAAAATATAATGGCGTTCATGGTGGCAACCTATTACAAACTACCTAGACGTAAATTTTAAAAGAATAAAAAAGGCGATGAGATTAGGGGATCCAGAGAGTCTCTTAGATCCCCATAAGCTCTAAAGGCTGTACTCCATAAACTCCTTATAGGGCATTATTTCATTGCTGGTCTGGCTGGGCACATATATACACATGTGCTCTGTGCGCATACATGTGTGCTCATGTCTGTGGTTTATAGACATCTGGAAAGTGAGGGTAGTTTTACAGATTTTGAGACTCAAAGTGCTAATTAGTCATTACTGAAGACTGAATGTCTCTTAGCATTATCCATTCTGTTGCAAATTATGTTTTCCAAGTTCTCTTGCCCCCTGGCTTTTCAAGAAGGTTGACCAGTGGGAGACATTGGCAGGCAAGTAGGAAAGCTAAATGAATGGAAAAGTAGGGTTCTCTCTCTCTTACTTGGACAGCATTTTCTAGCAGTGGCTGTCTCTGTCTCCCAGCTCCTGGGGCAGTCCCTACTGTTGTTCCAATTGCATTCAAATGAAGCCAGCCCTGGACACTTTCAACATCCTTTCCTCCTTTGTCTTTCCACTTCCTGGGATGAGAGTGGCTCTGGGGGCTTTTGCTGTTGCTAATCTGGGTTCCTTCACTATTCTTCACTATTCTCTGAGCTCTGTTGTCACCTGTATTAAATCTCCTCTTTTTAAAATACCCAGCGTGGTACCTGTCTCTTTATTAGACCCTGATTTAGAGAAACCCACTATTGTGTTTCTTTCTTTAAAAAAAAAAAAAATCTATATAGAGCAGTATCTGGCACATAGTAAACACTCAATATTGTTGATCAAATGCATTCTAAAACAATGAGGCTGAGGAAAAATGAGCTGATCAAATTATTTTCAGATATTCAGCTAAAGCTAATGAAAAGATCTGCACCACACACATAATTAAATTAGATCACATGGATTGTGTTTATTTAGTCATCAGAAAAGAGATTGGAAGGTGTCCCTCTTTCTGACCCAGTGCTAATTGGAAGTGTAATGCAGAGGTGTGGGTCATGGATTTTTTGAAGCGTGCCTTTTCAAAATCAGACGTTAGGAAGTCGGCTTTGGGGCTGAAAAGCAGTCAGCAAAATAGGAAACAACTAGAGGGGTGTGTGTGTGTGTGTGTGTCTTTTGTTTTTTATTTTTGAAGTTCTCTCTCCTGATCACTATATTATCTGAACACATTTACATTGGCAGCAAAAGTGGTTGATTTCAGTCATCTGTCTATATTTTTATCTTAACAAAAGCAATATGTTCTTTATATAAGAAACACTCAAAGATGGTTGTGGCTAAAAAATAGTAGCTTCACCGCACTTATCTCCATCCCTACAGATGTAACCAAGGTAGGTGATGCGTTTTACCAGCAGGATGGTATCTGCATATATTAAGAATATGCAAATTGCATCTTACAGAATATACTCATTTGTAACTTTTTTTTTTTTCTTAACTGAAGAAGATAACTGAGACATCTCTCTCTAGCAATTTGCAGCTCTAAGCCATTTATTTCAATAGCTGTGTAGTACCCTATTGTCTGGATATAGCCTAGTTTATTTGTCAGATTCCTAACTGATGGGCATTGGATTTTTGTCGATGGCTTCTGCCCTAGCAGATAGCAATTTAGACAAAATAGGAGTTTGGTTGTTTTGTGTGTGTGTGTGTGTGTGTGTGTGTGTGTTCACCACCATAGTTCCTAATACTCCTATGTCATATAAACATTTTATCTGCCAAAGTGGATAAAAACCTTAGTGGCTATGATCTTAGAGTGTTCAAATACAACTAAATATATATGTAGTCATTTGATTGTGACATTTTAAAAAATGTTCACTAAAAGTTCTTTCCAAAATTAGTTTTATTACTTGAGAACAGTAATACTGTTCTGTTGCTGTAAAGAGTTAGAGTAGATCCTAAAGAAGTGAGAGATCACTGGTTTTTGTTTTTGTTTTTTTTTTTTTTTTTAATAATTGCCTTCCATTGTTGCTGCATTATTTTCTTCGGTTATTCCAGAATAATGTTTAGGTTATGAACAGTTCAGAAGAGACTTCTGCTGATAGAGAAGAATTTGTAGATTTTAAAACAAGGCCTTTGTAAGACGTCCAAATCCAGAGTCTTTGAATTCTTTTTTTTTTTTTTTAAGATTTTATTTATTTATTTGACAGAGAGAGTTCACAAGTAGGCAGAGAGTTAGGCAGAGAGAGAGAGGGAGGAAGCGGGCTCTCTGCTGAGCAGAGAGCCCGATGTGGGGCTCGATCCCAGGACCCTGAGATCATGACCTGAGCTGAAGGCAGAGGCTTAAGCCACTGAGCCGCCCAGTGCCCCAGAGTCTTTGAATTCTTAACTTAATACCATTAAAACAACAAACTGGGCTGTAAGGTAAAATCTGGCCACCAAGTTGCTTCTTGTACTAACACAGAAACAAGATACTGTGAATGAATGCTATTGACACATCAGCCACACCTGACAATACCAGGAAGCTGTGTTCTAGAAGGTTAGTGACTAGTTGGGTGAGGGAGGATTATTACTTTGGCTTTTGAATTCAACATTTCAAACCTGTAATTAAATATTTTAACTTTTTTGTTGGAAGATAATTATGTTATTATGTTACGTTGCTCAGGAGTTTGTCATGATTACTCTGCCTAACTAATAAGAAAGAAAGAAATGATCCAGAAATACAAGCTATCAACAGAAAGTTCATGAGAAATGAAACTTAAAGGAAAACTGTAGAATTTACAAATTTTTGCCTTACGTGTCATCTACACACGTGCTACATGTTCAGGAGAAAATAAAAGTTGATGTATATAAATGGGTCCTCCCCAAGAAAAGTTGGTAATATCCCCATTTTGGTTAAGAAGGCAAGAAAATGCATAATTATCTTAGAAATGTTTCTTTCTAAAGCCAACTTTTTGAGTATGATTATTTGGAACATGTACTTGTCCGAATCCCATCATCCCCTATGGTTCTTGAAAGCTGTGTTTCCGGGCCTTCATTTCATTTTTTTAAGGCAGAAGTAATTCAGTTACTGCATGTATTAATATAAGAAATTATTGAAGAAGTGACCTTTATTTGTCCCATCTGTAATGTATTCAGCTGGTAGAGGACAGGAGATGGTTCTTACTCTAGGTCATTCTAGGCAAGTGGGATTTTTATCCTTATGTAGCAGCAATGTGGGAGGCAGTCTGCATTTTCTGAAATATGTGAAAATTTATTTTAAAAGAACATTTGATTTTTAATATAAAAATGTAAATCTTTGGACCAAAGTTTATTCTTGTAATCTTGCCTAACTTACCCCTACTCATGAAAATATATTTATATATATGTGCATATTTCCTAAACAAGCTTTTAGCTTTCTATTGGAAGTATTTCTGGTTTTGTCCTTTCATTTTTAGTTTTCATTCATGTGAAAAGAAATGTTAGAATAGTCTAGGAAAATGCATTCCATATTTTGAGTTTTCAGCTAAAAAGTTAGAATTCTGATTCTTTGACATGTTTACAAGAGTTTTGAGCATTTTCGAAAAAATATGTATTGTTTCCGTTTTTAACATTTACTTTATCTTTGAAAGTGTAAAATTACTAGTTTCTTTTGAATTCTTTTAGGACAGTCCATTGGATTGCACATGGTTAAAGTCTATTGAAGTAAGTGTCTGTTAATTTTTTTAAACTTCCATTAAACAATTTAACTCTGTCTCCCTTCAGTCATCATTGCTTACAAGTATACAATAACAACTCCACTTAAAATTATGTGATGTGAAATAAAACTTAATGGGATTAAATGGATTATTTTTCTTCATGAGAAAAACCTGTTATCGAATGAATTTTTTCTGCTCTTTTTATGGAAAGAGTACTTTGGGTTAGTAGTCAAAAAGTTTAAGCAAACACATAGAAATTTTATAAGGTTAACTACTTAGTGCTTACTAGGTAAGACATTTTTGGTAATAATTTCTTGAATTATGGCCCAAAGTGATGCTAAAATCATTGATCCTTGACACTTACATGAGGCAGAAGATAAAGAATCCAGTTTAGTGAGTGGGGATGAGTCAAAGGAAAATTATTGTTATTTATCTGATAATAAACTACAAACAAGACTAGATACTGTCCTCCTATGGCACGTTGAAAGGCATTGCGTGTGTTCTCTGCCTCAAATATATTCATGGTCAGTATTTGATAAGTCAATGATCATATTTTAGTGTTACTCTCAATTGAATTCCGTAAACCATTACTTAGAGGAAATCTTGTAAAAAGTAGGCCTATATATTCACTGTTTTAGTTGATTCTTTGCTTTTTATATTTGGAGAAATGGAAAACCTATTTCATATTAGAAAGCTTCCCTCACAACCAACATTTTGAAAAGATGTGATTCTCTTTGGTTCCTTTTTTCTTTCAATTTTCTAAAAAAGGTAGCACAGTGACATTTTGTTTAAATATTTTTTAAATTATTTTGTTGTTGACCCAACTTAACTAATTTTTTAAATTGTATTAACCCTTTATTTTACATTATCCTTGCTGATATTTTTAAAATATAAAACATCTCAGAAACTTAATTATACTATTGGGTCTTTTGGATGAAAGATAATCTTTCAAAAGTTGATTTTTAGGGGTGCCTGGGTGGCTCAGTGGGTTAAAGCCTCTGCTTTCAGCTCAGGTCATGATCCCAGAGTCCTGGGATTGAGCCCCGCATCGGGCTCTCTGCTCAGTGGGGAGCCTGCTTCCTCCTCTCTCTCTGCCTGCTTCTCTGCCTACGTGTGATCTCTGTCTGTCAAATGAATAAATAAAATCTTTAAAAAAAAAACCACAACAACTTGATTTTTAAATGTGTGTATATGCTGACTTTTTTTTAAACAAGCGAAAACAAGTTCATTAACGTGTACCTTTTGTATATGTGGGAGATAAATAGAAACAATGGGTTAACTCCTTGATTTTCAAATTTAACCCACATATGTGTCTTTGGGTTTTCTATAGGTGTTTTAGCAATCAGGCATTAAAATCATAGCACCTGGTCATTGAGAAGAAGAATAATTGCTTAGATTCTAAATTTGTATGTTGGGAAATTAAAAGGTTAACTTCTCAGATCTCTAGTTTCTTGATGTATATAGTAAACATAGTTCCCGCACTGTAGATGTTAAGCAGTATTGTCCCGCCTGTGTACCCAGGTTTTCAAGGACATCACTATCACTGATGGTTAGAGTAATTTGAACTTTTGGACTCCTAATGTCATAAGTCATTATAAAGAAACTACATAGATAAAATGGAAATTTGCCTTCATAGATGTATGTGCACACATACATATACAGGTACATATATACACACATACAACACATACACACTTACATACATAGATCTGTACATTGATATGCATACTTATCTATAAATGTAGCTTCTGCCCACCTAGTGGCATATTGTGCCTCTCCCCAATCTTCCAACTCCCTTTTAAAAGTAGGGCACAGGTGCATACTTTGATTTGGATTCCATTAGAAACTATGAAGAAAGACTTGTGATATGAAAAGATTCTGACGAGTCTAAATAAATCAGTCTGGAGCTAAAATAATCTGTGAAGGTCCATTAGCTTACATGATCAGTGTGGTTCCTATGCTGCAGATCTACAGAAACATGATACTAAAATTTTTAGTGTTCAGTGGTTTTTCACTTGACCATATTTTCTAAGTGACTTTTCCAAGTACAGTGGAGCCTTCATAGTTAAGCTTTTCGAAAATAAAGGAAGAGTACAAAGCATGACAGCAGCAAAGAATCAAGTGTTGAGTCCTCTCAAGTCCCCTAAAGTCTTATGAGATTTCTTACTTTTCAAAAGGTATTTTACTCTTGTAAGAAAGGTTCATAAAGCATAAAAACATTTATTTTTTGTGGATTGGTTGTTTCTTTTTTGACAAGTCCAGTAAGTTATGTGTATCTCTCTTTTCCATTTTTCTTCTTTTGAATATTACTTACCATATTGTTTTTAAGAAACAGAAGCACAGTAACCTTTTTAACTAATGCAGATGAAAGACAAAGAAAATCTATTCTTCTCCTGATAAAGTTTTCATGAAACAATAAGTGATGGATTTATGCATGCTGAAAGTTGTCTTCAGTGCTTTGAATAGCAGCAAGATCTAATTTCCCCACCAAAAGCCTCCTAATTCAAGGCAGCCTTAATGATTTAACAAAACTATTATAATAAAAATATGAAAAGAGATAACCTAGCATCATCTCTAAAATCTAAATTATTTTTACCTAAAAATTATAAAGTTTTTCATCAGATATTTAAATTTAATGATCAATATCAGTGTTTGTTTTATTACAAATAAAACAAGTTTACAAAAGACCATCATATTATTATGCATTCAGTCACTTGTCATACAGTCCTTTATTTTGGTTTGCCTGAGAAAACTGTTTCAGAATTCACTTTTTTTATCCAGATTTATGGAAATAAATTTAGCCAACTTTAGATAAATGTTTATTTGTTTACAAAGATTTTAAAGGTCAATTAAATGAATAGATGGATAGGACTAGTATTTTTTTAAATCAATTTAAACAAAACAAACCTTTTTTAAAAAATGAAATAACCTTTTTATTAGCTTTGCTCTCTTTAAGTTTTTTTTTTACATTATTTAGAGTGTGGATGAATGGTCTTAGACTCTCCATCTAGATTAAAATTGGGCAGCCCATACTTCCTCAGTAGCCCATATGTCACTGGTTTCTGTTTTTGAAGATATTCAGTGTTTCTGATGCTGATTATGTGAGTGTGTGATCAGAGTTAGTGAGTGAGTGATTTTGATCTTGACACTAAAAAAATTTATACCTTGATTTTCTTTTCTTTTCTTTCTTTCTTTTTTTTTTTTTTTTTAACATTTTGGCATTTTGAAGGTTCTAATAGAGTTGTTCTCTCTCTGGTGATATGGTTAATGCCATTATACAAGAAGAGCCCTCGCTGTGTACCCTGTTGCTACTGGTTAATTTTGTCATTTGGCTACAATTAAGCACAGATTTTCCAGCACTAAGCACCGATTTAATGCAGAATTAAAGGATGTCCTGGAAGGTAGCTAGAGAGAATCTGAGAGCTTCTGTGTGCTCTGTGCTTGTGTATAGAACTGGCCTCTCTACTTAACTCTCTAGCAAGAATGTCAGCCCTCCAGATCCAGACTATCAGGGGCATATAGTGGGTACCCGGAAGCTAGAATTTCAAAGACTTTCAACTTCGTAGCACTCCCATACGTTGGTGCCTGGTGACGTTTGTCCCTTTTCGGAACCTGGTCAGCTGATGCTCCTGTAAACCTCCAGTACTACAGCCCGTCTGAATGATGGGTTCCTTACCTCGGCGTCCCCATCTTGGTGTAGGCAGCACCAACCCTTGTTGAATTTCATAAGCTAAAACTATAGGAGTTATCCTGGATACCCTTTGCTCTTTCATCTTCCACATTGAATTCATGACTTCTAAATATGCCTTATCTCTGAAGTCCTCTCTGCCTCCACAGTTTGCTCACCCAAACTGCACTGAGAGCCTCTTCAGGGGTACGTAACTTCCATGTTTACCCCTCCAACCCATACTCTACATAGCAGGTTTTTCTTCTTATTTAGAACTTTTCAGCATCTTTCCATTTCTCTTAGAATAAGAGCTGCTTTTCATTCATAGTTTTAAAGTCCCTTGCTTGTCCCCCTCCCTGGATATCTCTTTTCCTGGGTATCCGACAACTTCTTCCTCTGGCTCTTATTTCAAGTCTTGATTCAAATGACCACTATCACTAATCCTTCCATTACCTCCTATTTTAAAGTGCGGCTGCTTCATTGGGCTGGCTGGTGATGAGAGCAAAGTGTAGAAGCAGGAAGACAAGTCTGAAGACTTCTTGAGAGTTGAGACTAGAGATGGGGGTGACTTGGACTAGGTTTGTGACATTAGAGAGAAAGTTCTGGAAGTTTAGTGAAAAGTTGTCACTGATGGATTGGGTTTTAGGGTTGATAAAAGAGAGAGAGGGTTGTTTGGTCTGGAGCTCCTAAGTAGATGTTGATAGTGTAATGACATAGGGAAGACTATAAGAGGAGATGACTTTTTACTGGGAAGAGAAATTAAGAGTGTTGTTCTGGGTTTGTTAGATTTAGATGCTAAGTGAGGATTTCAAATATACTAATGGCTGTGGAGACCTGTGTTTGGAAATGGAGGTTTCATAGTGAGTGCTATATTGACAAATGAGATTTCATAAAAGAGTGTAAACAGATTAGAGGGTGCCGGACTAAGCCCTGAGAAATTTCAGTACTGAAAGCTTGAGCACAGTACGTGGAGTCAGTAAAGACTACCAGGTGCACAGGCAAAAACCCAGGCAAGTATGGTGCTCCAGAGCTCAAAAGAAACAAAATACTTAACAAGTGATTATTCAGTGTTGAATCTTATGAAACGTCAAAGAAGATGAAAAAAAGCAAGTAAGTAATGGATTGGCAGCAAGGAGATCATTCATTGGTGGTCTTTTTTTTTTTTTTTTTTAAATCCATTGTCTTGATAACAGATCTTGGTAGCCAATATTGTGGTCACTGCTTCCATGTGTCTGTTTAAGTTTAAATGTAAATCAATTCAAATAAAATAATTCCTCAGCTGCACTAGGCCTATTTCATATGTGTAATAGCCACATGGGGCTAGGGGCTACCATATTAGACAGTGAGGATGACTAACATTTTCATCATTGCAGAAAATTCCATTGGGTAATGCTGCTCCAGAAAGCAAGTGCAGCTCTGAGTGTACTCATCCTCTCTTGGTCTGGCAGACACCTGTCCCTTTGGGGAGGGGGTATGGCCAGAGGAAGACCACAGCCAGAGCTCTTGAAGCCTTGGATCCAGGATACCCATTCTAAAGGAGATATTGCCTGGTAGAGCAGTGAAAAAGGAAGTATGATTGGTTGAGAGGACAATGGGAGTGATTACACAATTCTTTTCTTTTCTTTTCTTGACTATAAATTCTCAATTATTTTATGCACATGTGGAAGGAGGTCACGGACACTGGAGCAAGTGGTTGTGGTGGCTTACGTTGTCTGAGAAAATTTGACTGAGTAGGCAGTACTTTGGCTGATGTGAAGATGAATAACATTCAGATCCACAGAGGGTAAGGGGGTACTCTTCTGATGAGAGAAGAGAAAAATACAGGTACAGTTGTGTTCTAGACATATCAACACATTTCAACCTCAGAACAAGTGTAAAAGGTAGTGTTGTTAATGTCCCCATTCTCCAGATGAAAAAAGAGTTGCATCTATCTTATTTTGAGAAATGAGACTGATAGGTAAACCGAAATTTTATTTTGTAGAACTTTGAAAACCAAGGAGGGAACTTAAATTTTAACATGGTGTTCAAAGAAGACTTTGTTTTTTTCAACTGTATTAAATTTGGGGAAGGTGCCCTGGAAAGGTCAGTGCTTTCTCCAGTAACTTGTTTCTATAATTAAGTTGGCTCTTGCTCCATTTTCTCAGAATTTGTCCTTTAGAGTAGAATAGCCACTCAGTGGGGAATAGGAATGTGGTTTATCTCGCCCACTGTCATCTAATACAAGCCCAAATTTTAACTTTTCTAACAAAATTTAACTTTGTCAAAATGTCACTTGTCTCTCAGAGGCAAATATCCTACCTTTCGTCAAATTGTGCCTTGCAAGTGAATTTGCTATGTACATACCTTTTTTTCACACTGGGTTAGAAGTTCCTTGAGGTAAAGTGGGTATACATTTGTTTTACCGTGGAGTGCCCTGACCCAAAGCTTGGCAAATAATTGGATGTTGACTAGATATGGGGTAGACTGAGTTGACTACCGTGTTTCAGCTGTTGAGTCACTTTGGGCCAGCGGTAACCTCATCCGCTTTCCTTTCATGCCTAACCTTACTGTGTTCTTCCCTGTCATATCTCTCCAGTTTACAAAAAAGGAAAAATACCCAACTATACCACCTTGTATTCTCTGGCTGAATGCCATCCTGCTTACATAAGGCCGTTACCAATTTGGCAAGGACGTTTAAATTTATCTGTCTTCCGGAGCACTATGCCACATATTCCTAAGGCTGATATGATAAGAGTTGGTGCTTTGTCTTTTTCAACAAAGAGAAACTTTTGAGACTTTGATAGAATCACTCATTTTTTCTCATGCAAATAACTGTTTTAATTTTTAATGAATTTACTGCTGTTCTCATTAAAGTTGCTTATTAGTAAAAAGATGTGTAATAAGCCATAATCTTTTATTTAATAGCTAACAACAAACTTCACAAAGTATTAAAAAGAGGATGCAATGTAATGTTGGTGTTAGCTGTGGTAGTTATTTGGAGAAGGTATTCTTAATTTAGTGGTCATCCTCACACTTACTGTACTAATAATAAATTTTGTATTCAAGGTTGATTTTTTTTTCATTTCTTAGAAGATAGTTTACAAAGGCTCTAATGTAACAATAGAATGAAAAGAACCATGAAGGATGAGTATGACCTCCTGCCATAAAGACGTTTTCCTGAGCGTGAGAGAGTTCCTTAGGTGGTTCTACACACGGTCCTTCCATAATTGTCTCCGTTCATATTAAAAAATATATATCTAGGGGCGCTTGGGTGGCTCAGTGGGTTAAAGCCTTTGCCTTTGGCTCAGGTCATGATCTCAGGGTCCTGGATCAAGCCCCGCATTGGGCTCTCTGCTCGGCTGGGAGCCTGCTTCCTCCTCTCTCTCTCTCTGCCTGCCTCTCCACCTACTTGTGATCTCTCTCTGTCAAATAAATAAATACAATCTTTAAAAAATAAAAAAATAAAATAAAAAATATATATCTATATATACAAATATATATTTGTACATACAAATGTATATACAAATGTATTTGTATATACAAATATTCAAATGAACTCTATTAATATAGTTAATTTGTACTGCTTCTGGCTCAAAATATTTGCAGTCCTTTTAAAATTATTATAAGATGACATACCAAAGCATTAGAAACATTGATTTAGGGTTTTATCATTGGTTCTCATGGTTCAAATACTGTCATTTTTATTTAAATCAGTTCTAAGCAATAAAATATGGGCTGGTGCAGTCCGATTACTTATATTTTTTGTCATTAAAACAGAAACTTGAAGTCTGTAAAATTGAGTCCTACATTTGACATTTCTCATATGGATTATTTTCAAAACACAAGTCTTATTTCTTAATGATTTAAAACATATTTCCATGTTTGCTCACTAAATTCATTTGCTTGTTTTGAAATTCAGAATTAGTTCTTAAGTCTGCATTCATTTGATATAAAAATATCCAAGTACAAATTTGTTTATTTTAGTATATTAGTTTTCTATCTCTATGTCAATGTATTCTGAATGACTATTATTTGGATAAAAGTCAAAAATAGCCCAAATAAAAATTATTGAGGAAGATAACCATCTGAGAAAATGTGTGTATCTCTCTCTCTCTCTCACACACACATGCGCACACACACACACACAAACATGGAGAGGAATATTATTCATTCATAAGAAAAGAAGGAAATCCTAACATTTCCAACAACGTGTATTTGACCTTGAGGGCATTTTATACTAAGTGAAATACATCAGAGAAAGATAGATACTGTATGATCTCACTTATATGTGGAACTTAAAAAAAAAATGAACCCATAGAAATAGAACAGTTTGGTGGTTGCCAGATATGGGGGTTGGGAAGTGGAGGAAATGGGTGAAGGTGACCAAAAGGTACAAACTTCCAGTTATAAGTGAATTCTGGGGATTCACTTATTACTAATTACAATTAGTAATTTCCTAATGTATGTAGTACTATGGCTACTGTCATTAATAAGACTGTATTATGTATTTGAGAGTTGCTAAGAGAGTAGATAACTTACAGTTATCAAAGAGAAAAATAGTTATGTGGGTGAAGGATGCTAACATTATGGATATTATTTTATAATATATACATGTATCAAATTATGTACACCTAAAACTAATATGGTGTTCTGTCTCAGTAAAACTGGAAAAAGATGTCATTCTGAAAATCCCCCAAAGGGTGGGTCCTTCCAGTGTTAAAGAACAGGAACTTTTAAACTTCAGGGTTCATCTGCAGGGGTCAGTATTTCTAGTGCCTGTGATGGATGTGGAGGTGAAATCAGAAGGGCTGAACCAAAAAAGACAAAGAGAGCTAAGCTACTGCTGTCGTCATCAGGCAGAACACATAACATGGTCTTTTAAAATGTAGTGAAGGCAAGACTGAATGAGCCAACAGAACATTACACGAGCCCATAGTTTTTAATTTCTGTTCATTTTTTTGGACAAAGCCATAAATTGGTCTATTTATTTGGAGTTGTATGGATGTAGAAGCCTTGGTCACCTGACTTCATCTTATATTACCTTTTATTAATGTCTTTTTTTTTAAAGATATTGTTTATTTATTTGATAGATCACAAGTAGGCAGAGAGGCAGGCAGAGAGAGAAGAGGGAGGAAGCAGTCTCTCTGCTGAGCAGAGAGCCCGATGTGGGGCTCGATCCCAGGACCCTGGGATCATGACCTGAGCCGAAGGCAGAGGCTTAACCCACTGAGCCACCCAGGCGCCCCTATTAATGTCTTATAGGTAAAGTAATTCCGCACCAACCAAGTTAAGATTTAGTTCCATCCCAGTATTAACACTATAAGTAAAAACCTGAAGAAAAAAATTAATGACCTCGTGCAAGGATTAGGATCAGATTTCCAGAGTCCTCAGTGAATTAGGATGGGAAAGCCAAGCAGAGAATTTTTTAACTCAGTATAAATGAGGTCTTATACACAGTGAGCGCTTTTACCTTTGCCTATAAACAACTTAGATGAACAACACAGTTTGCTTTTTTAAAAAAAAAGTTATAAGGAAACCACCATGGTGTGCAAAAAACAAAAACAAAAACAAAAAAACCTGGTATCTAATGTATAAAGATGAAGCAAAGTTTATATGGCAATGAAACTATTTGAAAATCTTTTCATATGGAGCAATAATTCTACACAGAAAAACTAGAAAATGAAATTCTCTTGACCTTCCCAAACTATAATTAGAACTGTATTATTCATTTTTTTGTATTAATTTATTTCCTTAGATTTATAAATCAGGTGAGCTTTGTGTTTGTTTCGTGTTTGACTACATTGGTTGAAAGTTTTGGGCCTCTCTCTTATTAAAAATAAGCAAGAAATGTATTTTGCTAATTAGATGAAAGCAATTATTTTACTGCTTTAAACATTTAGGAAGTTTTCTTTGTTTATTTGTTTATTTATTTATTCTCTCTAGAAAATAGGATTTAATGATTGTGTGTGGATGCCAAAATACAGACATGCAAATGAAATCTATGGCTTTGTAAATAATAGCTTGTAAATCCTGAGTTGTAAAAATAGAATAATTTCCCCTAATATACCTTACATTTTCAAAGCTGCGTTCTCTTAATTTGTTTAATTTTCACTTGGCAGTGACTCCTGAAATTTGACTTTTGTTATTGCTAGAGAGCATGTTCAGTAATTAATGATTATAAATAGGTACATAAATAGGTACATAAAAAGAGTTCTAATCTATTTTAGACATGAATGTTTTTTAGGGTATCAGCCTTGCTAAAAATTGGGTTCATACTTTATTTTTTAGCATTGTAAAACATCTGTTTGCCAATATCATCAAGCCTACTCTTTTTAAAGGCAGAAGGCCTTTATAGATTTTTTTTTTCTTTAAATAGGTCAAGGTACAGTTTTCCATTCCATAATAGGTCAGTTAATTGTACTAGGTTTCTGATTCAAGAAAAACACCATTAAGAACACAGCCAAGAATATGGAATTTAGAAAAATTGTCTTTGGAAGAGCAGCCCTGTTCATGCACCTGTGAAAAAATCCCACAGGTCCTTAAAAGCCTATTTATTCTAATTTTAGATACTAGTTTTACCACATGTTTGTTTTGTTTTCCAGCTCTAAAAGTAGTTTTGAAGCAGCAAATTAGGAAGGGAACGGGTGAGTCATGGCCACAGGCATATGGAAGCAGCTGGAAGTGGCAGAGCAAACCTCCATCAAAGGTTGGGGGTAATTCCTCATAGGGACCAAAGACCCTACATTTATGATTTATTGGAGTAATTCTTTATGTGTTTTTTTCTTAAACTTACGGCATGTAGTCCGTTTACCATGCTGACTGTAATGTGAGACAATGAACTGAATTTGAATTTCCTTCTGACTCACTTAGTTCTCCTCTTAGAATTAGTCTGGGTGTAACACCAAGTCTACAAGTTGAAAAGTTTAATATTTGTTCATTTGGAGAAGAAATGCCAAGTCCGTAAGACATTTCCTTTTCTCAGCAAATCTAACATTTAATAGGGGTGGCAAGAAAAGAAATAATTACAATCAAGAGAGCTGTGTGTGTGTGAGGCTCCAGTCATCTATGAGTTGCTGTGGACCCAAGAAGGGTCTCTTTGTACACCCTCGACAGAGAGGAGCATTTCATTAGACAGATGGTCCGAGCTGGGTTTTAAAGGAGGAAAGAGTTTAGCAGGGCAGAGGAGATAGGGAGAGCTGCTCCAGGCAGAAGGAACAGCATCCATAAGGAACATGATTTATTTGAGAATCTCAAGTAGTTAAGAAGCTTCTGGAGAAGTAGGGTAGAGCAGGGATCAGCAGACCTTTTCTGGAAAGAACCACATAGTAAAGATTTTAGATTCTGCAAGCCTTATGGATCATAGGGTCTGAAGTCATAGCTTCACTCTGTTGTTGTCCTGCAAATGCAACCACAGACAGCATGTAATGAGTAGACGTGGCTATGTTCCATACTTATGGTTTTCAAAAATGGTCTTCTGGGATTTGGCCCAAATGCTCCAGCTTGCCAGACCCCTGGTGTAGCGCTTGTGTAAGTCATGCCCCTCTACATCTTTAAATAATTTTCTTGTTGTTTTGTTGATGACTTTGTAGGATTGATCTAGAATGGCAGTGTCGATGGAATTATGGAAAACTTTGATATACTTCCTCTTCAAAATATTTTATTTCTGTGTGTTATGTATTGTGGTTTTACTGTGTACTTTCCAATCTAATATTTGCTTCTATGGAAATTCCAACATTTATTTGCATAGTTTTAGTAATTGCCTACAGTGTCTCATTATCTTCATATCCCTCGTTCTGTTTTCTTTTTATTCCCACGTTTGTGTCACACTCAACGTGACATGATAAAAGAGTAGCGGGAAAAATACTGAATATCCCAGGATCATGGAGGTAGGCTTTACGAACCAGTAACATTTGAGCTCACCCTTGGGGGATAAGTAGAATTTTGCCAAGCAATGAAAAAGAGAAATGGTATTTTGGGTATATACCATCAGAAATGGCATATACCCGAAATACCATCAGCCAAGATAAAATGATGTGAATGGTGAAGCAGTACTCACTGAGCAGCAGGTAGTCCAGACTCTGAGAAAGCCTGGAGGATTTAGGTCTGGCCTCTGTTTTAATGCCTTGATTGACATTCTCCGTAGTCTGGATTTTTCCTACAGTCTGTGGAAAGTTCTTGCTCCTCTGCAGAGTCTGTTATCCTCATCACAGCCAAGATGGTCCTTTTAAACATAACTTAGACCATATCACACCTCTATTCAAAGACTTCTCAAAAAAAAAAAAAAATCACTGCCATTTCCTAAAAGATACTATGTGACCTGATTCCTTACTCCCCTGCTGGAATCATTTTCTCTCGTGTTTCCCGCTCCCCCTCCACTGGCCTCCTTAGAACTTCTCAAATATACTTAGCCCACTGCCTGCTCATGGATCACTCTTCACGGAGTATCTCCCTTATTTTACCCAGGTTTCCAATCCAGTTTCACTTTATCAGCCTTCCATGACCCACCCCATCCAAATAGAAGCTTCTCCACTGACGCTCTCTGGCCTCTTCTCCTGTTTACTTTTTCTGGTTAGAAAAATGTCCCTTTTTTTGGAAAGTTAAATCTGATGTCAGTGGAGAAGTTGGGCTGCAACATGGGAGAGAGCTATGGGTTAGACAAGAGGAGGAGAGCCTCGCCCAAGGAATTATGAGAAGTAGACAGCACAGAGTAGTTCAGTCCGGGAATATTTGGAAATAATTAATAGGAGTTTTGCACCCTCTTTACATTTTTATTGTTCTTCATTCCTCTTTTAATTTTGCCTCCTTAGAATAGTCCCATAGCATGTCCAAATGAGAAAGTACTTTTATGTAAGAAACATCAAATTTCTAAGGTTAAATTTTATGTGTATTAACCCCTATAGGAACATGAAAAAAAAGTTTTTTTCCTTTTTATTAGCATCTGTATAATTTTATGTGATTATCCACATAGACTGTAATTTTCCATTGTGACTAGAGATTGTAGAGCAGGTAATTTAATTAAATTTAACTTTGAGTTTATGTTTTTCCAGAACTAGGTATAAGGTCAGTATAACTCTTATGATCCATGAGGAGTCTAAGATTCATGAGAGATATCCATTAACACCTTCGCAGAATGAAGGTCAAGAGAAAATGCCAGTAGAGTTGTTACTATTTTATCGTGAAGTCCTTTATGATAGCTAAAACACTAAGAAAATCAACAACTAAATTGCATAATGAGGATTTATTAACTAGATAAACATCTATTTGAGGGAAAGTACTCAGATCCAAGAAAGGATACCTCAAACAACTATTTTATATCAAGTAAGCAGTTATGTGTACCCGCTGACACTCCCTAACTCCTTCTCTAGCACAGGATAAGGTATGAGAATACCTAGATGAAGCTTAGGAAGTAGTGAATAAATATAGGAGTATTTACAGTCATTTTTGGTTGAGCAAACTTTTTTTTTAATCTTTATGTCCAGCCATATATACAAATAATGAACCATGACAGGGAAACATTTGAGGGAGAATACTTCAGCAGCACGTTACTGAATATAAAGTAGTGATCCCTGAATTTTGTTACCTGAATTACATCATTTTGCCTAAAGGAAATTTTGATATTGTGTGCAACGGTTGCTTTGAGGACCTATGTAGCTCTATCAGGCTGGTGAGACTCTGTATGCTGGGTCAGCTCGGTTTTATAATAGGCATGCCCTTTATTCAAAATTGGGAAATAACTTAGCATTATGGGAAATTGTATTACATATGGCACAAGTTGTGGTAATGAAAAAAATCTCTGGGAGTAATGTGGGGAATAACTTCTAGAAAAAAACTCATGGTTAATAAAAATGACTTGATGAATTGTTCCTTGTGGACAGTGCTTCTTCTAGTAGTACAGCGGACTGGGAACTCTGAAGAGACATCCTGCTACCAAACAATTAGAGAAGAGAACAGATAAGGGAGATCTCTAGGTCCTTCTACCATTCCCAGTTGTTCTCTTGCCGGTCAACACAATGACAAATGCATGTGTGCATTTGTGCACATACACGTGTTAAAACATGTTGAGGCCATAAACTGGAATTAACATGAGAACAGTGTCTGTATTAGAACTAAGGCTGACCAAGATCCTGAACCAAATAGAATTTTAAAAAATAAACAATATGTAAGTGATTCCATGGATAGGCTACACTTTTGTTAAAGCTTTAAAAATGAGGGGTGCCTGGGTAGGTTAAGCCTCTGCCTTCAGCTCAGGTCATGATCTTAGGGTCCTGGGATGGAGCCTGCTTCCCCCTCTTTCTCTCTGCCTGCCTCTCTGCCTACTTGTGATCTCTGCCTGTCAAATAAATAAATAAAATCTTTAAAAAAAAACCTTGAAAAATGAAAAAAAAAAACCCTGAAAAATGACAGAGACAGGGGCGCCTGGGTGGCTCAGTGGGTTAAAGCCTCTGCTTTCGGCTCAGGTCATGATCCCAGGGTCCTGGGATTGAGTCCCACATGGGGCTCTCTGCTCCGCGGAGAGCCTGCTTCCTCCTCTCTCTCCCTGCCTGCCTCTCTTGCCTACTTGTAATCTCTGCCTGTCAAATAAATAAATAAAATCTTAAAAAAAAAAAAGAAAAACTGGAAGAATTTCACACATAAAGTTGATGGCAATAAATCTGGAAAATAAACTTTAAAAAAAAATGACAGAGACAAATTCACAAAAATAGCAGGATAAAGATGTCACTTTACAAAGAAAACACCAATAGACTGATATCCAACTTCTCAATATTAACAATGGCAGCTAGGAGAAAATGGGGTAACATTTTCAAAATGCTGAGAGAACCTGTCAACATAAAGCTGTGTAGTCACTCAGTATAATTCTGTGAAACATCTTTCAAATATATGAGCAAGAACAAGGATATTTTTGGTGAACAAAAACTGAGTACCTAAGTAAAGGAAATTCTAAACTATTCAGCTGAAAGATTCTGACATATTAATTCTTGAGGAGGAAATCAGATTCTAAAAGGATTACCTGAAATGCAAAAAAGATTGGTGACCAAAGAAATTTGTTTCATAAACGTACACTTTTTTTTCTTAAAGTAATACTATTAATATTTGATTTGTATGGTTTTTATTAATTGAGAGAGCTGAAATATTGAAGTATGGTAACAGTTAAGTTTGGAGAGAAAATTGGGAGTTAGTTTGATGTTGTTTGTCTATGACCTTATTTATTATGCTTGGTAAGAATTCAGGAGTAGCTACTGAAAGAATAGAGGTACAGTACATAATTTCCCAAACCAGTAGAATGGGGAAAAATGTATATGACAACAGCAAACAAAAAAGTGTGTAAGCATCTTTCTTTCTTATACCATACATTTTTTGACATTGGTAATGAGAACAAATAAAGACAGGACAAATAAAAAGCAAAAACTAAGATGATTTTTTAAAAAGCCAAACATCACTAACCTTATTAAGTGTAAATGAGTGTGGTAGGCTGAATTCTGGCTGGGCTCCCAAGATTTCCTGTCTACCCCACCCTAAGGTACATGGCAGTTGAACCTGTAAATGAAGGTGTAAGCTACTGAAGCCTTGATTTTAGCCTATGATACTCCATGCAGAGCACCCCACTAAATTTGCTAGATTCTCAACCCACAGAAACTGCAGGATAATACAATTCTATTGTTTTGAGCCACTGAATATTTGATGAATTGTTAAGCAGCACAAGAAAACAGATGCAGTGGACTAAACACAAAACCAAAAGAGGGAGATTGTTGGTTTGGATTTAAAGGCACAATTATATGTGGTATGTAATAAACACACCTAAACCTAAAAACAAGGATTGAAAGTAAAGGAATCATGACAGATTTACCATGGAGATTTATCCATTTTATTTAAGACCGTTTAGACTTTGGTATAGGAAATGTAATTGGGCAGAGATAGAGTTTCACTACATATTTTATCAGGATGATTTAACAGTTCTAAACTTGTAAGCAACTAAAAAAGCAGCATGAAAATACATAAAGCAAAACTGATGAAACATAAAAAATTGAAAAACCCTCTATGATATGGGGGGAGATTTCATTATACCTTTGTCAGTTGTTTTAATGACAAAAAAAAAAACCTAATAAAGATAATGATTTATGTAACATAACTCATAAGGTAAATGGTATAAACAGAGATTACTCCATCAACAATTTAGAAAATAAGCATTTATTCAGAAATCTCAAAACTGCAAAAATGTACCAAAAATAGGCAATAAAACCAAGCCTAATTAGATTTCTAAAAATTCCTATCACACTGACTACTGCATTTAATTAGAAGTCATAAGGTAAAAAAAAAAATTTTGAAATTTAATATCTTAATAAATAACTCCCGAGTCAGACAAGAATCATAGGGGAAACTAAAATAAATATTTAGAATTGTAAAATAATGGAAATACTGTATATTGAGATAAGGTAGGATGCTGTAAAACTGTTATTTGTAACCCCTGCTGGAATAAATGCTTGTATTAGAAAAGAAAAAATCTGATGATGGGTGTCTATTTTATTATGCTTTATAGAGATTTATTTATTGAAATGTTTAATTAAATAAATTATTATTTACATATCATGCTTACCTATATTGTATTTTTTGCATAGGTTAAGTATTACAAAAGTAAATGTGATAAGAAAAAATTCTTTAATATTGAGTAGTTGGTGGTCTAATTAGTCAATAATTACTGTGTTCTCTTTAAATAAGTATTCTTTTACATATGATATATGAAAAATTAAGATGGGCAACTGTTGAGATAGTGGTAGTTTTGAAACAGTAGTAGTAAACAATACTCATTGTTACTAATCATGTTTTTATTTTATATTTCATCCTTGAAATCCTTAACCAAAATCTGACATTTAGCAATAGCTCTAGATATTTGCAACTTACAGCGATTAAAAAAAAAGTACACTTTTTTTTCTTAAAGTAATACTATTAATATTTGATTTGTATGGTTTTTATTAATTGAGAGAGCTGAAATATTGAAGTACGGTAACAGTTAAGTTTGGAGAGAAAATTGGGAGTTAGTTTGATGTTGTTTGTCTATGACCTTGTTTATTATGCTTGGTAAGACGCCTGATACTAAAGAAAATAATATAACTATTAAATTGTGATGGTCGGTTGTCCCACATCAGTGACTCGAACTGGTAGCAGTAAATGGTTTTACTCAGAGCAAGCCATTTGCCAAGTTGGTGGGTGGTATGATAGGGTGTGCCTGTCTGCTTCTCAAGTTTCACAAGTACTTTGCTTCCGCTCTGTGCTAAAGAAACAAGTCCATTATCCTGCAGATTATAATTCAGAATTGACTGGCATTGCTGCAGTTACATTTTCCTAAATAACTGAATTTATCGGTACTAAATTTTATTATAAAAAGGGCATCATGTCATTATTTGACATGACTGTACTGCTTATAGGAAGATTGATTAATTGATTTATAATCTATTCTAATTTACTATAGTGCATAATTGCTTAAACTTATTGAACAGGCATGAAATGTTTCACAGGGGATACCCCCCTTTTCTCTTTTGATAATCTGAATGATTTACCTTTATAGAACTGCCTATTTTCCTCCCATAAAAAGCAATATATCTAGTATCCATAAAATAGTCCCAAGGTCAAATATTCAGACAATTCATAAATACCTTATCTGATATCATCACGGTATGAGCAAAGCTCAGTAATAAAAATTCAGAACTGCTGCTTTCTTAATAAGTAGTCCACAGCTCTGGAGGCTGCACTTGACCTCATCAGAATTCTCCCTTGTGAACAGTCTTCAACCTTGCCTTTTCCTCTGCTATAGTAGCCTTTGGTTCCCTGATGTGACCTTTCTAACCAAGTTCACTTGTGTTCATTTGCATTTTTAATGAATTATTTGCTTCAATGCCTTTTTTGAGTAGTGCCGTATGTTTACTATTCACATTATAAATTCTGAATATTTTCTTAATTTAAATGCTATAGTAGGGGTTTTGAATACATAGTGTGAATTATTTCTAGACATTTTGAAACACATTACTGACATTCCATAACCCTACATTTTCTTTCCTCTGAGAATAATGTATTAAATCTTTTCATTTCACATATTTTTACTTGGACCATAAATAGAACACATTCAAGCTCATGTATTTTTTTTTTTTAATAAAATGGTGCACCAAAGAGTTCAGGCTGAGCAAAGGTTTATATAGTTTTTAGAAAAATCTACAAAACAAATGTGAACATAGAGCAGGAATGATCAGTAGAGTTTTAGTAACTCGAAATTTCTGGGTGCTTTGATCACATAACATTTTGGTCAGAGCATTACACTGATTTTAAGCTGTGTAATAGGTAGTTAATTTCTAAATAGTAAAAACACAACAACCACAACAAAACTAAAGCAAAAGAAGATTTGATAGGTATTTTGAGAATTGCCATCTATTTTAAAATTAGGCTAGTAAGGGCGCCTGGGTGGCTCAGTTGGTTGAGCGACTACCTTCGGCTCAGGTCATTATCCCGGACTTCCAGGATCAAGTCCTGCATCTGGCTCCCAGCTCCTTGGGGAGTCTGCTTCTCCCTCTGACCTTCTCCTCTCTTATGCTCTCTCTCACTCATTCTCTCTCAAATAAATAAATAAAACAACAAAAAAAATAAAATTAGGCTAGTAATAAAATGATAGAAATCTCAGACCATATTTAATAAAGTTTTATTAGGAAGTTCCTCCTCAGTATCTGACAGATGATTCTCTTGGCTCATTTCATGTTTAGGCTTATTCTCCCTTGTGTTTATTTTTAGAGGTTGAATCTACTAAAGTGATTCCTCTCTCTATTGAAGTTCTCACTTAACAGGGAAGCAGAGATGAGAGCAAAATAGGTCTACTTGATCATTGATTAGATTGTTTTAGCAGGCTATCATCAAATGGCCAAAACTAATAAAGATCAATTGCAGAATGCATTAGAATGTTCTATAGTAAAATTATGTGATGAGTTTTCACCTTTCATTTTAACATGATTCAACTTACATTTGTTATTACACATGTGTGCACAATGTGCACATACACCAACACACAGATTTGACATAATGAAAATTCTTGCTTTAGGCTTAAAACCATGAAAATATGAAATGTGCAGTGGTCAATTCAGTGACCAAAGGAGATAATCAAGAAAGAAATAAGCAAATAGGACAAAGAGAAGCAGGTAACAACAGCAGTTTCATTTCATTCATTTATTCAGCAAACATTCTGGATATTGGGGATATAATAGTGAAGGAAATAAAAATATCTACTGTGATAAAGTTTCATTCATTTCTTTGCCTCTGTTTCGATTTTCACAGCAGAGCCTTTGAGAACTTTGACTCCTAAAGACTTGACTGTTTCCCAGAATGTTTCAAAAATTTATCAGACAGTGCTTTTAAATTCTTTTTTTTTTTTTTTTAAGAGAGAAAGGGAGGGAAAACAAAAAAACACAAGCAGGTGGAGGGGCAGAGGGAAAGGGAGAGAGAGAGAGAGTCTCAAGCAGCTTCCCTGCTTAGCATGGAGCCTGATGCAGGGCTTGATCTCATGACCCTGAGATCATGCCCTGAGCTGAAATCAACTGACTAAGCCACCCAGGCATCCCTATTAGACAATGCTTTAAATTTTTTTTTTTTTTTTTTTTTTTTAGTATAGTTGACACCACAGTGTTACGTTAGTTTCAGGTGTACAACAAGTGATTCAACAACTCAATACATTACGCTGTTCTCACCACAAATGCAATGACCATCTGCCACCATACAGCGGTATTACAATATCATTTTCTATATCCTCTGTGTTGTACCTTTTAGTCCCATGACTTACTCATTCCATAATTGGAAGCCTGTATACCCCACTCCCCTTCACACATTTTGCCCTTTCCCCACCCCCCTTTCCCTCCAGCAACCATCTGTTTGTTCTCTGTATTTATAGGTCTTAGTCTATTCTTTGTTTATTCACTTGTTTTTAGATTCCGTTTATGAGTGAAATCATATGGCATCTGTCTTTTTTGGTCTGACTTATTTCACTTAGCGTTATACACTTTGGGTCCATCTGTGTCTCAAATGCCGAGAACTCATCCTTTTCATCCTTTTTAATGGCTGTGTAGTATTTCATTTTGTGTGTGTTTGTGTATAGGGTGTGTTTAAGTCACATTTTATTAATCCATCTACTGATGGGCAATTGGGTTGCTTCCATTTCTTGGCTATTGTAAATAATGCTGCAGTAAACATATGAGTACATATATCTTTTTGAATTAGTGTTTTTGTTTTCTTTGGGTAAACACCCAGTAGTGGAATTACTGGATCATATGGTATTTCTATTTTTAATTTTTTTAAAGATTTAATTTATTTGTTTGACAGACAGAGATCACAAGTAGGCAGAGAGAGAGAGAGGAGGAAGCAGGCTCCCCGTGGAGCAGAGAGCCCGATGTGGGGCTCGATCCCAGGACCCTGGGATCATGAGCTGAGCCGAAGGCAGAGGCTTAACCCACTGAGCCACCCAGGCGCCCCTATTTTTAATTTTTTGACTAACCTCCACACTGTTTTCTCAGTGGCTGTACCAATTTACATTCCCACCAGGAGTGCACAAGAGTTTCTTTTTCTCCAACTTCTTGCCAACACTAGTTATTTCTGGTCTTTTCAATTTTAGACATTCTATCAGAAAATACTTAACTTCCTTATTTTCCTCATTCCATGTAGTTCTCCCATACCTACTTCTTAAGGATATCTTAGCCAAGTGGGGTATCCAGTAATGGCCCATGGTTTCCTATGTACTCCCATATTTACAGATTTATACCTTTTTTTTTCAGTTGGTGGAGGCTGACCCATGTGTATTCTCTCTTGGGCACTGGTCCAGGTTCCTGCCAGGGTCTAATCTCATTATCTCCCCACTACCAGTTCTGTCAAGAGTAATTGCCACCCCCCCCCACCACCGCTTTATTATACTCTGTCTTCAGGTAAGGCACTGAAGAGTCTTGGTAATCCATAAACTGTCTGCAAAAACTTGAGTGTTCAGAATATTGAATAGATAACAACTTTAATCTTCTAGATAACAACCTTTATCTTCAGATAATGTGCACATGCTTTTGTTTAAAGGATTTGCAGAAAGGCCGAAACTAAGGGGTTGGCTCATGCATTTATTTTTTTTTAGGTAACTTTCTTTTTAACTTGATATTATTACATTCACACAGAAAAGTGCATGAATTTTAAGTGTGCTCTTTGTGAGATTTTCACAGAGTGAACATAGACATGTAACTGCCACCCAGATAAACAAATAGGAATTTATATGTCCCATTTCATATCCCATCACTGTCCAATTTAAAGAATCATGACCATCCAGACTTTGTTTAGTTTTGCCTCTTTTGCCTGTTTTTGAATTTTGTCAGGTTTTGATAGCAAGTATGCCAGCCTCAAAAAATCATTTAGAAATAATGTTCTTTCTTTTTTTATTCTTGGGAAGATTTTGTTTAAGATATGGGTTATTTCTTAATTACACCATGATAATAGGTTTGAAATAATTCATAAAACAAATCTGGGCCTAGAGATTCTTTAGTCAGAAGGTTAAGTCGAGGGACGCCTGGGTGGCTCAGTTGGTTAAGCAGCTGCCTTCGGCTCAGTTCATGATCCCAGCGTCCTGGGATCAAGTCCCACATCAGGCTCCTTGCTCGGCAGGGAGCCTGCTTCTCCCTCTGCCTCTGCCTGCCACTCTGTCTGCCTGTGCTCGATCACTCTCTCTCCCTCTCTCTCTGACAAATAAATAAATAAATAAAATCTTAAAAAAAAAAAAGGTTAAGTCGATTTCTGCAATAGATATAGGAACCTTCAGGTTTTCCTTTTTTTCTTTTGTTAGTTTTGGTAAATTGTACCAAACAATTTCTCTATTTCATCAGAATTTAAAAATTTGTTAACATTACCCTGCTTATAACTCTATTTATAACATTCTCTTATTATGTTCTTAATGCCTGTGGGCTTAAATCCTGACATTGTTAATGGCTGCTTTCTCACTTTTTTTTTTTTTTTTGAAATCAATTTTGTTGCAAGTGTATGAATTTATTAGTCTATTAAATAATAAGTTTGGGGTTTTGTTGAGGTTCTCTGTTATATATTTCTTTCTGTTTAAGTAGTTTTGCTGTTATGTTTATTATTTTCTTCCTGTTTTTATTTAGAATTAATTTGCTTTTCTTTTTCTAACTTCTTTACATCTTTAGATCATTAATTGTCAGCCTATCTGCTTTTCTGATATATAGGGTTTGGGTTTTTTTTTAGATTTTATTTATTTATTTATTTGACAGACAGAGAACACAAATAGGCCAAGAGGCAGGCAGAGAGAGGCGGGGGGGTGGGGGTGGGGGAAGTGGGCTCCCTGCTGAGCAAAGAGCTGGATGCCAGGCTTGGTCCCTGGACCCTGGGATCATGACCTGAGATGAAGGCAGAGGCTTTAACCCACTGAGCCACCCAGGCGCCCCCTGATACATGTTTTAAGGGCAAAAGTTTTGATCTAATCGCACCTTTAATTATATCCCACAGTTTCACATATCCCATTTTTATTCCCTTTTTTAAAAGATTTTATTTATTTGACACACAGAGAGAACTAGCTAGAGAGAGAGAGAGAGAGACAGAGACAGAGAGCACAAGCAGGGGGAGCAGGAGGCAGAGGCAGAGGGAGAAGCAGGCTCTCCACTGAGCCAGGAGCCCCATGTGGGGCTCTATCTCAGGACCCTGGGATCCTGACCTGAGTGGAAGGTAGATGCTTAACTGATTGAGCCACCCAGGCACCCCCCTATTTTTTCCAATATTTGTTGTAATTTCAGCCCATGGGCTGACTTCAAGTTGTACCCCTTGATTTCTAAGTACTCAGGAATTTAGTACTTATTTTTTGGTAATTAGTGTTTAGCCTAATTCTACTGTGGTCAGAGAACATATGCTGAATAACGATAACTCTTTGGATTTGCTAAGACTTACTTTATACCTCATGGTATGTTCAAATTCTGATAAGTAGTTCATGAGTACTTGAAAAACACTTTATTGGGAAGATATTAGGCACAGTATTCTAAAAGATCAAATAAAATAAGTTTATTAATTGTATTATCTTTATTAATCTTTATGTTCCTACTCATTTTTTCCCTTCTTATCAGTTGTTGAGAGAAATGTGTTAAAATCCCATACTTATTTATAGATTTGTCTATTTTTCATTTTAGTCTTTTACATTTATGCTTTTGGTGGGTATTTTTTAGGTGGATCCAAATTGAGAATTATATATAGAGAGAGGTCATTTTGTCATTACAAGATATCCATCGTGGTTTGTATTAATTATTCTAGTTTAGTATCAACTTTTTTCCTAGTGTTTGTATAGCTTTACCAGCCTTTCATGGCTTAGTATTTTCCTAATTCTTTTCATCCTTTTAGTTTTAACTTTTATATTCTAACAGTCAAGATTTGCCACTTGTAGGTTGTTAAAAATTTTAAACTATAAAAATATGTAAAAACCGTAAAAAAGCTGGACTACTTAACTGCAGAATATGGAATATTTTATATTTAAATACATCATCTGTTCTCTGTGTTAATCAACAAACTTTCTTTTAATTTCCCTTTTATTATTAAACTTTGTAGCTTATCAGTATAAATATTATTTTATTACTTTTAGTGGCATTTCCTAGGGATTGCATTGTCCCTTTTACTTGTTAATGTCCACCATAGACATTTTTCTTCTTTCTAGATAATGCAAAATGTTGGGACATTTTAACTCTCTATATCCCTCTCCTTCTTTGTCCTACATTTTAAACCAAACAAGATATAATTATTGATACAGAGTCATTATTTAGTTAGATTTACCTACCTATTTACCTTTTTATTTTTCTTAATGCTCTTTATTCTTTTCCTTCCATATTTTTATATGAGATAATTTTCCTCAGGGCTGAAGAATTCTCTTTAGTATATCTTTTGGTATTATTCTCTTGGCTATGAGTTCTCAGTTTTTGTCTAAAAGGTCTTTATTTTGCTTTGATTTTTTATGACAAGTTATTAGTTATTTCATATTTTTTCTTTTAGCAATTTAAAGATACCCTTCCGTTACCTTTTGGCTTTCAGTATTTTTTTTTTGAAAAGTAGCTCTCTAGTCCTATAGTAACTTCCTTGCAGGTCATTCTTTCACTGACTATTCTTGAGTATTTTCCCTTGGACTTATATGGTTTGTGATCATAGAGATTGTTGAATTTACAACTTAATATCTTTCCTCAGGTTAGAAAATTCTTGGCCATTTTGTTTTTCAGTGTTACTTCTGCTCTATTCCCTATTCTCTCCTCCTTCTGGGCCTTCAGTCACATGCACATAGGATATATCCCATATGTCTTATTCTTTTCAAGATATCATACTATCTGGGGTGCCTGGGTGGCTCCGTCAGTTAAGTGACTGCCTTTGGCTCAGGTCGTGACCCTGGAGTCCCAGGATTGAGTCCCACATCGGGCTCACTGCTCGGTAGGGAGTCTGCTCCATCCTCTGACCCCCACTCCATGCTCTCTCTCTTTCTCTTTGTCAAATAAAGTCTTAAAAAAAAAAAATATCCTACTATCTTACCTAATTCCCCATTCCAGACTTCATTCTGGCAGATTTCTTCTCACTTATGTTTCAGTTCATAATCCTTTCTTCTGCTGTGTCTGTTCTGCTGTTAAACACAGGTATCAAGTTTTCAATGTCAGGTATTACGTTTTTGTGTTTTTTTTTTTCTTCTAGAATTTATATTAGGCTTCTGTGTGTATGTGTAGATTCCAATTTTGGAGTAATATTTTCTCCTTTTCTGTTTTCTATTATCTCCTAGTAGGACAGTTGATCTTTAAAAAAATTTTTTTTTTCTTGTGGTGGGGAAGAGTGAGGGGTAGAGGGAGAAAGAGAATCTTAGGCAGGCTCCATGACCAACACAGAGCTCAATGTGGGGCTCAATCTCACAACCCTGAGATCATGACCAGAGCCAAAATCAGGAGTTGGATGCTTAACTGACTGAGCCACCTAGGTGCCTCAGGAGAGCTGATCTTGTACAAAGTACTCTGCCTTAGAAGAAATGAAGTTTACCCCTTTCTTCTCACACATTTTGTCTGCTATAAATTGTCTAGATCACTTTAGATTATTTTTTATCTTATTGCCTTAGCTCTTTCCCATAAAGCGCTTCATGAAAAAGTTTTTCAATTTAATACATGCTTTGAACCAGTGGTGAAAAATGTGTTCAGTCCCTTTTGAGATAATCTGTGGAGCTACTCATATGTTACTTTTTTATTCTAACAACAAGTACAAAGTCATATTTAAAATTCACCTATTGAATTGACCCTAACATTTGCTTTATTTATAGGTTCCTCTTTTTTTTTTTTGCCTTTATTCTCATTTTTAATTATTATAACAGCATCTAAGTCTGTCATCCTGTATTTTCTATTAGGGTTTCTCTATGCATGAACTTGGACAAATGAAGCCTTCAAACTTGTTGATTCTTATTACTCTCCTTAACGTTAGATTGAATTGAAAACTGTCATTCTCAACCAACCTTATGCAGAGTTGCCAACATTGTCTTCTTGGAAATCCTTATTTTTATGATCTTTTTTTATATACACTTGTATGACACATATATTCCATCATTCCTCTTTGAACTTCTCATGCCAGATATTCCAAAAAATTTACCGCAGCCTGAAGGACGGACTTTTGTGTTGACTGATGTTCCTTTTGAACAGAATTTTTAGCAAGTCTTGCCTTGGCAGTCAGACTAACTTCTGAACTTCTTTGTAATTTAAAACCCTTCTGATTCGATATATTGGATTTATAGTCAGTAATGTTTTCCTCTACTCACAATAAGAATATTCATGTATCAGTGAACAGGATAAACCCTTTCCTTTAATCTTTTACAAATATACATCAAAATGTCATCTTTGTACTTAACCTCAGGGTATATTTGTATTTGTGAGAAAATACAGCATGATGAGTAAGGTTTTCTCCCTCTGCTAAGAACCAGCCCCCTTTCCAATCATTGCTCATATTCTGCCTCGTCTATTGACCAGTGAAAGCATCACAAAATTAATAGATTAAAACTCAAATCTGATAATTCAGCTCATCTGTAATGTATGGCTTTGAAAGAAAGGAATTCCTAATTGAAACACAAGGGGAAAGGGACAGTGCCATCTATATGTCACCCTTCCACAAATCAGCAGATCTGCTGGATCTTTTATAAAATTATGGAGCAATTATTTAAAGCTGTTCAGAGTTGCATTGACAAGAAATTATCCAGGACTATCTTGTGCAAACCAAGAAAAGGATTTGTTTTAGTCTTCACTGATCTTTCCCCAATTGGTAATATTCCAGTCTCACAATCTCTTGTTCATAATTCTGAAATCCTTTAAAGTACTGAAAAATTAACATTTAAAAAACTCATTTAGAATTAAAGCCTGGACTAAACTGATGTGTAGATCTCCATAGTCTTCATGTATAACACAGTGTAACTGCTTAGTTGTTTTACTGCAAAAATATTCACGTGTCTGAGAACGCAGCTCTAACTCAAACCTGGAGGTTTGGAGGTGTGCTGTTACCTTCCTAAAATCCTAAACATTTGAACTCTGAAACATATATGGCCCCAGTGGGGTTAAAACAAGAAATTGTGCATCTCTAATTTTTCCCAGTTAGTTTTGATAGTTATAATATATATATGTCCCCAGATGTTTTCTGCTGGAACAGATGATGGACAGATTTTAACATTTGACCCTACAATGTGTTATATTTGATTCATTGAATAATAAAGGCCATGTCATTTTATGGAATGTAGATGGACATAAGCTATCAGATGTAAGTAATCTCTAGTTTTAGCACTAGAGTAAAATAGATAATAGCTAGAACAACAACCAAAAAATACAGCCGCAACTAACTGTGTCAGTCAGTGTGCATTCAATAATTTAACCTTCAAAATTCCCTTCAAATGGTACAAATAGATACAGATATTAGCATCATTTTTAAATGAAGTACTGATGTTTAGAAAGATAAGCAACTTGCTTGTGGTCACGGAACTAGTACAAAGCCAGGGCACAAACCTAAGTCTGCTAACATCCATAACCTATGGCCTTCACTCCTCTGCTATAGTGTTGTACTATATCTTTTTAAAATGAATCATATAAGACATTTAATAAATGTGAAATATGATTTCATGATCAGTTCTTGATTAGCTCCATGTTGATTACAGGAAAAATGCTAAGAGCGAATCAACTTCCTTTTGTCATTCAGCGTTTATCTGGGATCCTCCCTTCTGCTGTCACTTGGCTTGTGCTCAGGAAGTACAAATGAATTTTAATACAAGCCTTAGAAAAAGAATATAATTATGGCGGTAAATCTGCTGGAATCATATAATGAATTTAAAACCCAGCATAAATGCTTTTGGGATTATCTGTCATTTGGGATTATTATTCTGTGATCCCTTGTAAGACTGTAGATAATTGAGTATTGGCTATTTTACTGCAACTGAAGGTACTGATGCTAAGAAGAAAATGAACCATGTGAATGTGAGCTCGCTTATTTATTTAATAATTAATTTGGGATTTCATCACAGGAATCATTTAAAGCCAAAAAATACCACAGAGTAACTTTATCTCATGGGAATCAAATTTCTATTATTTGGATCAAAGAAGTGATTAATGTGCCTGATTTTTTCTTTTTCTTATTTATTCAATAAATAATTGAGTAATATACAGTTAGTGTTTTCTTAGAGATATTATAAGGAGAAGGAATAAAGGAAAAATAATTCTGCTAATATATGTTCATGAAGTCCATGAAAGCTTTCACTTAACCTTTTTGACTTTCTTCTTTATGAAACGATAGTCCTTAAATTGCACAAAATGAAAGGAAAAAGTTTTAAGGGGGGAAATTACAGTGATTTCGGTCTTTCCTGATCTCCTGTAGGCGGACATGATCAAATCAGTCGTGGGAATGAGCACTGCATTACCACCGAGGCTGGGGGTTTTGTTGTCAGAAATGGCTAACGGGGGCACCTGGGTGGCTCAGCGGGTTAAAGCATCTGCCTTCGGCTCAGGTCATGATCCCAGGGTCCTGGGATTGAGTCCCGCATCGGAGTCTCTGCTCGGCGGGGAGCCTGCTTCCTCCTCTCTCTCTGCCTGCTTCTCTGCCTACTTGTGAACTCTGTCTGTCAGGTAGATAAATAAAAAAAAAAAAATCTTTAAAAAAAAAAATTCTTAGAAATGGCTAACGGTGTTCTTCCTGTTGCCACTCAGCACCTGTAGAGCCACTGGCACATTTCTTAACTCTCCTCAGCTTCTGTTTTTCTTCTGTAAAATTGGTTAATAATAATTTCCTATATTAGGATGTTGTGAGGATTAAATGAATATACCATAACGCACATACAACACGTCTGTGTTAGATACAAATGACTTGAAGCCCTCATATCTGGCGAGGGTGATTCAGGTCTGAGGCTTAGATTTAGCTGGCAGGAGCCATTGTTTGGCTGAGACCCCGATCCTTGCTAGAAAGGCAAATGCTTAATGGAGTTGGGACCATCAGTTGCACTCGTGACTTCAGTTCTCTGACCCAACCCCAGGCCCCCTTGGCTTTTACAAATACAAATACAGCTGAATTCTTCTTTTCACTGAAGCGCAAGTATGAAAGCCAAACAATTAAATATTTACAAAAGGAAAGCATATGAGCTCACACATATACAAGCATCCAATCTCTAGATCGTAAACTCCTCAAATTAATTTTTGTGTATATGCTCACTGCACGCGCACACTGCCATAATTTTTAAGTGTGCTACACACTAGGAAGTCCCGGGAATGTGGACATGCTAATGAGCATTCATACCAATACATAAACCATGCCCACAGAGATGCACATGCTAATGTTTGGTTTGGACTGTACAGGAACATTTACATGGTAAATACATGTGAGGGAATTTGAGGAGGAAAAAATGAGAAGAAAACAAAAGAATCCAAAAAAGGGGAAAACAGGATTGTAGAAGGAAAAAAAAAAGATTGGAAAGAAATGATAGTTTAGTGTAGGGTTTCTCAACCTCAGCACTCCTCATCTTTTGTCTTTGTTGTAATCTGTCCTGTCACCCTTGCTCTCGATTGTGATAGTCGAAAATGTCTTCAGACCCCGGGGCCACAATTATCCTGGCTGAGAACTGCTCCTTTAGTGTAAGAACAAACATCAGATACGAAGATGAAATTGGCAAACATGGAATAGAGCTAGGCAAAAGTTCTAATCTTCTAAAATTAACATAAGGGAACTGAGCACAGTAAGCAGATAGGGGAAGAGGAGAAAGGGAAGGAGAATAAGATGTATGGAAAACGTGCCGTAGAGTTTGGAGGGAAGAAAGAGCGAGTCAGAGCTGTTGGTGTAGGACATCTCCACAGAAGGGCTTAGAGTAGCATTTTTTATTAATTACTGCAGGATGGAAAATTAACCAGGTCGGATATACACATTTATCATTGTATCTAATTATAAAACTTATAATCTCCCTTTCATGTATTATTTCCTGATTGACAGAAAAAATACATACAAAAGCATAACTAGCTTTGTGGAGTTTGATAGACATTAAAACTATATTTTAGAACCAGAGAGAACATTATCTTTTAACTGTTATGGTAATATACCTAGCAATTCTATCTGTGCATTTTCTAGTTGTCAAAAACAAAAACCCCAAAAGGAATATACTTCAAATTAACAGAAACAGGAAGTGAGACTCTGGCTTTATTAGGTTTTAGGCCCCCTGGAAGAGTGCATCTTTAATCCCTTCTTTTAAAAATTATTTTGCAGTATCCCGAAACTAGTCCCTTAAAGTTCTATAGTGAAAGGAATTAATGAAATGGCAATTAATAAATTAAATTCTTTTTAAATGAAGGAATGAGCCAAGAGAAATGTTCAACTCTTAATATTTGTATATATGATATAATTAAGTTAATGTATTTACTGTTTGTTAAGTTTTAGACATGGGGTAATTTCATAGATTTATTCAATTTTAGAGTTAATAAGGGCTTTAGAGAGCAACTGGAGCTTTACTAATGAGCTTTAATTAAGAGCTTACTGTGGACCAGCGACTGTGATAGATTCAGGGCTGCCAAAGAACTAGAAGAAATGGCGTCTTCATGGGCACCCAGCTCAGAGTGCTTGGCAGAGGGAGGGCGGGATCTGGTTCAGGACAAGTGGAATCGGGTAGGACTGGAGGACAGAAGCAGCCCAGGAAATGGGCAAAAGCATAGTTAGAGTCATTTTCATTAGAAATTGAGGGAAGAGAGACAATAAGTAGAATAGAACTACACTAGAACTCAGGCAAGTGTGCTTTTTATAAAACCCCACTGCCTTTCACTTACTGTTGTTCTATTTACAAAAGTTACACCTTATTCCACTGCTTTTATCAGGAGATGTACATCATTGGTCAAAAATAAAATAATGTGTTTTGTTTTTTTTTTATTTCTGAGTATTTGGCTTTAAAGAAAAGGGACAGAAGAAATTCAGTAAACAGCTGATCTATCCACTTAACATTCCCCATTGTGCTATACGTACAAGTCTTTTTAGGGTTTATGATTTTCCATTTTATTCTGTCATGTTTTCTCATTTCTCTCAAACTTACATAACGTACAGCGTGGCCAGGGCACAAACTACTGGATGCTATTCCTATTAAGAAAGATGTTTCTAGTTGCCGTTATTCTGAGGCTTACTGTGAAAACAAACAGGAACTAAACAAGAAATAAACACTGTGATGTGGGTCACTGATAGCCGCCTCGTGCCATTAAGCTTGTTATGTGCCAAGGATATAGGGAAAGTGAGCGAATGCTTTTAACTACACAGGTGTCCAAGCAGTGCTCATTTTTATCCTTTCTTCAGTTGGATATTGCCACATACTGATTTCGCGTGAACTGCCTTAAAAAATTTCTCCAGTGAAGACACGAGCTCTCTATCTCTCTCCTTCCCTGTTCCAGGGCTGATAAGGGCATCCCTGGGGAGGAAATTTAGCCTAGGAATTCCTTTTGGGTTTAGATCATACATCCATATATGGGGCCTCAGACAATTCTTTCAACTTCCATGACACTGTATTTTTTCATCTATAGAACTGAAGGAGAAAATTCTGCCAGATAACATTGTACTAAATATTACATAAATGTTTATTTTTTTCTGCATTTAAAAAAAATTAAGTTTAATTTATGGTTATAAGGTCTCATACTTCTATGAAGGTGTACTTGTTTTGTATATACGCTGTGAAGAAGTTGATTTAAAGAGCACAGTTTTGTTTCCTCAGATTCGCTTCTAATGACCTCCATTTTTTAAAGCACGTTGAAATAGTCCCTCTGCACGTACATTTCATGTTTTCTGAATGCAATTCACTAAAAAGTGTTGAAACATCATTAAACCTCTGGGGTTGGGTTCGGGGGAGCAGCTTCTCCCGGGACAGACATTAAAATTCTTCTGTGGGGGTGCCTGGGTGGCTCAGTGGGTTAAAGCCTCTGTCTTCAGTTCAGGTCATGATCCCAGCTTCCTGGGATTGAGCCCCATATCGGGCTCCCTGCTCAGCAGGGAGCCTGCTTCCTCCTCTCTCTCTGCCTACTTGTGATCTCTGTCAAATAAATAAATAAATAAAATCTTTAAAAGATAAAAAAAAAAAATCCTTCTGTGGCGTCCTCCCATTTCTCAGACCGCAGTGCTGATTATTTACTAATGTTCACTAAATACGTATTGAGTTTTCATCAAAACCTTTTCATCAAAAACCTTAAAAGCTTTGTAGTTCCCACACATTGGTATATAATTGTTTTCAGTAACTTCTCAAGTATGAAAATGTTTTCCCAGTAAACTGTAGTGCAGCAGCTTGGGGTTTCCAGAGAAATCCAGTGTCAACCCACTGGGTTACTGCCCTCACATACCTTTAGTTTCTGATTGTATTTAGCTCTTGTCTTTAGTTTCATTCCAGTTAGGTAGGTAGAGACCCGGTTACGTAGGTAGAGACATTAATTTGGGTAAAATAGCTGTGCCGTCCATCTTTTCAAAACTGATGGGAGGAACGCCCTTGGCAGATGGGGACTGCAATAGAATTTGTTATTTTCTTCTAGTGACATCATGGCTCACTGGAATCTAGGGAAAGCCAGATTAAAAATTAGAAATGCCTCTGTTCCTTTTTTCAAACTTTTTTTTTCCTGAAAATATATTTCGTACACTCCTCATCGGTGTATCTTGAAATATAGCATAGTTCTTTTTATTTTTAAAAGTACCACAGGTTCACTGTAGAAAATAAAGAAAACTTGGATTTAAAAAAAAAAAAAAAGGAAATCTAGATCACCCACAAATTCACCAAATGGAGAAACTATTGTTAATGTTTCCACAGTCGTCTTCTAGCCTTTTTCTTATTTTCATATGTAAATAAAAATGCTGGTGGAGGCGACAAAATTAAGCTTATTCTTTTATGTAGTTTTGTATCCTAACATTTTTTTTTAGCTTAACGTCATAGAGATAGTATCTCTATGCATAGAGGATACTGTCCTCTGTGCTACTGAATATTGTTTCTCAAAGCTGGCTCATCACTGGAGTCCCGTGTGATGCTTTTAAAACTACGGCACCAGCGCCGTATCCCGGACTTGCCGCATTGCTAACCTTTGAAATGTTGCGTGGATGATTCTGTTTTTAGCTGGGGCTAAAGCCGTTGTTTTAAACTTCCTTCCGTTGTTATGCCCAATTTGTTGTTTCTAATGTTTACTCCTACAAAGACTAAAATGAGTATCTGTGTATACCTGTTTGCCAAAATCCCCAAATACTGTCTTTGTCTAACTACAAGTCCCTGTATTAAGTTATCCCGTTTCCCCAGGAAGAAACTTTTGTACCCAGCTCGAATATATAAGCTCATAAGTAGCTTAACTTTAGCAGTTATCATACCTTAATGTATTAAATTAGTGATAAAACAAACCACACTTCATATGAACTAGTGTATACATTTTAAAATATTGAATTTTCCCGACTTCCCAGTTGCCTGTGATTTCGTTCAGTATCTTCACATGCAGGTTCGACATCAATGCCGGTGTCCTCACTAGGACCAGTTTTAAGTTGTCATTATCTCGAACACCTCATCCCGACCGCTTGACACACAGCACTGTTTACATCAGTGGTGATGCTGCGTCTGGGGTTTTTTCTCCAAAGCCATCTGAGGTGCTTACTGGCCTGAACTTGAGATGGTTGGCATGTATGTAATTTTCCAAACAGAACAACCGTCTTTCAAAAGCTTCTCTGTAGTACCAGCCCTTGAAATCGTGAAGTCATTCCCCATCCACATTCCACAGGACTCATGACTAAGTGTGCCTAATTTCCTTCCCTCCCCCCGGCCTAAAGCATATGCTCTCTGGTGATTTCTGAAAGCCAACAAGCCACACTGGTATTGATTGAAGATTTCGATTCCAAATATTATTCTGTTTTTCAAAATACAGTAATTAGGGGTAAGCTTGGAATAGATCCTGAATATAAGGTCACTCCCTCTCAGCTTGGGAGTCGTATGTGTGTGTGTGTATGTGTGTGTAGACACATGCATATGTATGAGGGAGGGAAGAGGAGAGGGAGATGGCAATGCCCTCGATTCTTAAAAATGTTATATTTGTTTTAAGATATTTAAGACTCTTAAGGCATAGTTCCCCAGCATTCCTGAAAATGTGTACCCAATTACCCTGCTAGCCATAAAGTGTCTGTTTTACTACATCCTTGACAGCATTACTATTAAGGTTTTTTTTTTTTTTTTTTTAGTCCTCTCTTATAAATAAGTGTCCCAGCTCATCTCCCAGCTGAGATGTCCCCTGTCCTTATAAGTCTCTCCTGTGTAGCCGGGGTCCTGGGTGGCTGGCAGGTTCTCTTTTTCCAGTCACATGTCTTTCTGCTTTCCTGTTTCCACCTTTGTCGTCTTTGGGGCTACAGCCTGACCCTTCTCCCCTTTTCTTTATATGCATTTCCTGGTAGGTATAATCAACAGGGGCTTGATGGACCCGCCATTCTCCACACGCACGTGGTAATTATGTACACCTGTGTGTGCCCTGTGGCAATTGCAGTTAAATGGGGGAAACACTTAACAAAACCCGTGGCCACTTTCATCATCCTTTCATCATTCTTAGACCTGTGTGCATCGAAACCTCATTTTTAGGAAACCAAAAGATGAGGCTAAAAGTGTGGGTTTGTATGAGAGCATTATAGTGACTTTGTAGTGAGCTGAGATGGAATTAAATCATGAATAAGTTTTGGGGCATTTCAACTCTGTTACCTGTCTACTTGTGCCATTTTCCCAGTGCAGCTGTCTCTGATTCCAGGGATACATGGGAAAAGGTCGATTTCCATCGTCTTTGCCACTCGTCTTGTTTTGGCCTGGTTGGTGATTTCTCTTCATAGGCATTTTCTCTAAGAAGGGGAGAATATTCTTGCCCACTTGCTTACTGTAAAAATCCAGAAAGCAAGATCCACATTTTGTAAATATACCCCCTTTTCCATGAAAAGATGGCATTTTGGCTTTATGTGTTTGTAATGTGTTAGGGTTTCTAGTTGTATCATTTGGCTTTCTCATCCTCTTCAGGTCAAGTTTTCTTGTCTCGGAAATTCGGTGCACTCCACCACTGTGAGGTATCGTTATGAAATAATGACCAGCGAGGTCCAGCTGGTAGCAGAGAAAACTAATCTGTTTGAGAATGGGAAACATTAGTGCATCATAAAATATCACACATGTTTTCCTTTAATGCACTGTGAATGTGAAACTTTAATATTGTAAATCAGTCACTGAATAAAAATAATTTAAAACCGAAGAACAAAAAGAATTCTAGCTATGCATGAGGTAGAAAACATAAGCCTGAAATAGTGACCTCTTTTTTTTTTTAGATTCACTAATACTGTGATAATACTTTTGGTTTACTAATTTTTGTGAAGAATGATAAAATATAGACAAAACTGGGTCTCGTCAACAGCATTAATATTGAATTCAGTTTCCTTCAAATAATGAGGGGGACTTTTTTTTTTTTTTAGCGCAAATTTAGATTTACAGAATAATTTGGCAGATTGTACCCAAACATGCCATATTCCTACCTCAGTCCCACCCGTAGTATGGAAGTCTTGTGTTAGTGCAGCACACTGGGGGCAGTGAATGACTTAATTTACCTGTATTGATAAAGTTAGTACTGTCACTGCATTGAGGCTGTTCACTCTGTGCAGTTCCGTGGGTTTTGGCAAATACAGAGCAGCACGTGTCCATCCACCACTGTTACGTTACGTTACGTTACGTTACGTTACGTTACGTTACGTTACGTTACGTTACGTTACGTTACTGCAGTAACATACAGACGAGTTTCACTGCCCTCAACACCTTTCCCTTACTCGTCCCTCCTCTCCTCTCCCTTCCTCCAAGCCCCTGGCCACCACTGATCTTTTTACTGCCTCTATAGTTTTGTCTTTTCCAAAATGACATATAGTTGGGATCATAGGATTTATTTTTAAGACATCTTTGCATGCTTTGTAAGGTTCAGTGTGACAGCAGTTGTTAAAAAAAAAAAAAAAAAAAGGAACAAAACTGACTTCCTAGACTTCATTTTGACCTTTGTTTTAGGGACTCTGCTTCTTTTAGATCATTTGGCCAGGGAAATTGGATTTATATGACTTAGTATTCTCAACGCTATATTCATGTCTACCAAATGTGATGAGTGTTCACTGATTATGTTATGTGGTAAAACAAAATGTTATTTATTTGCTAAATATCTGTATGTTTACATGTAACGTGTAACACATTATGTTCATGTCCAGACATTTCTGTCAGTCTTTTCATTGCTTCATTTCATTGTCTGCTATTTAAAAATTTTAAAAAAATGCGTTAACTGGATCTCCTCTATCCTTTCCCACCCTATGGGAAAGGAAGACTTCCCACCTCTTCCCACCCCAACTTCACAACACACATGTGCCAAGCTGGAGTTTCAGTCTGGTGGTCCACAGTTCACATAGCTTCTGATTGCTTTGGATAAATATTATGAAAGTCCTGGGAAATAAAAAGGTCATAGAAAAGCATGACAACTAAGAAATAAGGAAAATTTGAGATTAATTTAAATGTGTATTGGATCCTTTTTTAAAGACTTCCATTTTCTGGGTGATGGGTATGAAGGAGGGCACTTGTTAGGAACACTGGGTGTTAAATGTAAGTGACAAATCACTAAATTCTACTGAAAACCGGTATTAGAGCATAAGTAAAATTTTGAAAAAAATTTTAAAAAGAATAAAAAAGACTATCCTTTTCAATTTAAATGCGAAAGCCCAAAAACATAAATGTAATAGCACACAGTCCATTATGTTATGTGTATGTTCTGAATTTTCTTAAAGAACCAATCACATCTTAAAACTAGCACTTGAGATATTGAGGTAACGCAGTTGATATTCCTTCGCTTACCCTCCCCAGGCTTGCAGTGGGTAGCTCAGTTGATACTCTCAGAGGCCAGGTGCATATCGTCATGGTAGCATATGTCCAGCTGTTTCCTTTTATTCTCTCATCTGTAGTTTTAGAGGGATGAGAGTTTTTCTCTCCTTTTCTTTAGTATACTTTCTCTCCTTTTCTTTAGTATACTTTTAGTATACTGATTTCAGCTCAGGTCCTGCTCTCACAGCCCTGGGACCGAGACCCGCTTTAGGTTCTGCCCTCATGGGGAGTCAGCTTGAGTTTCTTCTCTCCTTCTGACCCTTCCCCCGTCCCTCCCCCCCAGACACACACATTTGTGTGTGTGACCACACGCACACGCTCTCTCTCTCCAAAATAAGTCTTAAAAAAAAAAAAAAAAGACAATTTTATAGTATTTGCATTTAAGAGTTTGCTCTTGAACCGGTAGAGTGAAATAGGGAGATCACTGGGCCGAAAGCAAGACAAATGATGACCAAAAGGGCACAAGTAAGATGAATCTTAAAAAAAAAAAAAAAAAAAAAGGCTTTCCTTTTTAGGGTGGCTGGGTTACTCAGTTGGTTAAGCATCTGCCTTAGGTTCAGGTCATGATCCCAGAGTCCTGGGATGGAGCCTCCCTCTCTGCTCGGTGGGGGGGAGCCTGCTTCTCCCTCTCCCTCTGCCTGCTGCTCCCCCTGCTTGTGTGTGTGCACTCTCTCTTTCTCTCTCTCTCTGTTTCTGTCAATAAATTTAAAAACGTGAAAAAAAATGGGCTTTCCTTTTTATAAAATAAAATAGAGAAGAAAGTACAGTGTATACCCTGTTCAGAAGTGGTGGTTTAGTGACATATACACTCAGAGCAAAAATGGCCAGAGGTGTTTCTTGCTTGCCTTCAGCATGGTGCTCATAACTCTAAAATGTCGTTTATTTATGAGGGAAACCAAGGCACAAAAACTAAGACATGTGTGTACTGTGTGCTTTGTGTAAAAAAAAAAAAAAAATTAGCTCATTGATTAAATGTATTTGTATCTAAAATAATGCTGTATAACTTAAAACTTCCATGACCGAGGATATGGAATCATAGGTAGAACTTATTTCCTTTTTTACATGAAGTGCACAGTACATTTCCTTAATCACTTCCTGTAAAAAAAAACATGTTGAATTAATCACCAACTCAGAGAATGAAACTGACATGAACTAGTTTTCCTTTGGGACACAAGAAACAAATAATGCTGTGCTGTTTCATCCCATGGTAAGACTGGTCAGCATCCCAAAATAATTACTATAACTATATATTGTCATAAAGCTGAACTGTGGATTGGTGTAGGTCATTTATATTATGGAATTAACAAATGAAACCAGTTAAATAAAATGTAGTCCACTTTACAGATCATCCTATGGGTCAATCTAGTTCAGCAAAAAAATAGAAAATAAAAAAAAACACAGTGTCACATGACTGTCTTCTATATTTTAAGAGATGTGTTTGTATAAAATCACATGGACCCTAAAAGTCTTGTACTATTTTGACTTATTTAGCTACTTTTGTAGTGTATATATCTGTTTGGTTGATTAGTGAACCCTGTACCTGTGCAATATAGTGGTTGCGTTTCTGCAATCCCGCATCAGAATATCTTATGTGCATTGAGTCAAGTCACTTCTGAGAGTCAGAGTCAGAGATTAGGCTGTGTTGGGATTTTTAGTTCTGGTTTTTTTGTTTTTGTTTTTTTCAAGATTTATTTATTTATTTTAGAGATAGAGCTAAGGGAGCAGGAGAGGGAGAAAGAGAAGCAGGCTCCCCACTGAGCGCCCCGGGGTGGGGTGGGGGGGCTGGAATCAAGAGTTGGACACTCACCTGACTGAGCTGAGCCACCCAGGCCCCCCTGGAATATTTGGTTTTGAGAGGGTGAGCTTGTTTGCTCCTGTCCCACCCTAACCAGTATTACTTAAAAGCACTTAATACAATCTATAAAATAATTATATGAGTTTGGAATTATATTGCTCTTTTGTAGGTAGATAAACTCACACCTAGAGAATTTTAATGATGATATACCAAGATGGCACAGCTAGTAAGTGACAGGGTAAGTCATGAATTCTTTTGTGTCTAAATTGAATTTTCTTTCTTATAATAACCACACTGCACGCTTATAAAGCAAAGGTTATCCCAGCAGTTAAACCATGAGGTATGTAATGTTAGGTGACTTTTATAATCTTTTCTAAAAACTACCGTAAGATTATTTCTCAACAAGTTTATAAAGATAAGATGAAATATAATTTGTTTAAATGCTGGCTGGCTGAGTAGATGAGTGGCTAGATAAATGGGTAGTTAGGACACCCTGTTTGTGTGTGTGTGTGTGTGTGTGTGCGTGCATGCGCACACGCGCATGTAAATGCTCTGCTTCTCTAAAAATCCCCGGGGCCATTAAAGATGAAACAGACGGCATGTAAATCTTAGATAACACTTAACAGAATACTGTCTAAGCAGCCCTCAACCATGACTACATATAAGAATCTCTGGCGGGTTTTCCAAAGATGAGATTGTGTCCAGACATTTTTTCCTCTCTTGTTAAGATTACCAAGTGTTTAAAAGACATGACCAATATTAAAAGCACTTTTTAGTCGTTGCCAGAACATAATAAGATTCAGCTGCTGATAATGGCCAACTGTAGGAGACACATCCAATACTATGGGTACCGACGTTAGGAGATTTTAGATTCATTTTTATATTCATTCAACAAAACGCCCAAAGCTTAAGTTACCTTTTAAAATATTTGTTCAGGAAAAAATTTATCTTGTTAGGAAAGTTCACATGTAATCCCCAGATCACTGAAAGGAATATGTTCACTAGAATATTATGTATAATATTTTATTGAGTGGATATTATGATTAAAATTGGCTTTCGGAGTTTTGAAGGAAAGACTATGTGACCATATAATCCTGTTTGTATTTATCTTTATAGATTTTCACATACATATTTTATTAAGTATATTGTACTAACATACATATTTATTAAGTATATTGTTACATTTATCTTGTTGCAGTTGGTGTATATTTAGGCAGTAATTTGTTGAGACATTTTATTAAAAAATTTCTGTCATTACCCTTTCAAGGAATAATATGTAATCCTTTGGAAAGATCATATGTATGTAATGATTTACATTATGAAGTATTTCTACAGTGATGAATTACACCTCAGCCCTTGGTTTGTAAACCTATGTGGGAATCTGGATAGGTAGGAGAGATAAATTTGTGGTGGAAGTAGTCACTATTTCTAAAATCAGAATTCTAGATACATCTAATATAGAAAAAAAAAGAAAAGAAAAATCAAGACCGTGTTTGATGATAGCATGTTCTTCATGAAGTATTTTGTTATTTTCATGATAAATCAGTTGAGATACTTCATGAAATTAATTATTCTCATGTGTTTAGGGGTGTTGTTTCTTTTAATGATGTCAAATATATTAAGTGTTTGATCATCGTTTCCACACCAGGACATCAACAGCAAAATTCGGCTAAAATCACCACTCCCAGACAAAAATCTTGGTGGGCTTTGATTTAAACAAACAACAGCAGGGGCCCTAAGTTGACCCTGAGATTGAGTAGTCCATCTGTGTTGTAGCAAGAATTGAGTGGTTAGTAATCAAGGGTGGAATTTTAGCATGGAATCCTTTCTTTGTTTTTTAACAGAAGTTTCTCTGTGGTGCTTAAAACTTCTCACTTCTCTTTATTTCTAATCTTTGCAGCATTCCTACCCCTTATGTGTTTCCTGGTAACATGCCATATCTTCTCTCACTTTCTCAAGTATCCGTGCAGGCATTCCTCATTGTATTAGCTTTGCTTTGTCATGCATCACAGATAGACTGGTTTGTTTTCTTTTTCTTTCTTTAAGATTTTATTTATTTATTTGACAGAGAGACAGAGATCACAAGCAGGTAGAGAGCAGGCAGAGATAGAGGGGGAAGCAGGCTCCCCGCTGAGAGGAGAGCCCGATGCGGGGCTCAATCCCAGGACCCTGAGATCATGACCTGAGCCGAAGGCAGAGGCTTAACCCACTGAGTCACCCACACGCCCCTGTTTTCTTTTTCTTAAACCGATTAGAGTTTGTGGCAAACCTGCATCTAAGCAAGCCTGTTGGTCCCATTTCTCCAAGAGCATTTGCTCACTTTGTGTCTCTGTGTCACATTCTGGTGATTTTCACAACATTGAAAACTTTTCATTATTATTCAGTTTGTTAGGGTGATCTGAGACTGGTGATCTCTGGTGTTACTGTCGTAATTATTTTGGGGCACCGTGAACTGCACCCATATAGGATAGCACCCTTGATAAGGGTTGCATGTGTTCTGATGTCCCCCCGCCAACAGCTGTTCCCCAACTCTTTCCCTCTGCCTGGCTTTTCTACTCCCCGAGACACAACAATGTTGGAGTTGGGCTAGTTCATAACCTTATTGTCTCCTCCGCGTCTTCAAGTGGAAGGAACAGGCATACATCTCTCACCGTCAGTCCAGAGCTGGGAACACGTAAGGTTAGTGCAGGAGACTTGTCAAAAGCCGAGACAGGTTGAAAGCCAGGCTTCTTGCACCAGACAGTTAGCCAACTTGTGAATGCAAAGGAAAAGTTCTCGCAAGAAACTGCAAGTGTTAGCCAGTGAATGCACAGGTAGGAAAGTAAAAACAGCTTTATTGCCGATAGGGAGAAAGTTTGAGCGCTCTGCATAGAAGACCAAGGCAGCCACAACAATCCCTTCAGCCAAAGCTCAATCCAGAGCAAGGCCCTAACTCTTGAATTCTATGAAAACTGAAAGAGGTAAGGAAGCTACAGACGAAAATTGGAAGCTACATTGGTTCATGAGGTGTAAGGAGAGAAAGAAGCCGTCTCCAGAACATAAAAGTGAGAGGTGAAGCAGTGATTGCCACAGAGAAGCTGCTGCGAGTTCTCCAGAACATCGGGCTCAGATGATTCATGAAGGTGGCTACACTGAACGACTGATTTTCAACCTAAACAAGCTTTTGTTGGAAGAAGATGCTGTCTGGGGCTTTCATAGCTGGAGAGGAGAAGTCAGTGCCTGGCTTCAAAGGACAGGCTGACTCTCTAGTGAGGAGCTAATGCAGCTGACGACTCTTCAGTTGAAGCCTATGCTCAGTGACCATTCCAAAAATCCTAAGGCCCTTGGGAATTCTAAATTCTACTCTGTCTGTGCTCCGTAAATGGAACAACGAATCTACTCTGTCTATGCTCCATAAATGGAACGACAAAGGCTGGATGACAGCCCCTCTGTGTACAACATGGTCTCCTGAAGCTTTTAAGCCCACTGTTGAGACCTACTGGTCAGAAGAAAGATTGCTTTCACAAGAGGACTGCTCATCGACAGGGCACCTGGTCACCCAGGAGCTCTGAGGGAGATGTGTAGAGATGAATGGTGACTGTATCCCTGCTAATACAACGTCTGTTCTGGAGCCTGTGGGTCAAGGAGTCATTTCAACTTTCACGTCTTTTTATTTCAGAAGTACATTTTGCAAGGCTGCACCTGCCGTGGACAGCGATCTCTCTGATGGAGCCAGGCTAAATAAATCGAAAACCTTTTGGAAAGGTTTCACCATTCTAGTTGCCCACACATTCGTGATTCATGGGAAGAAGCCAAAATATCAACATTCACAGCAGTTTGGAGGAAGTTGATTCCAACCCTCATGGATGACTTTGAGGGGCTCAAGTGGAGGAAGTAACTGCAGATGAGGTGGAAATAGCAAGAGAACCAGAGTTAGAAGTGAAAGTTAGCATTTTTTTTAGCAATAAAGTATTTTTAAATTCAGATATGCACATTGTTTTGTTAGATGTAATGGTATTGTGCACTTGGGAGACTAGAGCTGTAGTGTAAACATAACTTTTCGAAGCCCTGGAAAGCCAAAACATTCACTTGACAGGCTCTATGGCAACATTTGCTTTATTGCCACGGTTTGGACCTGAACCCACAGTATGTCTGATGTACGCCTGTATTCCTTTTATTTAATTTCTAGCTGCTCCAAATACCTCTCATTTGATGTTTTCCTCAGTCTCCCAGAGCTCTTGTTGTTGCTCTCGGCTGTGCGCTATGTCCCCATCACCTCACTGCCGCTGTGTATATATGGATTCTTACCTCGGAAACGATGCATTTCAATTTTCACCTTTCTGAAAGTTGGGAAATGAATTTCAAATGATGATTTCAGGATCTAGTCTTTCAGGTCTTTTCTCTTTCCTAAAAGAAGGAGCGGAAGTGGGCCACAGATGTTTCGAAACCATTTTGAAGTGGTATTGCTAGCTCACATATGGATGTGCGGTCTGAAGCTACGGGGGGGCTTTACCTGCCGCCTCCCCGTAGGAGAGATATATATGGGCTGTGGGGATATAATATTATGTCAATACCGTAAACAGGTGAATGGTACAATAAAGACTTTGTTCTCTTTCTACTGACGAGGCATCATTTGGCACACCCTGGCTGCATTTCATCTGCTACGTAGGAAGAAGGAACCGACACGTGCCTCTGCGATGGTGGTCCTTGTAACTTCATGCATATTGTGGCCAGCGTTCCAAAGACAACACATGTTGTCCATGTGTTGGGTTTATCCTTGCTAATGATCATGACCATTTTCTATATTTTGGCTTAAGCTCATGTAAAAGCTAAGTAGTTCTCACATATTTGAAAATACCTAGAGACTCTTACTATTTGGTCCTTCATAGCTTTCCTAGGATATGCAACAGAATTATAAGAGGAACACTCTGTTTCTGTTGTTATAAAACAGTTTAAGGAATAAATTTGTTTCTTAGGGAGGGAATAAGCAGATACAAAAGGTGAACTCCTGTTCATAATCTAGAAAAGTCAAAGCCATTCGCAAAGCTCAGTGACACTTGATGTCTCAGAAGCCATCTCTACAAATAAGCCCCATCTTTCTCAGCTCTTATATTGGCACAATCCGTTAGTCTTTTGTTTATATTAATTTCATAATATACTACAGTGATGATTTACACCTCAGCCCTTGGTTTGTAAATCTGCGTAGAAACCTTTTGTCTAACGAGACAGAAAAATCGCTGTTTCCAAAATTAGAATTCCTGATGCAGTTAATACAGTAGGAAGAGAGAGACTAATCAAGACTATATTTGAAGTCAAACAGTGTTTTGTACATGTATTTAATGACATTTTATAATTTTAATGACAAACCACTTGGGATATTTTATAAAAGCAGTCTCAACAAAGAATTTCTATGTGGGTATAACATACTAATAAGAAATATCTTAGATTGTTCTAAAAAGAAATTAAATGATAATGCTGGGAATCAATTGAAATACTGTTCTAGTTAGAAGAGTAGATATTGCTAATAGCTTTTTTAGAAGTAACTCAATTTATGGTATTTGTGGGGGTTTTTTGTTTTGTTTTGTTTCTTAATGTCTGAAAAGATTTAAAGAGTTATTTCTCAGTTTCAACACAAAGAATGAAATCTTGGCACTGAGAATTTCATGCAGTAGATTGGATGGTTTATTTTTATATTTTCTAATTCTCTTCTTTTTTGTGTGTGTAAGTAACCATCTTAGCTTAGGAGGAAAAAAAAAAACAATAAAACATCAACCCGTTTCCCTTTTTAGTTGATCTGGTACCATTGTTGACTTATTATCTTGTTGAATAGAATTCCCTTGCACTACTGCCTATTGTATGTTTTGAATGGAGCTCTAATTTATATCCTATAAAGAAAGGTTTTAAGAAACATGTTTTGTTCCTTTAAGTGTATGCTCAAATTTTAGGGGGAATAGCAAACTAAGATCTTTTATTAAACAAAGAATGAAACGAACCAATTTAATATAATTTTAGACAATGTTGTTCTGATGCCATAATGAAGCTGAAAAAAAAGTTTTTGGTCTTCGTATAATAGAACATCAGTGCCTATGTTAGCCTGGCCAAATTAGATATAACCAAAATAATTTGTCACAGTCTAATTTTCTATGGTAAGGCTAGCCTGACACATGACAATAGAATTGTTAGGCCATTTTGTTAGGCCTTGGAGGTGGGCATTCAATGAATACTTGTTGAATTTATGAATGAATAAATATAAGGATAAATTATATTTTTATCTGGTAATAAAATGTTGAGTCTATTAGTCTGGGTAGAATCTTGGATGATTTATTATTATTATTATTAATTATTTAAAATTTGCTCATTAAAACTGAAAAGAATAAAAATGAACTTGTACAAAATTATCTTTATGTTAAGTTCAATAAAATATTCATAAACAATTTAAAATTTTCAGAATAAGTTTTTTCTAAAATTATTTCCTAAAATGTTTGTTGTGGTAGTTACGTATGTTATTTTGAGAAGAAAAATGTTGCTATCGCTAGGAGTTAAAGTATAAACCAATTGTTAAAAAACAGTTATATTTAATAATTTAGCAATTGTGCTCCTTTTCAGTGCTTGTCATGAGAATGATATGGGAGCTCTTGCACCATATATGAAAGTTGAAATATAGTGATTTTTCCCAGAATTGTTGCCAGGTACTTTTATGCCTCCAGATTATGATAGTGTTGAGTAAGGGTTAGGATCACGAAATTGTAGAGTTGCAGAGCTGGAAGGGGTGTTTAAGTTCATCTCATCAAAATTCCCTTCGCTTTACAACTGAGGAAAGTGAGACTCACAAATGCAGAATGGGTCAAGCCAACAACATGAATGCTTTTAATTAGAATAACTTATTTTAAATAAATAAGCTGTTGTATTTACATAGTTTTAAGTAGGTAATGCTTTGCATACTGCCCTTGTCTTTTAGAGATCTTATGTACAACTGCTGTTCATTTTGGGGTTCTTGTGGCCTCTTTTCTCCTCCATGGAGTACTTCTTTCACGGATTTGAACAACTGTGTCTGCCTCTCCCAATAGGATGAAAATGTCCTTATAGGAGAGGCCTTGTCTTAAGCGGTTTTGTACTTTTGTTCTCGCGACTCTAATCATGATGACTGTCACAGAGCAGATCTCCAAGTATTTGGGGAATGAGTAGTGTCTCATAGCAATAAGGGAAAAATTAATAAGCACTCCGGTCATAAATCTTGCCATCTATTCGGTATGTGATTAACAAGGATCCGTATGTGTCCCCTTTTTCTCCCCACAGTCTCCAAACGTCCACAACTACCCCGATATGGAAGCTGTTCCCCTGTTGCTAAATAATGTGAAAGGGGAGCCCGCGGAGGACTCGTTATCTGTAGATCACTTCCAAACACAAACTGAGCCAGTGGACTTGTCAATCAACAAAGCCAGGACATCCCCCACAGCCGTGTCATCCTCCCCGGTTTCCATGACAGCGTCCGCCTCCTCACCTTCTTCAACTTCAACCTCTTCATCGTCTTCTAGTCGTCCAGCCTCCTCCCCGACCGTTATCACATCAGTATCTTCAGCGTCGTCTTCGTCAACAGTATTAACTCCAGGGCCCCTTGTAGCCTCCGCGTCTGGGGTGGGAGGCCAGCAGTTTTTGCACATCATCCATCCTGTCCCGCCTTCAAGTCCCATGAATTTACAGTCTAACAAACTGAGTCACGTCCACCGCATCCCCGTGGTGGTACAGTCGGTGCCTGTTGTCTACACAGCTGTGCGGTCGCCTGGAAATGTGAACAACACTATCGTAGTGCCGCTTTTGGAGGATGGGAGAAGCCATGGCAAAGGTAAGGGACCCAATCGAAGCCTTGATTTCTTTCAGCGTGAGGGGAAACTGTGCCTTTATTCAGTGAGCTGCCCCTAAATCGTGTGCAAGCACACCACATCCAAAGATGTTCTGTGCACCACGCAGACGTGAGCTGATGAGCACAGTTTAGGGCGAACCAACCGCATGTTGGCATTGGTATTTGCTTCCGTGTTCTTCAGTATATATTTTTACGTATCGAGTCATTTTAGTGTTGGAATTCAAATGTCTTCCTTTGCAAAATGATGTTTACCTTCAAAGGCTCAAATGGAAAAGATAATCTGTATTTAGCATAACTGCTTGTAAGTTGAGTAGCCAGTAAAATAATTCTAAAGTTAGGTGTTTGACTACAAAAGTCTCATGTAGCTTGAGGTCTTATCTTAGTGGAAGTTACTGTCATTTCAAATACCAGTATGACTTGGTATGATGCGGTATTTCAAAATGCAATATTAAAATTCCCTCCCAGGATTTAGAAGGCAGGAAACGCTTTGCTACATAACTCTATTTAATACTACCTGGCTGCCTGATTCTGTATACGGCAGTTATGCACTTGATCATGAAGTTGCTTTCCTACTTCTAAGCTCTTATTTTTTTTCCAGTATTTAGTAGAAGGAATTAAAGTAGCATCATGCTGTCAATTTGGTCTTCCTTTATCATGAATCTACAATATAAGCCACCCTTCTGTGGAAATAGAAAATGCCCATAATCATTGACTCGTTCCCTCTAAAACTAAACACTTATGCATGTATATTGTCTTCAGGGCCCAGAAATATGAGGGTTTAAGATACGTTGTATTCCTTTTGCGTTGATATCGTATTACTACTGAGGCCCATCATTAAAATATGATTGACAAATACATAAACACATTGCCTTCTCATAAAGTGCTAGTAACCCTGGATTTTTATAATCCTATAAGGTAGGATTCAGTACCTAGAAACAACAGTTGTTTGTGAAGTTAGAGAGATTTTTGCAAACTGACTCTACAAAACTGCATCCGTCTTTGGCAAGTTATTGTCTTACCTGCATTGAGTTTCTTCATAGCTCACGAAATGAATTGTACCTTCTTAGTATTACCAAGTGAAAAATATCACCTGATTTACAGCACTGAGAGGTTTTAGCGTGCAGACTTGGGATGTAGCGTTTTGTGCTTAATGTGGAGACCTCTGTCTTTTGTGCTGTTTCGGGCAAAGGCCCTGAACTAGTCCCACCACCATCTGAGTGACCAAGTAGACGAAAAGGAGGTATGAAGTAGTCTTCTCTTGGATTTTACTTTAGTTGAACCCTCTCTGATGTTACTAACACTTCTGATCAAAAGGAGCTAACCGATTTGAATCGAATAGCATAACTGAAGGCCACTTTATGTGATTTTATTAGGTTAGGTATTTATTTTCTTTCGTAATTTAAAGATGTGTTTACAATTTTTTTAAGAATTAGGAATTAACAAAGAGCAAAAGTAGAAGCTTGCCTATTACATTACTTTATGTGTATATGTGTATACCACAGAATCCAGTCCTTGTACCGTTCCCCTTAAGGGAGATACTGCTTTAATTGTGAAGATGATTGATGAAGATTTTAATGTTGTTCACTACTTTTTTTTTTTTTTTTAAATTTTGACGTACTAATGAAGGAAACAAAAGAGATATCTCTTTTATTTGACATTATCCTTCTAAAGGAGAAGTTATTTTTATTTAAGGGGATTGATATTGAAAGTATATTGCCAAAATTTAATTTTCTGAAAACTATGTCTCTGCCGAAGAACTTTGTTATGACTCGTGCTATAATTTGCTCTCAAGTGTATTTGTTAGTTTCATGCCATGTTTTTTATTCAGCAGTTTTCTCATGCCAAGAATAAAAATTGATATAATCATAAATCCCCTGGACTGTATGATATGGACATTAGGAGCATGAGAGTCAGAATCAGGAATCTGAGTTAGACTTAGTCCCTTTACTTACAGTTTTGGACTGGGAAGTGTTTTTCAAAGATTAAATGGGGATAATAACATGATCTATCCCTGAAGATTATTGAGGAGATTAAGTAAGAGCTTAATATCTGGGTTAATCAACTATCAATAAAATGTTTGCAATTATTTATTATTATTTACCTTCTTCCCAAGGTACTTGAAGCAGTAATGTTCAGAAATTTTTTCTCTGTCATATAAAAACAAAGTTGGAAGGAAAAAAACATACTGAATTTACAAATGAAAACCTGCTCCCAAGAAGTTAGTACAGAAATGCTTCTCAAAATTGTTACTACACGTTATAAGGGATGAGAGTTTACGATGAGAAATTATCTGGAAACATCCCATATTTTCTATTTTTATGAGTTTGTATTATGTTTTTATAATCACCATATTATACAAATATTGCTATAACATTTTATAAGGTTTTTTTAATTGTTTAACTGATACTTAGATGATGGTAAAAGTGTCTAGTGGAGGGGGCCTGCCTACCTCACAGAATGAATAAAAGAAAGGACATTTCAGTAATTCTTCAAGTCTTTATTTGCACATGTGCAGATGGGCACTGGGCCAACAATGAAATGGCTAAGTGATAAAGGGAGCCCCTATTCCATTCCCATGTAGGACTTGTATATCTGATATGGATAAGCAAAAGAAAATATGATAGGGGAGTTGGATTTTCAAAATGCTAACAATAAAATTATAAAACTAACCCATATAATGCAGATGAATGTACTGGCTAATTATTTTTAAAGTTGTTATAACACATCTGGTCTCTGATAGATAAATCGTTTACCTTATCTGTCATGTACACAAAGACCTGTGAACGTACCCATCCATGTTTTAAGATGACGTATCATGTGAATTGAGTCATTTGTCCATTCAAGTATTTATTGAGCATCTGTCATGTAGTAAGTATTTTATTGGTCCAAGGATACAGTGTTGAACAAAACAGATGCTGTTTCTATCTCAGGGCGCTTATAGTCTACTGGGAAGTATCGACATTAAACAAACAAACAAACAAAATCATATAATTAACTGATAATTGTGGACATTCTGTGCTTCAGTTGGATTAAAACATAGACTACTCATGGATTTTTGCCCAGGAGAGAGAGTTTCATTATAATTGCAGATGGAGAAAGTTGTGTTTGATAAAAGTATTTTCACAGTGGGTATTATATATGGTTAGAAATGTTTCCACTGTGATGCTCGGAGGGGGTGGTTACGGCTTGGGGATGAGGTAGGGCGAAATGTCCATGTGAGTGTGCTTGACTAACGACAGAAGGAGGTGAGAAAACTTTCCAGTGAGGATAGAAACTCAGCCCATTCAAGTATTTGAAGAATATTGGTCTAAAGGAATGAAAAACTAGGTCTGTGCACTGACGTATCTCAGTTCGGCCTTGAACGTGATATGTGATCTGAAGAAAACAGCATGATACTCTGGACAAACACAACTTGGGCTAGAGCTCAAGAGGGAGGATGTCAGAGAAGGTCTCCCTAGGAAGACATTTTCCCTCTTGATACCAAAAGGACCAAGTGGCAGTTAGCCCCCAAAATGGTTGTGCTGAGAAATGAGAGCTCTCTATGTAGAGGGAATAGCCAATGGACTGATCTGGCCCGAGTTTTGTTGCTATGTCACCTGAGACACATTATTTATAAATAAGACCCTAAAGGGATTATTTGACCTTATAAAGGAGTTTCAGTCCAGCCTGGGGAGGTTTTTGGTAGATTTCCCAGGAGATATTTTCATTAGTTTTCACAGATACTCAGTAGCAGAAAAGCATAGGAGTTATAACAGATCACAAGCAAAGTTGTTCATGGTTTGTAATTGCCTGGATGAAAGCAAGTTTTGGGATCTCCCTCCCTCCCTTCCTTCTATCCCTCCTTCCCTTCTTCCCTCCTTCCTGTGGACATACTATATGCCAAGTAAAACTCTGAGAATTGAGGTTCCAAGATGAGCAAATGTCTACTGTAATGGCCTTACTTTCTAGTGTAAGAGGCAAACAATTTATGGCAGATGGTGTAAGAGCTATAATGAAAAATAAGCCATGGAAAGGGAATGGGAAGTCAAAAGACAGGAGTGCAGTTTTAGGTACAATCTGGTCTACCTGAAATGTATGTTATGATAATAATACCTGGGGAAGACCTTTACAGAAAGAGAGAACTGAAAGTTCAAAGACCCTGAGGCATGGAGGGTGTGAGGAAGAACTACAGGGCAGCTGGTGGAACAGGAGGGGAATGAGCGATGGGAGAGCAGTGGGATATGAGACCAGAGGGGTGAGTAGGACCGGATCATGTACGGCCTCAAAGAATTTGGTTACATTGTTTGTTTTTTTCCTCTATGTGGTGGGAAGTCACTGGAACTGGACCTTTGAGCAGGAAATTGATATGGCTACTTTTTACATTCTTCCTTTCACAAGAATCACTGAATCACTGCTTAATGAGGACTGAGAATTGGGAATCTGGCGGGGTGCAGTTCACTGGTGACAGTGACAGTGTGTCGGTGGAGTCATGGGGACAAAGGACTGACTGAAGTGAGTTTGCGTTCAGCTGGGAGGTGAGGAGGGGAAGACCGAAAGTCTAGGCAGCTCTTTGGAATAGCTCTGCAGGAAGGAGTTGTATAGAGAAAGGGATGGCGGGAGAGCCTTTTAGGCTCTCAAGGGAAGGATTTAAAAAGAGGGAGATAATGTAGCCCATTTGTATGATATCAAGAATAATCCAACAGAGAGCTGAAAATGGGTAATTCTAGAGAGGAAAGAGCTATAGAAGCAAAGTCTTTAATTGCATGTTCATTGCTTATACGATACTGTGGAAATAACCTACATCTCGCAGTAATTTATCGGAATTCTAAAGTCAACTTATTAGATTGACAAAGTTTTTAGGGAAAAAAAGATACACAATGGAAAGTTAAAGGAAATACAAAAACAGCAGATAATCATCTAGGGTTGATAATGAAAAGCAAACAAATTAATGTTCAATAAAATTGGGTCCATTGAGAGTTATAAGTGATACCAGAATTAATGTAAGATCAAACATTTCTCATTCATCACCTAGAGGAAGGGATAGAGTAGTTGAAAACAAAATAAACCCAAAACACTTCGCATTGGCCCTTTCAAACTATTTTTTATATCTGAGTATTAATGAATGTTATGTTTTAGAAATTCAAAATACTTAAAGAGCAACGCCATAACCAGTCTGTGACCATTCAGCTAATGAGCTAGGGGAAAAAAAAATGGACTCATCTTCTCCCTCCCATACCTGAGCTGGTCCTTTCTCCAGGTAGCTGAAGGAAAAGGCTGCCACACCTTGATGCCCAGGAATGAGGCTCAAGCAAGAGCATGATTGATCAGTGGCTTTGGAATAATCAGAACTGAAAAAGCCTAAGGGCAGCAAGGGTGGTGTTCCTTAACCACCATCCCATTCTTCTGTCCCTGTGACTGTTGTAAAATGGATTGCCTAGAGGGCCGGTGTTCAGCTCCAGGTTCCTATACAGCCACTTTTTCTTCCATGAAAATGCAACCCAGCAGCCTGGTCTACCAGAATTGTATAAAACATGTTTATTGCATTAAGACTCTTTATTATAATGGTGCCATACTTGAAAAACAACTCCCTATGGGTTTTGAGTGCATTATTCCAGACTTAAAACAATTATGCCGTTAGATCCTTGAGTAGAAAGTACTTTTTTCCCCAAGATGTCTGACGAGAGCATGTTGATACTGCTGTTAAGAAACCAGCCCCATTTGGGCATGTAATTCCTTTGGTCATCTTTTTTAAGAATGTTGTGGGTTTTTAAAATTATATTTAGATGAAGTGAAGAATTCTCCAAAAATATACCTTATTTTCATAGCACTCATTCAGGAGTTTCAAAGGGATGTGGTCGTGGGCAAATTTGAAATACTCACACCCCATTTTCTTCCCTCCAGGCTGTTGCTTTTCGCAGCAGCCAACAGGAAGAAACCACAAGTGTATTTTTAGTCCTGGGCCATTTCTATTTGTGAAAGGAAATACGGTCATTGCAGTGATCGCCGCAGAGCTGTTGGAGACTAGGGCTGTAGCTCTGGCTTCTCCTGACCATGGAGTGTGGCTATGGTTTTGCTCGGGAGAAGCTCCCCCCTTTCAGATCTCTGCTTCTTCCATTGTCTTCTGCTGTCGGCTCTCTCACTTGTGGATGTTAAGGATACCTTATTTCAGGTGATGTTCCTTCTGTCACCGACTCACTTCCTCTGTCTACCTTACACATGCCTGTCCTCCTTTAGTTCAGCATTCAGTGGAATGCTGGTGTCATCAGTCCATATGACAGGATAGTCCCAGGCAGCTGACCTATGCTTATGTGTATGGTTGTTTTTACTTTAGGAGTCATTGGACTACTACAGCTTCCTTTGGTAAATTTATTCTTCAACTTATGCTTAATTATGAACTTCCAAATATAGTTGACATTTTAGGCCTCCATTTGGTTTTTACTGATAAACCATTTACTTACTTATGTTCTTTCATTAAAAAAATTTCTTTTTTAATGCTGCCTTTTGGGAAGCGGGACTGGAGTGTTGCTGACTTTTGGTTTACTCTTCTGAAATACGGACTTGCTAGGACTTGAGTGTTTCAGTACTATCATCATAAAGCTAAGGCAGGAACTTGTTAAAGAGTGAGAAATCCAGTCAGCTAAGATTAATGAAAAATGGAGTTTTAAATAAGAGTTCAGAATGCTTTATGGAGAGATGCATGGGGCACTTATTTGCATTTACCTGATTTGGAACAAGGAGAAGAAATTTATTGGTATCTTTTCCCTTCTGGACATGTACAAGAAGTTGAATAGTTTCCTCCAAAAAACTGGCTTCTTGAGTTCTTGTTCATCTGACATACCTTCAATTTGTTAATTTCTCTGCTTCATCTAGCATAAATTGGTTTAGTTCTAAGATTTGATGATAATTGGCTCAGAGAGGAGACAGAAGTTATCTGTATTGTGCTGAGAGAATTAGCAGAAAAGAGAAAATTCTAGATAAGCTTCTTGTAAACTGTAAAATGTCAAAGAATGAGTTTAATTGGCTTCCCCCCACACACACAGTTAAATATTAAATAAAAGTACAAAGCACAGAAGAAGAGAAAAAGAAGAACGTAAGGATGGTAGATGGAATCCACATTTAGAGAGAGATGATACTTCACTCAGAAGTAGATATTACTCAAGGAGGAGAAGATCTAGATGAGGAAAATCTATTTATTAGAGAAAGTAGTTAAACAAGAGTTTAACGAAATGGCCTCTATATTCATTCTGTTGTAAATTGTTAGCCACCACACCAGTTTAACTTGTTGGAAAAGTTCCTCCTATAGTTAAAAAAAGATTGAATTTATGTATAAATAAACATATGCTTGTAAGTGATATTTTACTAATAAATATTCTGATGTAGTTGCTACATTCATTTTTCACCACACCTGAGAAGTTTCTCAGGTGATAATACATTGAACATTACATGTTGTATTTTTGGAATATAATACCTTTCATTTCCTTTGTGGGTTTTTTTTTTTTAAAGATTTTATTTATTTGTCAGAGAGAGATAGAGAGAGCGAGAGAATGAGCACAGGCAGAGTGGCAGGCAGAGGCAGAGGGAGAAGCAGGCTCCCTGCCGAGCAAGGAGCCCGATGCGGGACTCGATCCCAGGACGCTGGGATCATGACCTGAGCCGAAGGCAGCTGCTTAACCAACTGAGCCACCCAGGCGTCCCTGTGGTTTTATTTTTAAAAAATAAACTTTTTCTTTCCTAAAAAATATAAAGTTATTGTAAATAATAAATATAAAAATTTAGTTCTTGCTTACATATAAATTTCACATAGTACAGGTGCTATTATGCTATAAGGAAATTCTTACTTTAACTAATACATTGCAGGTATTTATTTACCTAATACATTGTAGTATTATTTTGATGATATTTGGATATATATACACATTGTGAGAGACCTTTGGAAATCTAGCATCTCTGTATCAAAGTATATCTGCATATCAAATGAGCATTTTATCCAATGAGTCTTAAGACCTATAGGAACAAATGAAAGAAGGAAGACTGTAAGATCCAAGAGGGAAACTCAGTCTTAGAATCATTGCTAGCATTATTTTAAATTAGCCTCTTAATTATTTACAACTCTCTGGCTGTGCTTTCTGTTCCCTATTTGTTCTTATTCCCTTAACTCTTTTTCTGTTCCAAACTATTGAACTATTTTCTCAGCTCTTTCTCTTTGCCTGTTTTCCATTGTTAGTGGAGAATTTCATTAACTGGTATTCTACTTTGTGTTCTTTAGAAAAGAACAATTTGATAGTTGTCTATCTGATAAATAAAAGAAAAGCTATCAATTTACAGAGTCACCATCACATACTTAATTTTTTTTTTTTTTCCAGCCACCTTTACATGGAGGGAATGGTGCCCTGATCACTGGCCCGTTCGTGTGTTTTTCATGACCTGGTGGCTCCACCATCTTTTTTCTTCTGTTAATTCATTTATTCAACAAATGTTTGAACTGATTCTATGGCCAAGAGTATCCTGATCCCAGCTGTGGAGATTTTTAAAATAAAACTCCCCTTAAAAGGTAGCTTTAGTTTACAATATAATGTAACAATATTGTTCATACTCTGGGATTTTTTTCTGTTGAATCTTAAAATCAATTTGGTAGCTTAAAATGGGCAGTTTGAAAGAAATGAAATAAAATTGAGACTTTTCTGAGTACATCACCCAAATAAGTATTACATAGTGAAACTTTTGTTGGGCAACCTTTTTATTTACATATATGCAAATGTGGTACTGAGAGAGAGAGAGAGAGAGAGAGAGAGTGTGTGAGTGTATACTGAGTCATGCTGAAATATGCATTTCTTGCTGTGGTTCCTGTCCAGAAAACCCGAAAAAAGGCTACATTGGAGTTCTCACCTTTGCTTCAGCAGCTCATCTTCCCTTCTCCTTCCTGTGCCTCCCTCAAAGATCCGCCTTGGCCCCGCCTTTTTTCTCTGCCTTCTCACTCTTCACCTTCCTTCCATTTGCTTATGTTCTCCCTTCTCCTGGTCGGCCTTCTCTATGTCCCTCCACCCCTCACCATTCTACCTACTTTTGACTCTCAACTCCGTTTTCTCTTCCGTGTCTCACCAAATCTCCTATCCTAGAACTACTGCAGTACTGTGGAACTAAGCCACTTGTGTTAAAAATGACAGTCTTTGTACTGCCATCTAGTGGTAGAATTTTAAAGCAATGCAAGTGTTGGTAGTCTAGTTTCTCCCATGGCTTCCAGATTTCCCCCTGCTAGTTTAGGGTTGTAAGGGAGTACAGTGAATATGCCCCTTTTACTTGAACCTAAATTTGAAATATAACCTACCTGCTTCATTTTTAGAGTTCTAGTACGTGAAATATATATTTAGAAAAGACTATATTTAACTTGGACCACACACACACACACACACACACAAATATATAACTCCTACTCATTTGTCCCACTTTCTATCCTGTATATTTGTATGTTACTTCTGTTTAGCAGAAAGAAACATTACTTTCTGTGTATCTGTTCTTGTTTTTTTTTTAAACCATGGTTTATGTTTGTTGGATAAATAGAAACATATATGCCAACTTGTGGGCTAGCTAACAAGCGTTGCTGAATGTCATTGAGAAAAATAAAAGATAAATGGAGACGTATTCTCCACACAGCAAGAACTCAGAAAGACAGAAAATAGGAGAATTTGGTGAAACTGGAATAACTTGGAGAATTCATCAGAAGAACTACTTCCTTAGTTAGCTGGGGGATTACGAGAAAGAGGTTCAGTAGAAACAGAGTAGCATTAGAAAGACAATCTCATGATATATGGGTTTCTCAGTTTCCTGGGGGAAAGAAAGACAGTGGGAGAGTAAGTTCCTCTGTTGAGAAAAAGTGTAATTGTTATATGTGTTACAAATGTTTATATAAACATATGTCTATATGTAGGATACATTGTTATAAATCTCCACTCCAATATTAAAATATATTGGGGTCTCCCAAAATCTCTGCAAGCTTCAGTAGCTACTGTTTCCCCAACATATAGCATCGTGCCTGACACTGGTTAGTGCTCAATAAATATTTATGGGTTGGAGATATGAACAAATTAGTAAATTAATGTAGTCTGGTACAGGTACAGTGTTTCATACGAGATGCTTAGGAATGCTGTGGCAGTGTTGGTCTATAGACCTAAACTCTAACCTTAAAAAGATCTTTCTCTTATATGGTAAAGGAGATGAAACAACGTAAAATGATAACCAGCAAGGCCCCTCATATCCTCAGTTTGGCTCCTTCCATCCCAGTCTGTTGCCATTCTACCAAACATGTCTCATGTTCCAGCTACAGTTTCCATTGCTTTTCATGACTCTTCTACTTTCACCCATAGACTTTCCTTTTCCTGGAAGACCCTTTCTTTCTCTGGCAAAAGACCTGGAGGAAAAATGTCTTTTTTTCCTACAAAGGGAAATACTACATTAAAAGGCAATATATGAAATTTTATTTGTGTGTGTGTGTGTGTGTGTGTGTGTGTAGGCTCAATATATTTGGCTCAATACATAATATGTAGTATATAATTATATTTTAATATCTATATCATGCATTGTTTTATTGCCTTATCAGTGTCTGGGACACAGTGAATACTAAGTGTCTGCGGAATGAATGAAAATCATTCCTTAAGCTGTTAACTGTTTGATGTCATTGGGCCATCTGTAATTCCCTGGCATTCTTGGTGCATTGTTTCTGTTTTATTTCATGGTACCTAATACTGAAGAATGATATTTGGTGGTACATTACAGATGCTTGCTATGATTTAGATTTTAATCATCTCTGGAGTTGAACCCCTGTGGGTGAAAAGTATTCTTACAACTTTGAAAGGGTCTTAATGAAAAGATATCGCCGTGTGGAAATTACAGTCCTTATTTATCCTTTCACCCTCAGGGAAAATATTTTACCTGTGAAACTAGGATAAATAATGGCTTTGATTGGATTCAGGCAATTAATAGAGTCTGGTATAGGCTTCTTATATAACAGTAACACCAATTTCCTTTTTCAGTCAGGGTGAAACAATTATGCCTCCTACCCTACTCCAGTTAACTGCGTCAGCATCGTAGTACCATAAAATCTCAATAAAATCGGAAAACTATGGAGTATGGATAATCTCACTATAAATTGTAATAAAAATTACCCCTCCAGACTCTATATTCTCTCCATTAAGTTCATAGACACTGTCTCTTTGTACATAAAGTTTTATGAAATAAATCGACCAGTTCTCCTGTCCTTACTAGATAGCAAGCTGTTTTGATTTAAAAGCTGATAATGGTACAATCAGATTTTGGTGTTTGCAGTGCATTTTAAAAACATAAATTTCATCTAACGAACCTTAAGTAGAGGGAAAATGCCACTTTTATTTGCACTATGCAGTGAATGTCTCTTTGTGAGAAAGAATAAATGACATATTTCCCATGGTGGGCCTATTTGTTGCAGCCATAAAATAAAGATTTGGTTTCCTTCCACAGACCTCTAATCTTAAAGGTACATGAAGCAAACCCAAGCACAAATCTGAAAAGGGCTCTGTCCGAGTCGTTTCAAATCTTCTGTGTTTAGAAGGAATTGTCAATTTTGTGATTGCATTTTTGTCTCTCCGCGCTAAATCCAAGGGCTCCCTCATCATCTCTGGTGTGGCCTTTGTCAAGAGTGGATGTTTTAAATCAGTCCTCTATAAACACACAGCCCTTTAAAACAGAGGAACCCTTCTAGAGACCGAGGTTGTAAATCCTCGGAGAACATGAATTAGACTCTAGAGGAAGTCATATGTTATAATGAAGGTAGAGTAGGTGGCATTTGAGGTCGAAAGTTAAAGAAGCATAAGATTTTGCTACTCAGAGGAAGTAGACGTATTCCAGACCAGGAAAAGAGTGAACAATGAGGGCTGAGGATGGAGAGTACATAAAGAATGAAAGATTGTGTGGTTTTCACTGAATTGTAGGCTATAACACACTCATATGCACATTCACTGCATAGAGTGTAAAACACAAACTGCTTGCATGATATATACTAGGAATCACTTACAGGAGAGGGCCGGAGATCCTTTCCCTGGAAAAGAAAGCCTTTTAGCTCTTAGTTTAGATATACTTCTTACATTCTTTCAGAAAATGATTTTCCAGCTGTGCATAGAGACAAACTAGTGAACGAGATCTGTAAAGGAAAAAGAGCTGAGAGGAGTAGATCTCCATTTTTAATTTTATAACTTGGGTCCTCTGAAATGTTGTCTCGTTAGATATTTTTATGTTTTCCCAGTAGCCACAAAAATTGTGTAGCCTTTCACTTTCTGTATTTTTCCTTAATATCAGAAAACAGATCTACTGATTTTGCGTTACCAGGCTACAAATTGCTCAGTACCCTCTCTCTGCTATACCCCCTGCCCAAATGAGAAAACTCCCTTTAGTCGGTAGGCTGAGAGCAAAAAGTGACAGCTAACAAAGAAGGTGTCAAAATTATTATTAAAATAAGACCTCGAAAAATCACAGCAAGGTCTTTTGGGATTAGAGTAAATAGGCTTACACAGCTCTTTAGTCCTTGGAGATAATACTTTATTACAGCACAATAATTGCTTTTGAAATAATGACCATTAGCAATGAAAGAAAGGTTAAATTATGGTCAGTCTATTTGAAGTAGGCAACAAAGAAAGTATGTAATAAATCTCATACAGATATTTATTAAAAATCATTCAAATAATTAACCTTTATCGAATGCCTGTATATTCTCTGTGCTTTACATACATCATCTTCAAGTCTTAACAATAACAGATGTGTGGGTGTTATGGCCTTTTTTTACAGAGAAGGAAACTGAGACCCGTGTTACTTCCTCTACTCCTTATAAGGACAGAGCTTCTTAGTGACAGAGTCTTCAATAAAATCACCATTTCTTAATACTCTAAAGCCATTTGCCATACTTGGACTTGATGCTTAAAGGGGTGTGCCTTAGTTGTGTAGAAAATTTGTCAGTTGTTTTTTTTTTTTTTTAATTTTGTCAGTGTTGATCCAATTCCAGATTTCTTTGAATTAGATATATTGTATTTTTAAATCATTTTATTTTATTGTCAAGGTTTCAAATTCGTGATTTATGAAATTTGTATATCTGTATCTGTCTTTCTATCTGTAAATTGCATGAAGTAATTCCGTGTTGCTAAATATCGGCTTTATGGTACTGTATTATGTATTTCCATTTCTCCAGTGTCTAGCAGCATTAAAAACAGCCTCAAGCTGTAGGTTAACATTTCTAGGTGTAGGGAAATTTTGTCAGAGTGTGGTTCACTGAGTTTCAGGGATCGACATCTGTGTCATTTTTAGACATATCTGGTCTCTGCCTGGAGCTCTCTTGAGCCGAGAATTGGTTGGACAGACATTTACAACACAGACGTGCCTGTTCTATCTTGCCTCATTTGGGTAGTGGTTATTTTCTGAAAAACACAAATGGAAACCACGAAGTAAAAACACAGCCAGCATTTATTATCACTGTTATAATTATATTTATTTTTCTTAGATTAATGAGTTCAATAAAATTCTGAGCACTAGCCAATAGCTAATAATCATTATAACGTTACAGTTTCAGAATTATCCTAGCTTATATAGCAGATGTTCCAAAATGCCTTCTTTAAAATTGGAAAATAAATTCCATAAAATGTGTCTTCGGTTACAGAGAATAGCTTCATGGTAAGATTTGACATTTTCCAGTTTTCGTTTCTCCTTGGAGTCTCAAATAGTATCTTTTCTGTGTTTTTGTAGTTCTCACGTTCTTACGTTTGTCAAAGAGTAAAATACCTTATGTGCTGTCCAAAGTTGATTGGCATTATGATACGGAATAGCAGATATTTTCCAACATGTTCTCAAAGTCATGGCTATAATGAAATAGAATCAATCCATTCATCATCCTACAAATGAGCACTAACTGGTGAGGCACTGCTTGCTTAATGGCACTGTTGTACCCATTGGTATAATCTACAGTAATCAAGGTAGTATAACCTCCAATTATGTGTTTTATTATCTCATTATCCACCTTGCAAGTAAAATAACTACTGACAGGCCTGTTTCTTTCCTTCCTTGGCTACTTGTGATCATTTTTTATAGTAATCATCATCACAACCCCCTCACACTGAAAAATAACCTCCCTTTCAACTATAACTTAAACCAGTTTTAACTGTATAGTCTTGCATATCTGAAATAAAGGGAAGATTACAGCTTTTTCAGTTTACAAGTCTAAATAAGCCATTGGATGGTTTATGGCTATTTTTCAGTGTTGGGCTCTGTATTTCTAATTATGGCAAACATCAAGAGTAGAATTATCCTTATGGACAGCAGGCACAAGCCATCATGGGCTCATATTCTACTTGATAAGATTACTCGTACCATATCTTATTCCAGAGGAGATGTAAGGATCATCAGCCATATTATTACTATATGCCAATGGGTGGTTTGTTTAGGGAGATCTTGCATTTTCGCAAGGTACAAGATGCAGTGGCCATATCTGGTCATGGTAGAGTTTGCTCAAAGAAGAGCTTGGTACCATGCCTTATTTATGCATGAATGTATCAATACACATATGAACATGCACAGAGACATGTGTTCATATATATTCACATTTTAAAAAGGATACTACCTAGAAATTGTCATACTTAATAAACTGACTGAAATTAGTTTATTTATTATAAACTTATTCCCTATATTATACCATTTAAATGAGGGAAAGTTTTCATATTTAATATTTAAACAAATGGGATGATTGTAGCACCCGTTTATATTCTTTCTTGCTTTCTTTTTCTTTTATCAAAACCCTGGAAAAAACCTTGAACCACCAGTACTCTTACTGAACAGTAATAAGAACATTTGAAATATTTTTATTAAAAAAAAAAAAAACTTTAAGCCTCATTTTTTTTAACCTTTTGCCTTATCCAGGAATTTCCCGGTATTTTCCTTTCAGTTTACTTATGCATTTGATTCAGTGCACATTTATCATTCAGCCGTCTTCTGTACCATGCACAGATGATGCCCAGAGGAAGCTCATAGTTGAGTGAATGGGGGAGGCAAAGCAGCTTTTCTGAGAAGCGTCCTATAACACAGATAAGTGTAGACTCACAGAGGTAGGTCACAAAGGAAAGATCACAAAGCTCAGTGGTTGGGAGGGGTTGGTGATGATTCAGGATAAGGATGCTTCTCACAGTAAAATGTTTACTTGCATTATCCACATAGATATGAGGAAGGAAAGGCAATTATTTTAAAAAGGTGAAAAATCCTAGAAATATGAAAGAACACAGTGCATTCTGGTAGAGTTCTTGTTGGCCAAGTCTATAGTAAGTGAATGCTACAGGGAGACAGAGAGCTTGTAAGCTGGTGAGTTATCATAGGAAGGCAGGCGAGAATTCCTAAAGGTGGGTGCAGAGGCAGTAGGAATGGAAATCTGATGGGCAGAACTTGTTGCCCAAATGGATGTCGAGGACAAAGGAAAAAATAAATATAGATAATTCCCAAGTTCTTGTTTTGGCAACTGCCACATGTTGAGAAATTCTAGTGGAAGAGTGTATGAATTGAAAGACAGTACTGAGAATTTTACCCAGAAAACAGTGTAAAGTGAAAAAACTGACAAAAACATGGGAGAAAAGATGCGAGACATGAATTGATGTGTTCCAAAATTTATCTGAAAGGATGTCTATAAAATAGGAGTAGATAGAATGTGTTATATAGAGAATCAATATTCAGAGAAATGTCTGGGTATTTTGGAAAATTAGGGAAGCCATGTATCTTATAATATAGATGACTCAGTAAAAATAGATCTGCATCTAGACACACGGCAGTGAAATTGTCAGGCATGAGTCATAAAGAAAAATCTCAACAGCTATCTATAAAAGAGTTAAAGAAAAACAAAGACTATCAACAATAAGAAGTGCCAGAAAGCAATGCAGTAGTCTCTTCAGAGGACTGAGTGAGGGATCCTAGAGTTCTGTTCTCAGCTAAATTCAATCAACAGTAAAATAAAATTTATTTAAAGCATATATTGACTAAAAGCTTACCCACCCACACAAATTTTCTGAAAGATATAAAGAATATGCTTTTGGGGGGGGAGGGAAGAAAGAAAGAAAAAGGAAGAAGAACCCAAATGGAAAAGTGAGCTTAGAACTGGTTTTAAAAGTATAGGTAGGGGTGTCTGGGTGGCTCAGGTGGTTGAACAGCTGGCTCTTGATTTCGGCTCAGGTCATGATCTCAGGGTGCTGGGGTCCAGCCCTGAATCAGGCTCTTGCTTGAGGATTCTCCCTCTCCCTCTCCATCTGCCTCTACCCCCACTGGTGCTCACTTGTGCACATGTGCACATGCTTGTGCCTTCTCTCTCTCAAATAAATAAATCTTTTTTTAAAAAAAAGTATAGGTAAGTATCTGCAAAAGGAAATAAACTTTAGTTAACTTTTGGTGGTGAAACATGAATCAAAATTCTGAACTATAATGAAAAAGAACATGGGGAAGGTGGGAATATTCCTTGGGTGGTTATCACATGCTAAACCCTCCTTGTGTTTGGGAGGAGAATAGATACACAGAATGACTTTAGACTTTAGAAAAATTTTAAACGAAAGAATGTAAATAAATCTCTAGTGTTAAATGAAAATAATGATAGAATATGATCTTCTTACATAGTTTTTAAAAGAGCAAAACTGTATTCATTGTTCATTGATATCTGTGTATTTAAAGCATAAAAACTCTAAATACACCAGGATACTATGGAAGAAGGACACAAACAGTAAAATAAAACAAAAAAGTCAGCTCTTTCTGTAATATTTTACCTTTTTTAATGACTTGAAAGAAATACTGCAAATGTTAAGGTGTTTTTTTTTTTTTTTAATCTTTTGGGAGAATAAATAGGTGTAGAATTCCATATATGTGGGGGAATTTTTTTTTACATAAAAGTGACATGAAAGAAGAGCTATAAATAATTTACCTCAATTTTTATAAGCAAGTTTCTGAGAAAGAAAATACTGGAACTTGTGTTGAATGGTTCTTCATATTTTATCTTTCACATTGTACATTGTTGGGTGTGAGAGACAATAGGAAGAAAACATTTTCAAGATTTGGGATGGTTGAAAGAGAAAAAGGAATGTAAATGCTGAAGAGTTAATTTGGCCTCTGACATCTTATTTAATTGATGGTATAAATGTGGTAGACACCAAGGAAAATCTTTCTTATTAGCGTGTGAACTTGCATGGATTATAACGAACCATCCTGGCCTCTCAGATCCATGCTTGGCCTCAGGGACAGCTCATGCTTAGTGTTGAGGAGGTGACTTGGCAGCTTTGGTTACAGAAATCAGTGCAAATGATGTTCAGAATGCTTATTATTAGGGCACTATTGATTTTAAAAGTATTCTAACATAAATGTTACTGGTTTTTACCAATTAAAAAAATTATTTTTCTTTATTACCACGTTCAAAGAAAACACATCAAATTTTGTGTTTAATACCTAAATATACTGAGCCGAAGCATCACCCAGTCCACCAGACATTTGCCTTAGGAAAACCCAAGACCTCACTCTCCATGATAGCTCTTATCTTCAGAAACTGTCTCTTCTCACAGAACCTAGACGGTCATTTATAGAGAAGTTAGTTGTAAACCCAGTTTAAAGTTAAGAAAGCCAAAAAGACTAGTGTGTACTTCCTTTGCCCTCTCTCAATGTAGCCTATATTATATAGTGTTCTCGAAACACTCATGCCACCTGGCCTGTCTCTAGGCACAATTACAGTTTTGGCCTCCTTCTTCCAGAGTCGTTTCTGGAGACTGCATCAGCTGCCTGTGAGGGCTCCTTCCCTAACCCATGTCCAAGGTTTGCATCTCTGAGCTCAGGAAAGGGTATGAGCAAAGGAGCCCCAATGTGACAGATGTTCCTGAAGCCAAAGGAAGTAGGATTCCATTTCCAGGTGTAAGGATCTCATCAGCTTTCTTAGAGACTAGGTAATTTATCTTCTCTAGGGGAAGGAGGGTGGTTAGCAAAGTATCAAAATAATGTCTCTTTAAAAACAAGTCAGAATACAGACAGTGCCCCTTAGGGAGCCCCTCTTAGGGATTGAGGGAAACAAATAGAACTATCATTTCTTACAGAAGCATCCCAGACAGACTTGATATGGAAAATACTTTTAATCCGATTTTACAAAGCAAATTTCTCTCTTTGCAATTTGCATAAAATTAGGCCAGGAACTGGCATGTCCTTCAACCTGGATTGGAAACAGAGAAAAAAATGAAGCAATACTTGCTTTTTGGCCCAAAGATCTATACAGGTAATTTTGGAGTGCTTATTCACCCCAGGTTAGGATGATGCCAAAGCAACACATTGGAAAGAGAAGAGTCAGCACCGACTTTTGCTCTCATAAAGAAAACTTACCTTCCGTGATTTCAAAACAGTAGCCTCTACTGGCATTCACAGGTATAACATCTAAGATTTGTGTTTCTCAGGTGTCCCCCAGAAGTCTGGTACGTAGTACAGATATTTTGCTCAGTTGCAGGTTAGAGTCACAGGAACATGAGAGACTGAGCCTCCAAACTACAGGATTCTTCTCAGTGCTGCTCTCGTGCCCTCTGCTTGTGGCCCACAGAGTAAGGCTTGTGAGCTGTTTGTGGGGAAGAGCGTAGGGGGGGGGGAACGTGTCAATTACCCACTGAACGAGAAAGAAAACTTTCATAAGCTTTTTTTAAATGGGATGTGGGGATATGCACAAGAAATCAATACCTCCAGATGGAAATGTGTTCTAGGGTGTGAGGACAAGTGTGCATGTTCCTGCAGCCAAGAAAGAGAAATTCTTAAGAAGAGGCCGGAAGCGGCCGTGAAAAAAGAGATCATGAGCAACCTTGAAAACTATAAAGAGATTCAATGGCATGCGGGCATAATTCACAGATGTGAGGATTTTTTACGGTCTTAGAACATGTCTTCAAGAATTCCAAGGGTCTACTGCATGTCTCTAAGAGGACAGATGAAATCGCTATTACATGTTAGGACATACTTTTAATCTAGCTGGTTAATAATATTCTAAAATGAGGCACGGAGAACACCTTATTTGAAGAGGGAGAAGGGCAACAGCAACGTTTATTCTAAATGGGCCACAGTAGTTCTGCATGCCACCTTTTTTTGTTTCCTGCATGCCACGGCACCTAAGACAAGGGCCATGATTCAGTGGTCCTTAAAATTATTATAGCAGATGGCAGTCTATGTCTTGAAAGATTCCATTTTATCCAGCCTATGGGCCAGAAAACACAGATAACGCAAAAAGACCAAGTAAAATTAGAAAAGTGAGTTAAAAGGCCGTGGATTATTGCCTAAAATCATCTCTCCGCATTACACATGAAAATGAGTTTGGTGATTTCATTATTTACCATATGCACTCACCACAAAATCACTTTATTATTAAGTATTTAAAATCATCTCTGCTTAAAGTGGATTCACTTCTGAATAAATCAATCGGGGCTGGTTAGCTTGGGTTTTGAGCAGTTGTAATGAATTGACAGAATGGAAAGGGACAGGAAATAGTGGCGTAGTCATATCTCAGAGGGTTTCTAGAGTTCAAGGCTCTTAGCTGACTCTGGAGAGTTGTATAAGGTTACCAAGCATAGTGTAAAAGCCCACTTATTAATGGAAAATTTTATGAACTCTTTAATCACAAAAGCCTTTTGTGCTCGAAGACGTGCTTCCAGTGAACACAAGACAATTGCAAATCTGTGTTCATTTTCTTTTTACAAACAAGAAAAATAGTTTTAGTCATGATTCTTTAGAAAAATGAAACCCTAGTTGCTGTTGTGATAATCTCAACAAACATTCATTTTTAAGCTGTATTTTAAATGATTGAATTCCTTACCGAAGTTTCTAAGCAGTAACTCATATTCTAGAGATGGTAAGAATGTTGAACTATTTAAAATATTTTCCTAAAAGGAAAGAAAAGCCTGTTAAATGTAATTTAGCTAAAAAGTGAATGAAAATTATGAACATTTCCATTCCTATGTCATTCACTGGCCTATTCAGACCCAAACTATAATTATCTAGGACTTTCCTGAGTCATAGAAATGTAATGATTGTAACTTCCCTCCCCACAATGTTAATATTAAAATATAAGCCAGAATGTGATTTTTAAAATAAAATGTGATCTAGATGCTCTCATCATTATATTGCAGAATCTTTTGCCAACTGAGAACCACTGTGACCATTTCAAACAGAGACCTGCATTTATTACCATCATCAGCCAATATTATATTTTATTGTGTATGAGAGTATAATGGATATGGCTCTCCTACTCAAGGAGTAAGCAGAGTCATGAGGCATGTAAAATAAATATATGCTTAAGTATAATTCAAAATTATGCACGGGTACCCTAAAAATATATAAAATACAAAATATGGATGTTTTTTTGAAATCAAAAGATTGCGTTGCATTAGAATATGACAGGGAGCTTCAGGAAGGAAGGTGCCCTTCAGTAGGAAGGGGAGATTTTGTTGACTAAATGTGGGTGGAAGGAAATAGCCAGATACAGCTGGATTAGGGAAGGAACCTTGAGGGTAAGACTCCTCAGAGTTCCAAGTGATAAAAGAATTCTGGAATAACCAGAGAGGGCTGTTGAACCTTATTTGTTAGATGGTGGGAAAAATTCAAGGTTTTTAGGTAAGGAATCTTTTGAGGAAAGCCCTGCATCCATTCAGTTACTGGAGAAATTCTCTATGAGACAAGTGTATGTAGCAGTATCTTGAGAAAGTTCACTGAGAAGTAGTATAAAAGGGACGGGAGGAGTTCCGGAAAAATTGTGGGGTTAAAGCCATAGCAATAGTTGCTGAATTGTACTCATGTAAGGGGTACAAATGAAATGAATGAATTCAGTCATGAAATGAATGAATCTGGGTGACCAGGGAAATGATGGGTGAAATCAAGACTCTAGAGAAGAATAGGGTTTAGTCTGAAATGACTTTGGAATGTTCCAGTGAACTGGGATGCCAGAAATAAGAGACTTGGACTTTAGGGGAGAGATCAGAGCTGGGAACACGAATTTGGAATTCATTTCCTCTGAGACTGTAGAATTGTGGGATTGTGTGGCATTAATGAAAAGCTCACAATTGAAAAGAGGCAGAAGAGTGTAAGTAGTGGAAGCTTAAGAGGGAAAGGAAATTTTAGATGTATGCAGAAAGAGGAGATGAAACGTAAAAGGGAGAGAGGAAGGGAAGGATGTTGGGGGAGGGGAGAGGGAAGAGGGTTAGGAGATGGGGGAGGGAGGGTCCAACTCACCCAACAAAATTAGGGTACAGTAGAGTCAGTAAATGCGTTCTCTAAAGGACTGCCAGAGATACAACAGATGAGTGTGGTCAAATAAAGCTTTACAAAAACAGTGACAAGGCCCACAGGCCTTAATGTGCCCATCCCGAAACCAAGGGAGGAGAGAATTTTAAGAGACTGGAAGTGAAAATGAAGAGAGATAATCAGCAGTCTTGAAAGCTGTGGAGAGGTCCAGTAGCATTATAACTGAGATGTGGTACTTGCACTAGAGAATTATAAGAACATTATGAGGTTATTTTTTAATATAATGGGAGCAGAAGCCATTACACTGTCAAGTGTGTGGGTAGGAATTGGGAAAAAATGAATAAATTGCCTATTATATCTACACAGTACCAACATCCCAGAATTTACATAATTGATTACATTTTTAAACCTGCATTTGGGATTATGTAGACAATCACAGTTGCCATTGTGCAAAGGCATACAGTTTCATTAGCAGTAGCAAAAGTAAAGAAAGTAAGAAATAGATTTTAGTTCTTCAGTAAGCAGCGTGGGGCCCTGGAGAGCTGGTTCTAATCTTGGAGTTCACCCTACTCTGAGTTAAATTTTATTTACTAATGAGTAAAATCAAAGATCTTGATAGGCTAGAAAAATCAGGCATCTATTTGAACAATTGATATTCTGAAAGCAAAGGAGGTCAGGATATCCATTGTACGACTATACTATGGAGAGTATACCTCGCAGGTCTCGGGTGGTAACGCTCTGAGTTTTCATTGATTGCTGTATGTGCGGCCAGCATGTGGTGGCCAAAGAGAAAACAAGCTAGTGAGATTTTCAGAAAATATTAACGTCCCTGATGTTCCTCATGCATGTCCCTCTAGCTGGATCTCCTCTAGTGCTTCAGACTCAGGAGCTGGGCTGATTCTTCCTAGATGGCTTCCCTTCCCACTCTGAGCAAAGCTCAGAGTCTTTACACGTACTGTGCACACACCTTCCTCTGTCTGGCCATGAGGCTGCTCTCCTGTCCCGTTTTCAGTTCCAGAAATGGAACAGCCTCCTTGTGGTTCCTTGGGCACAGAACACCCTTTCCCACCTTGGGAGTTCTTATCCCTGTTGTTTGCTGTGCCTGGAATGCACCCGCTCTCCAATCTGTCTCTGCCTCCCCCCTCCCCCACCCCTCGGGGGGCCCCTTCAGGTCCTCACTTGGCTGCTATTTTCTCCATGAGCCCTTTCTGGCCACCCTCTCCTGAATTGTCCACCTTCCTCTCAGCAGCCTCCAGCGCCCCCCTCCCCCGCCCCACTTCCCCACTCTTTTTTTCTCCGTGGCACTTCTCATTATCTGACTCAGTATATGTTTTTCTTGTTTATCTTTTATCATCTGTCTCCCCCCCAGGGTGAAGGCATGAGTTTGTATCTGCCTTGTTCACCGCTCTCTCCACAGCACCCAGAAGAGTGCTTGATTCCTCATAGTTGTCCAGTAAATATCTGTTGGCTGAATATAAAAATGAATGTTTGGGTCAAGAGGAGTAGTGGTTTTACATATCATCCAGTATATATTCTGCCTCGGTGATGGTACTTTCAGTTTAGGTATATTTAAAATGAAAACTGCCTTATTTGAACAGCCCAGCAGATGGGAAGGGATTTAGCAGCGGTGTCCTAGAAGGGATGGTCGGAGCAGCACTAAGTTTCCTGCCCGGATGCCTCCAGAACGGTGATGTGCTCCTCGGTGCCGGGCAGGGTAGTAAGTACTCTCAGTGTCTTAAATCTCATCTACCCCTCAAAACCCCAACGGTGAGGAGGAACGGAGGAGGAGGGGTGGGAGATCTGTGGCCCAAGGTCAGAGGGCTGCAAGTGACAGGGCCAGACGTCCCACCCATGTCTCTGAAGCCAGAGCACTGGCTTTCTCTTAAACATGGCAGCTGTCGTCTTTAGAGCAATTCTTGCTGGAAGGTGATGGAAGAAGACCCTTTTACTCTGTGATGCTATGCATATTCCCCTGCACGTTCTCCCTGCCCCCCCGCCACCATATACTCCTTTTCCCTCTCCCTGTCCCTCCCCATTCTCCCACTGCTCTTCTGTCCGGAAGAAAGCAGCAGCTCTCCTGGAAGCCAGTGTTTCTTTAACTGGGACCTGAGGAGGAAAGAAAGGCTGGTGGTATGCAGCCCCTGCCCATCGGCTGCCTCATGCCCTTGCGACCGTGGATACCCCCCACCCCGCCTGCTCCAATGGGCCGAGGTGAAAGGCATTGCACAAACCCTTCTGCGAGTCATTCTGGCGAGGATATGGTAGTCTTAAAAGTCTCCATGTATGTTCATAGATCGTTATACCGTTTGCATTTCCTATGGTCACCGATGGAAGGACTTCCTTTCCTTGAAGAAGAGCTGAATGGGCCAGTTTGTGTAAGATCGAGCCTTTAATCTTTGGACAGCGCCCAGACTGAGGTGGACGCTGGTACCCCTTGTGTCCGTCCGCTGATAGTGTGAGGGAAAGTAGAGTGTAAATGCCTCGTGAGTTGAAGAGAGGCAAACATACGAAATCTGGCTCTGAGTAGAGGATCCCCCCATGTGAGCCTCCTTTCAACTACGAGCTTGAGAAAAGGAGTAGAAAAGCTTTGTTCACCCAGGGGGCAATACCAACGGTGGCCTCTTCCAGGAGGAGCCTGACTGAGGCAGAACAAGGACCAAAGAAAGGTGCCTGCAAGGCCAAGATCACTGTCCGTACGTTTTGAATCCTTTGGATGGAGAAGTAAATAATAAAGAATATGACATGTGACGTTTCGTTTCCATATTTATATTGATGGCCCACTTAAATGTATGCTGCTTAAGGTCAGGCTGCCTCTTGGGAGGAGAATAGAGAGGAGTGTGACAGGCTGACCATAACTGGAGCAGTTTTCCACATCATTGCCTGAAATCTCCGAAAGGATCTGGGAGAGTGCATTGATTTGGGCGCATTGATCTTGTATTGCTGAGAACAAATCATCCCCAAGTCTAGTAGATTGATACAGTAACTTTTTTTTTTTTTTTTTTTTTTTGCTTACGGTTCTGTGAGCCAAAAATTTGGGATGGGTTTAGCCAGGCCGTTCTCATGCTAGTCTCACTGTGGCCACTCATACAGCTGTAGTCATCTGGTGGTGAGAAGGTGACCGGTCATGCTAAAATGAGTCACTTACCTCAGTTGGGGTCGGCTGCCAGCAGAGCAACATGTGTTTTAGGCTTTCTTGGGTTCCTTCACATGGTGGGGAGGTTCTAGAAACAGTGAGCAATTGAGGGGAAACCCGGTATGCAAGTGCTTTTCAAGCTTTCGCTTTGTGTCACGTTGGCTGGTAGTCCACTGGCCACGTCAAGTCAGGTAGCCTGGTGTGGAGTCGTCCTGGGACGCAGCCACATGAAGGCATGGATGGGTAACTGGAGACATGATTCATTGTAGTGATCTTTGCAGGAACAGTTTATTGTAGATACATATTTGAAAATTAGAGTAGATATGTTCGGCTGCAGGTGTTCTACCTTCACAGGGATGTTGTGAATGAATTCACAGGAATGAAACTTATCAAGTATCATCAAGCCCACCCTGTGGCCGGGCCCCCTCTCCCTCCACCCCGCTCAGCAATGAGCTGGGATACCCAAAGTTATCTCATCCCTTTCTCATTCAAAAGGAACAAAATCTCAAATATAAATTCTTTCCAGATGCTTATACTTGATTTGCTGCTCTTCCTTAGGAAGTAGATGATGTTTTTAGTTCTGGTGCCTAGGTAATGTTTCCATTTTCTCTGAATGGGTGCCCCCAGAGAATCAGTTGCTTCTGAAATGATTGAGGAACTCAAAGACTAATGGAGGTTAACTAGGGGAGATGTTCCTATCCCACATTTAATAAAAATAGAGTAGAGTTATGCAAGTATGTAGATAAGCTAATCATCTGACCTAATCAGCAATGCAGATTTTAAAAAGCCTTTCTAATTACTTCCTCAGCTTGGCTGAAGGTATGGGTAAAAAGAGTTTCCCAGCATGCTGGTAGCAGATGTATTTCATAATATTTATTGAAAATATTGGAAAGAAATCCTCAATTATGATGATCCTGAAAAGTACATCAAAAAAGATATCATATTTAACATATTTTAAACTTTCATTAAGATATAAACATAACATATTTTAGATCATCAACTCTCCCACCAGTTATTTGGAATCATTATTACAATTAGACTTCAGCTCTCAGAGCCAGATTGCTTATTGGTTAACTGCCTGTGTCTTCTCTTAGTTGTGTTACTTATCCATGAAAGCTCTAGTTCTCTTGGACAAAATGGGACCACCGGGATAGTCTCCGTTCTTTAGCTGTTTGTTAATCTGGTATCTTGGCAAAGGAGTCCTAGTGCATGATGTTTCAACAACTTTAAATGTTAAGTTGCTGACATTTACAGGCATATGTAACACCACACAATATGTGATTTGGAAGCCTAGATAGATATGATACTCATTTTCTTGGCAGAATTTGAGTAGTCATGAATGACTGTCAAATAAATCATTCTACAATAGGGCTGCCCAAAAAGAAGCTATCTATGAATTCCTGGTTGAAATGCCTATGTCATTATTTGTGCTGTGCTTCATGAGGGATAGTTGTTCATCTTTACCTTCCATTCTGTGAGCTGCTTGTATCTTTCCAGCACATTCTGTTTAATATAACATTGGCCTGAGTGAGTTGCCATTGCCCACAGTCAAAATAAATCTTAAATGAATTGGTGCGTTTAGTGCCTTTGGAGTGACTGAATGCTTCAGTAGCTCCGTCTTATCAGATGCTGTGGACCTGGTTACCGTCCTCTACAAAGCGCTTCTCCAACATCCGTCTTCTAGGGAATCTTCTTCAGAGATCAGATGGAAAATAAACAGTGTTTTGTGTCAAAGACAACGTTCAAAAACTCTTAATGAGTGTCCCTGCACGATTCCTTGCATTTGGGAAAGTGAATGCTGCGTTTTGGAGAAGCGAGTGCTGAGTCATAGGACGGTGACTGGTTTTACTTGAGGACAGGGCCAGAAAATATAGATAATCCAATATACAGTTTACTTTATTGGCTAGTGACTTTGAAACTACAACATGTCATCAACTGGAAGTCATAAGATGTGACACTCTTGTATGCCCAGACTGTTAAATCTCTACATCACAGCTTCTCAACTTGGGTGCTTTTGGCATTTCAGACTGGATAATTATCTGTCATGGGGGACTGATTATCCTGTGTATTGTGGGATGTCTAGCACCATCTTTGACTCATGCCCACTGGATGCCAGGAGCATTCCCTTTCCATGGAGTTACTACAAATCAGATTGTGACAAGCCAGATATTGCCAAATGTCTCCTGCGGGAAGGGGGGCAATTTTGTCCTCAGTTGAGGACCACTGCTTTAGATTATTTGAATGGTTTTCTCTTTCAACTAACATTTATGAGGCAGTTCCTTTGTTAAAAAATACATTTTGGTATGTTTATATTTACAGACAGAATGTATGTCAAATACACTAAAGCAGTGGGTTCAACAGATGAAAGTTCTTTCCTGGAAAAGTTTAGTTAGAAATATGTGGGAACTCTCTTGGTTTTTCTCTTTGTATTTTATGTATTAGGTAGAATCACAAGAAATTGTCTTTTTGTGGGTTAAAAAAAAAAGGTAAAATATCACCATTTCTCTATACTTTTACTTTGTTACTATAATTAATATACTTTGTTACTATAGCTTATAGTAACAAAGAAATGATTTGAGAAAAAAATTATAAGTGTACCCAGATGTCATCGTAACCATGATTTTTAGTGTATTTTGCTTTCCTTTGTAAGCAGTGGTGGTTTTAGAAATTTCTTGTAGGCAGGTTTGAAGAGCCAACAGTCTGGCTGCCGCTGGCTGGGGCTGAAGTCATATATTTTAATAATGTGATTGAATAGCTTGTGCAATACTTTTAATTTAGAAGGTGTGCTTATTTTGTGCTTGAGGTGAGGGCTGATGGAAATCTTAGACAGCAGTGAATACTAAAACTGTTCATTGGGAGGAGGAAGTGGAAATGAAATCTAAATTTTGAAAATATGCATTCAGATATTAAATGTTGATGGTAATCCTTTCATTTGAAAGGATCTGATGGTCTCAGTCAACAGGGGTCACAGAACATCAGGCTATTTCTCGCTTTGTTGGCAAGTTTATGGTGGGAGGAGAATTGTATCTGGAAATGCCTTTCTGAAAAATGAAATCGAAATGGAGATGAACACTTTCTAGCACATAAAACATAGCTACTGTCATTTTTGTGTGCTCTAGATCTCTACTTAGAACAGTAATGAACTGTGAGACAGTATTCACGAAAGTATGAAAAATAACTAAAACTTTATGTTAGTCTTGTAAACCTTGTTCTTCCATAAGCTTATTAAGAGAGCTGTAGGCAGATAAAATCTCCTCTCCCTTGGCTCTCCACCTTCCAGGGATGCACTAACCAGTAATGAAATGGCCAGAACTCTGGCAGCAGAAACAAGAAGGAAGAGCCAGGGGGTTGCAGAGTAATTCAAGAGCTACCTAATCAGCTTCTGACCACTCAAGAGTTGGTAATGTTGTGGATTTTATAGTCCGTATTCTGTAATAGTCCCCTGAAACTGTGGAGAGCCGAGGGAGGTTCTATAAATCAAATGAACAAGGACAAAAAGAAAAGTCCGCAAATGCTCAGTACATAAAATGCACCACTTTCATGAATTCCTGGGATTTCTAGAGAGTTCCCTATGTGTGATAGGCATAGAAGAGAGATGCCGTGCTTGATGTTGGTCCAGGACAAGGTGAACTTTGTGCACACTAATTTTAATTCATTATATATGCCTTTTTTTCCCAGCACAAATGGACCCTCGAGGCCTATCTCCCAGACAGAGTAAAAGTGACAGTGACGATGATGACCTGCCAAATGTGACCTTAGATAGCGTTAATGAGACTGGATCTACGGCCCTTTCCATAGCCAGAGCAGTACAAGAGTAAGTACCACGTTCTCAGGATGAAATGAGACTCGCCGAGGTGTGCAGTGGGTAATGGAAGCAGCAGTACCTCCTGTTCCCAGGACTGTGCCCCTCTCGCTCGCGACGGGCTTGCGCATCAGCATCCTTCCGCTCCGGCTTACGTTCTCTGGGAGCAGGTTAGGCATGAAGTATTTTGCGTAGTTGAAAATCTGTGCGTTTATTAGAAATGAGGCGTCTGTGCATCTCTGCTAATACCCCTACCTCTTCTCCTTAACTCTGAAAAAAGTACATTGTTCTTTTTGAATGTCGCCATCCAATTACTGCCATCATTGTTATCGTTCATTTACAACAGTCGAGAGAAATAAAATATGGCAAGTAATTATGATCTTGTTTTGATAGGGGAGTGCAGAACAGCTTTTCTGAAATGTTAAATTTGGAAGTTGATGTCTCACCACTTTGAAAAATCAGAATCGTGTGTGATTTTTGAAAAGATCTTTTCTCTCTCCTTATATCCGGACCATCGAGTTAGATTTCATCCTTGTGAATCAAAGATAGTTGCTTTTCCATCATTGTCGATTCCGAATCTAGAATCGAACCGATGGCTAGTCCTTGTATATTTGTTCTCTGGAATAATTTTTAATAACATAATCTTACATAAGAGTAGGACTTAAATCGCCACTGCTGTTGCTGGCACATGAGTTATCGGGTCACTGAAAATGATCTTAGTCACTTTCCATGTTTTAATTCCTTTTCCCAAATATTGACTAAGCTGTGACTCTGCTCTGTGCAGATTCTTTTTTTTTTTAAAGATTTTATTTATTTATCTGACAGGCAGAGATCACAACTAGGCAGAGAGGCAGGCAGACAGAGAGGAAGGAAAGCAGACTCTTTGCCGAGCAGAGAGCCCGATGCGGGGCTCGATCCCAGGATCCTGGGATCATGACCTGAGTCGAAGGCAGAGGCTTTAACCCACTGCGCCACCCAGGTGCCCCTGCTCTGTGCAGATTCTTTAAATCTTTTTAAAACATTGAAATCTTTAAAACATACGCACACACACACATGAGTATGACATTTTAGAATTTAAAGCGTATGTGTGTGTGTAAAGTGAATAATATGTTTCTATGTTCCATGGGTTATACATAGTATATATTTATGTGATATATGTCTGTGCACACATACAAATGCATATGGTATGTTAGGGGAAATAGGATATAATGGATCTAAAATGAAATTTGGAGTCAGAAACATTTGAATTCAAATTTACATTTAAGCTCTTAATGGTTATGTGACTTTTGGCACGTTATTTAACCACTCTGAGATGTTTCTTCATCTGTATAAGAAAATCAATATACTTACCTTGTAGCCCTGGTATGAGGATGTAATATAGTTGTAAGATATAAAAATCAAGTCACAGAATTTTGGTACATAGAAGGCTTCAATTGACTATGGAATTAGTATTATAATTATATAATAGTGTATAGTATATGACAACTAGGAAATTAATGTGTGGCAAATGTTGTCATTCTAATTGTACAAATGAAAACACTCAGAATCAGAGAAGTTAGATGGCTCCTCCAAAGTCCTATAATAAGTAGTAGTAAGACAAAGTTTGGACTTCTGACTCCCAAAACAGAGCTTTTCCTAACAGTACCTGTCATGTTTGTTTCCAGTAATATTCTTATACTTCAATACCTATAAAAAGCATTGTTTCACTCCTTTGCTCAAATAACTGGTGATAGTTACCTAGTTTCTCCAAAGCAAATGTTCATTTGCCAGGATAGGCATGGAATCAAAGGGGTTGCTGAAATCATGTTTGAAATGATGGCTTGCTGAGTCACCTCATTGCTCATTCAGTGATCAGCACAGTTTAATATGGTTTTCTGTGACCTAAATCTTAAGATCCATCTTTAAAATTAGACTAACTGATGACAGGCTTCAATCTTAAAATGAATAGTAGGTTTCAGAGACATTTTAGTCATATTGTTTTCCTATATCATTATAATACATGTATAATTTCTGTGTGTGTGTGTGTCTGTATGTGTAAGTGTGTGCATCTGTGTGTTTACAGAGGTCGGTGTGTTTTATTTTTTAAGTCAAACTTTAAAGTTGGGAACTATATGAAAATCTAAATTATGTTTACTTTATTTGGGACTTAGCATATAATGATATTAACTTTTTAAACATAACTATTTTTTTGCTTTTAATATTATGTGCTTATAATATGTAGTGTATTTTAATGTGAAATGTTTAATAGCAGCCTCAAGAACTGGAGCCTCATTTTCAGCCTAACCTCTCTGGCTTGCTTTGTGAAAACATTTTCAAGGCACAGTAGCTTGTATAACTGCATATGCCTACCTTTATTACTGTTTCAAAAGTTGCCTGTGTATCTAGGGAAATGCCAGATTTATTATTCATGTAAGTGTTTTCATTAAACGATTAGTAAAGAATACTGAGCCGTCACCTGGGAAGCCCAAGAACGCCGGGACCCATCAATAGTTAATTAAGTCTCATTCAAGACGCAGTGTGTATATGTAAACACCAGGAAGTGAGAAGGTAGTGTTAGATGAAGCAAAAAGAATGCTCTGCAGAGACCTCTTAAATATGGGTATATTTCAAAACTTACAGTAATACACTGAGGAAAATTTTATTCTGGGACAAATAAATATATAATCCTTGTTAGACACATTTAAAAAAAAAATCTGGGCGCCTGGGTGGCTCAGTTGGTTGGGCGACTGCCTTTGGCTCAGGTCATGATCTTGGAGTCCCAGGATCAAGTCCCGCATCGGGCTCCCAACTCCATGGGGAGTCCGCTTCTCCCTCTGACCTTCTCAGCTCTCATTCTCTCATGCTCTCTCTCAAATGAATAAATAAAATCTTTAAAAAAAAAAAATCTGTACTTAGGTTTTCCCGAAGCTAACTTTCAGTGTACGTCTTTCTGCTTCTCTCTGAGTTTCTCCTTGGTTCTTTAATGCATATTGCTGTTGGTGATTTTCTGTTTTTGCTTTTCCTGTTTGCCTTTGGAACTTGATGCCTTCTGTTAACTCAAAAGCTATCAAACAAACAAAAATTCCAGTGTACTATGGTCAATAAAATAATGCATTAATAATACTGTAAAACATCAGCTTGGCATATACAAGATGAAAGGATTTCAAAGACACCTGTTGACCTCTTCCCTGTACTTGCAAAACTTTCTTGAGAGAGTTAGATTCAGAAGTCTATCTACAGGTAGAGAGGCAATGGCATCAAAGGGTCATGTTTATTAGAGGTAGCATACTTTCAAAGCCTTGGGCAACCAGGACACAGTTGGCTTTCCATCAGAGGGAAAAGGAATCATGGAAGTGTTCCAAGGTGGGCCTCTTAATTCATTGGCCACCAGTGAAGTGTTAATCAAGGAGAAGAGGAAGATGAGGAAGGAGGGTATTAGGGAAGATTGACACTAGAAATGGATGAAGCTGCCTTTTCCTTGACCTGTCCCTACAACAAGATGCTAACCCGCAGGGTAGATGCTCCTGTCTTCTTTCCCATTCAGGTGCAGAGTCTTGTCAATAATCACTGTAGTTTGAGTTTTTAATTAAGTGACTTGCATTATTGATATTAGTATATCAACATAGCATAAACCTTAATATATGAATATACATTTTTTCTAAATGACTGTTACTGTGCATTTTACTGTTTTTGTTTTATTTTGTTTTGTTTTTTTTAAGATGTATTTATTCTGGGTTGGGGAGGAATAGAGGGAGAGAGGGCAAGGTCCAAGCACAGAGCCTGCCATGGGGGCTGGATCTCAGCACCCTGAGATCGTGACCTGAGACAAAATCATGAGTTGGGCACTTAACTGATTGTGTCAGCCCTTGTGTTTTACTTGTTTTTTTTTTTTTAATGAACTTTTAATTCTTTAGTTTAAGAAGTGTTTCCTTTGATTTGAAACGCAGAAGTTGTTAGGCAAAATGGCATCCTCCCCGCCAGATACTCAGATATTTCTGTCTTTAAATAAAAAAGAACATGACTTGGTACTAGAGCAGCAACCTGAGGTCACTTTGATGTGTAGAGATTTATATAGTGAGGTTCCTGAGCGGTGCTTGGACTAATCATTTCAGCCATTTTCATTAATTTGCTTGATTATTGTTTATCAGCTAGGGATCAGTGAATTCAAAGACAATGGAAAAAGCCACAGAGAGGCCCACACACAGGCTCTGCCCTTTTCTTATTTTAACTGTGCAGATACTGTCCAAGTCAGAAACCGTGTGTTCAATAATTCTGACAAAGCCAACTTCCAGCGATTCATAGAACATCTGTTTTGTTTTGGTCTGGCTTTTTTTTCCCCCGATGGTAAAATACGGTCGTTACCCTTAACAACTTGACAAACATAATTATGAAATAAGTGTTTGGAAAAAGAGAAGTACAGGCGCATGATTAGAGCAAATTATTGTAATTAACTCTCACCCCAGGCAAAACAATGATATTTTTTTAAATAGGTACAGTTTGGCTGTGTTACCCAGACCCTCTAATTTCTGTCCCCCTTTTTAATTCTTTTTCTCTAATTCCAAATATTCATACTCCTCGTTGGTTAACAGGAGTAGAATAATCAGCTTCATATAAACCAAAGTGTAAGTGAATGAGAATATCTCCTGAGAGAAATTTCAATAAAACCAGGAAAAAACCTTAAACTAAAAGAATAGGGACCGAGACACAGGCATCCCCTGTTTTCCTAAGTTCCCATTACACCACTCTGCTTTTACGAAAGACCTGTTAGCACCTGTTTTTGCTAACTGAAAGAAAGCGAAAGAGGATTATCATTTACAAAAAAGATGAACAGCAAAAATAGTGTTCAGTGTGGGTTTTTTTTGTTTTTGTTTTTTTGTTTTTGGTTTTTTTTGCAGTAAGTCCTTAGAGAGGCAACGCATACTCTAACCAGAGAGAACAGCCCCACCAGACTCCCTCTGGGAGCCACACCCAGCATCTCAACACCAGAGCTTTGAGCTGTCTCCATGAGCAGCCTCGGTTTATCTCCACTTACTGTGTGCCTCCATCAGCAAGATGGGGTCTTAAGGTGTCACAGAGGCCTAAGAGAGCGGGGTCTGAGAGTCTGGAAATGCTCCAAAACTCTTTCATTTAAGTTAATGGTCATTGCCTCTTTGCTCTACACCATTTTGGCTTACAAAACGTTTCATAGGAACGTTCTACTTTTGGGTATTAGGGGAATCCTATATTAATACTTTCAGTAAGAGCAAGAGTGGAAGATGAGGGAAGCATTTGAAGATGTAAAGGAAATATACCTGTGTTACTCAGTGTCAGTCCTTAGAGAACTGGTGCATGCATGTTCCTGTTTAACTCACACCATAGCTGAGGAGCCTACCCTCTCTGATCTTTATTATAACTTTCAGAGGAAAGAAAAGCAACAAAATTTGTAGCATTAGTAACTTTGTGCTTTGGCTACCTTCCCTGATACTTGTTACTTGATAAAAGGATATTCCTTTTAAATGGTTCATTGTCAAGTACATTTAAGCTAATCAAAACACTTCACTGTCCTCCTCTCCCTGTTTTTATTACAGTTGACCCTTGAACACAGGGTTGAATTACGCATGTCAACTTACACGTGGACTTTTTTTGGTAAATACAGTAGAATACTGGAAATGTATTTTCCTTATGATTTTCTTAATATTTTCTTTGCTCTAGCATACTTCATTGCAAGGATACAGTACGTAATACATATGCAAAATGTGTATTAATTGACTGGTTATGGTACTGATAAGGCTTCCAGTCAACAGTAGGCTATTAGTAGCTAAGCTTAGAGGGAGTCAGAAGTTACCTGTGGATTTTTGACTGCACAGGGGGTCAGCATCTCAACCCCAGTTGTTCAGGGGCCAACTGGGTATTGCTCATGTGAAGGTCCCTTCTCCCAAAAAACTGCTTGAATTTCTGGAAATGAAGAGTATTATTATCTTTAGCATATTTTCACTTGAATGATCTTTGAAAGAACAGGTATGGTAGAAAGTTAGATATTCTATTGTTATTTCAAACTTTGTTGCTAGTTCAAACCTCATAGTTCTTAATTTTAGAAAAGTCCATTTAATGATAAAAGGTCAGAAATCTTGAGTAGTATTTTTTTGGTTTTATTTTCATTTTTCTTGTTCTGAACTTCTTGAACACACCCCCTCCTGTTTCTCTTAATGTCTTCCTGTATGATTGTGCTGATGTCTTTTAAATTACAGTAGAAAGCGGTACAAGAAATGAGGAAGAAAAGTGAAAACAAAGCAATTGTAACTGACAACCTACTTTTTGGCAGATAAAATGAAAAATCATGTAGTTTTCATTTAATTTGCCCTATGATCCTGTTTTTATCCTGCAAATAAAGAAATGAAAACCCAGAGAGGTTTACTGTATCCCCAGAGGTCCTACAGCTGGTAATTTGCAGAGCTCATATTCATTTCCAAGTTTGTCTGACTATAAACCCATGAAGGCAGCTACTGTCTTTATGTTGTGGCTTTAATATCTCGAAACTGCCAACTATCTAAAGCCAAGTGTTTTGAACTTCAAATCCCAGCAAGTACACAATTTTATAAAAATAATTTCAGATTGTTTCATCATTAAACTCATTGTTACTTTAAATATAATCTGATATAGGGAAAATAATTCTATCATGTACTTTCTCAGAATTTTCTTTTTAAAAAGCTATTCCACTTCTATAAATCACACACATTATATGAAAGTGTGAGGAAATAAAATATGAACATATTAGTGTTTTTCATTATAAACTTCACTGGTACTATTTTATTTAAAGAAATTGTTGGGGAAAACGTGGTTTCAAGTGTGTTTTAATATACACATACGTGCGGACATTCCCAAAACCAAAAAATGAACATCCCTTATAGAATTGCTTTCTGCCAATCTATAAAAGGAAAAGTTTGTCCAAGGGTTAACATCGTCCTGGGTCATCTTATTTTGCACCCTTTGACTGAAAGATTTGAGAGGACTTGGATCCTGTGCCTCTCCTCATTTGTGGATTAGAATGAACCCAACTGAGCTGATTGTGCTCAGAGAAAAAGCCAGAGCACGTGACCTGTCAAAGGACTTACGTTTTTCTTCTCAGATCTTTCCTGGATTCTTGTCTCATTAAGAGAAGCTATAGGTCATTTAATAAGCCTAACATGTTTGGGATACCTTCAGATCCCTCCACTTCCTGTCCTATCAAAGAAACAGCAATGATTCCCTTCAGTAGGTGGAATTCTAAATCTATCATGGCTGACACGGGCTCTACTGATGGGTAAATCTGAGAGATGTCCATTCCCTCGCCAGGGGGGATAAATGTTTTGGGGTTGCTCTTCTTTTGAAAGAGCTCAGAAAAAGCTGCTGATTTTCCGTGAATGAACACAGATAGAATCCAACATGTATGCTTAGACTGCCTCAGCCCATCAGTCTCCCAGGCCTGAAAAACAACTAAAATAGTGATCACTGAATAACTCAGTCCCTTGGGTGTTTATTACCAGATGGAGTCCATGGCACCCGCAGACAGTCCCATATATCTGCCTTTGGTGGGACACTCTTTGTTCCTCCTTAAATTAAGAAAAGCGGGGTGAGGTTTGGCCAATAATTTGATATTTGAATTGTTTCATGAAGTACCAGATTACGTGACCTGTTCATTTGGTGCATAGTTAATTAACTTATTCCACCCTGTGTTACACGCTGAGGACAGGAGGAATGGCTCATAGTACCTAAGCACAGGGAGCTCAGCATCGAAATGTAAGAGATGATGTGAAGCACGGTATGATAAAAGCATAGACAGGGCTGCCTGAGAAAACAGAGGGGTACACGTAACTCAGTCTGGAATAGGTAAGAACATCGATGTGCAGTAGGGGTGCAGCTGTTTCTGATGACTGGTGCAGAGGTGAGTGTAGCAGGGAGACGGGGAGGCGAGTAGGGACCTGATCAGGAAGGGGGAAATTTATTCTGTCGACAATGGGGAGATATGGATATGTCAGCAAACATCGGTCTCAAGGAAGCTGCACGTGGTTGTGCAGGTAGAACACCGTGCGTCCCAAAGGGTCCTATTTACGTCGTTGTGGATGTGAATAGAACTGCCTGAATGTCCGCGGGTTCCATGGTTAGACCCAGGAGCCTGTGGTGTACAGATATATATAAAGCGGTGGCGATGGGAGGAGACAGACAAGAAGCACGTATTTCTGGGGAAGGTAAGTGCGATGGAGGTTGGGGAAGCCAGACGTGGGCGTTAGGCTGTGTGGAGGTGGAAGAGAGGGTTCACTGTTTCCTTAAGATGTTCCGGAAAAAACTCTCTAATAAGACTGTGTTTTAGGAAAGACCCGAAGAGGGGTGAAGTCAGGGCACAAAGAGATCTAAAGGGAGAAAGGGAGAACATTCAAGGGAATGACAAGTGCAGAGACTCTAAGACAGGAATATTCTGGAATGAGTAAACACACTGACCAACTAGATAGAGGACATTAGTTAAAATTCCTTGATTTTACAGAAGAAACTGAGCTCCATGGATACCGACGAATTATTCCAGCATTCCATCCCTAGGGAGAGGGGCTCAGGACTGAATCTTTTTATCCATTCATACTTTTCCCTCTAGTCTGTGATAAAAATTCTCTTTTTCTAAGGGAATCTGCAGTTATTTGACCAAAACAAGAATCAAAAATCCACCACCTCCCCCCCTACCGCAAAAAAATGCAAAACCAATTTTCCCTTTCAAAACATTTGTTTACTTTGTACTTCTTTCTGGCTTGGGTTCTGGAAACCTAGTTTCATATCCCCCTGCCCCCTGTGATGATTCAAAAATATCCATTATCATAGAAAGTTTTAAAAAATATATTATTATTGTACTTTCTGTAGCCATTAAGAACTTTTTCCCTAAAAATGATGTAGCTATTGTTTCAAGTAAAAGCTTATCCTCAAAACTTTTTGTGCACAAATCTTTTTGATCATTAAAAAAGTAAAATGAAATAAAAAAGAACATATCATATAGGAAAGCCACTACCCAGGTGTTACTGTTTTGAGAGGATTTATGACTCTCATCTCTATGATGGGCATCTTATATTCTTGTCTAATGCTAAACAGGCAGTTTGCCCCCCCTCCCCCCACACCCACCCACCCCTTGCCAAAAACTGACTTGAAGAAATTTTCTGGGTACTACAGATATAAACAGATTAATTTTAGCCTTTCTAACCACTTGGAAATTATTGGGTTAACTATGTGTTGATTTTTTTTTTTTTAATCGCCATGCCTCATTTTAATGTGAATATACTATTTCTTGGTGATCAATTTAAAAATAGAAATCAGGCTTTTTAAGACCAAACTTTTTGTTTTATTTTTATTTTAAGGGGATTCCAAAGTTACATCATGGATAAAATTGATGAGCCACTTCTACTTGACAGTGGCTACACATTTTTGCTACTTTGATCTTTACATTTTTTTTTAGTATTAGTAATTTCTGAGATGATTCATAATTTGAAATATGTTGACATTTCATGTGGTCATACAGTGTATATATATACTACAAACTGATTGCAAGTATTAATATGCTTTTAATTGTTGACATACTTCTCTATGTGAGATCTTTATGTGGCTTCTTTTTTTGTGCTATATGTTCTACCTATAATCACATTGCAAATTTATGTACACCATTTATATTTCTCATATATATTCCTAATGGGTGTAACTTGTGAGTATAGGTAGTCATTTCTCATGCATTTTTGATGTGTGTTGACATAGATACTCAGTGATAATGTTGAAATATTAATAAGTTTTGCTACAAGTTCCCAGAACTATTCATCACTATTTCATTTATTAATGTAGTCAGAGAAAATACACATGATAGAAAACCATACTGTAATATATTTGAAATTAACTCAATTCACCAGGATATAATCTCTTCTATTTTCAGTCAAATGCTCTAGACACTCTCTGTTCTTATTACTCTTTATGAGTTATAGCCATTGTACCATAATTTTCCTTTACTTTATAGCACTTTCCCACACACTTGAATCTCATTGAATACGTTCACTTACATGCATTAAAGGAAAGTAAAAAATTGAAGGATTCGTTTTCAGGGAGACCCTGCTGCTACACAGAAAAATCTAATACAGATGGAAAAGATAGCTTGGATAAGAGGGAGTCTTACCAGGTTGATGATTTGCCGTGATATTTTACCATCCTCTTACATAATTGCATAGTTGAGGGTCACCATCCAGCTGAGATGTAAGACATCAACATCATTACTCATCTTAGAAGGTAAACCCCAAACCATGTGTGCTTAGTAATGGTAGAAATGCCAGCAAATTTTGGGAATATTCCTGATTGATTATCTGAAAAATTATTAGTGTGCAGGAAAGAATTCCACACTTAATTTAAAAGTCATGGGTGCCTGGGTGGCTCAGTGGGTTAAAGTCTCTGCCTTCCACTCAGGTCATGATCTCAGGATCCTGGGATTGAGCCCCGCATCGGGCTCTCTGCTCAGTAGGGAGCCTGCTTCCCCCTCTCTCTCTCTCTTTGCCTGCCTCTCTGCCTACTTGTGATCTCTGTCAAATAAATCAATAAAATCTTAAAAAAAAACAAGTAATTACATATTCTTAGCTAAAAGAATCATTTTACCAATGTAATTTTTAACATTAGACTGACTCAGATACTACTTCTGGATAGAATTCTGGATCTTGAATAAAATTCTTTCTGTCAATCTGTTTACTTCCCTAACCTACCCATCTACCCACCTACATGTCATTCCGAATATCAGTTACTTTTGGCTGCAAATAACAGTAAGCCTTACTAGAGCACTTGAACATGGGATTCTTTTTTCCAGTTAACAAGAAGTCTAGGATAAACAGGACAGGCTGGCAGAGGTGTGCAGAATGTTCTGAAGGTGTCTTCTCTCTTCAGGTTTTGTTGCTCCTCCGTTGTGGTTTTCTTCCTCCTCTGTTGTGGTTTTCTTCTTACCGGTTGTACGGATTGGCTCCGTCTTCAGGCATCCTGCTCTTATTCCAGTCACAAGGAAAGAAGTGAGACTAAAAACCAAGTACCAGAAGAGCATACCAGCCAACTATGGCACTTCTTAAAAAAAAAGATTTTCTTTATTTGAGAGAACGGGCAAGCGAGAGAGAACGTGAAGTGGGGAGGGACTGAGGCAGAGGGAGAGGGAGAAGCAGGCTCTCCACTGAGCAGGGAGCCCAGGGGCTCAATACCAGGACCCTGGCATCAGGACCTGAGCCGAAGCCAGATGCTTACCTGACTAAGCCACCCAAGTGCCCTTACTCTGTCTCTTTTCAACAGTTGTCCCAGGAGCCCCACCCTGTGAATTCTGCCTGCATCTCATTGACCAAAACTGGTTTGCCTGTTCCCAATTATTGGAATATGGCTAAGGGGAAAGAAAAATATGGCCAGGACTGAGTTCGTAAACCAGCATCGTCTGCCACCAAACTTTTACTCCTTAAGAAAAATATGCTACCACCCCAAACCCAATGTCAAGGTGTTTGGTTTGTTTGGTTTTTTTCCTTTAAAAAAAAAAAAATCAGTCACCTGTTGCCACTCTAATGCTGTACAGGCAGCCACTCCAAAACTCTGTGGCGTACTACTGTAGGGATTGACTTTTCTTCCATGCATCAGCTTGTTGGTTGGGGCAGGTCCACAGGTTGTTGGAGCAGCACTAGTCATTGTCTCTCATTTTTCTAAACCCAACAGACGACTTGTGTCATGTGTTTCTCATGGCGGTGGCTAGAGTGTAAGAAGGAAACCCCAGTTACACAAACACATTTTAAGCCACTGCCCACGGCACTCATCTGCCAACATCCCATGGCCAGACCAAGGCCACATGGCCTAGCCTAGCATCAGTGTGGGAGGGACCATATTTCTCCCTGGAGATGGGAAGCTTTAGGACAGTGTTGACTAACATACTAATATTTTAGAAAAGAAAGGCTGTTGTTTCTAGAAGCAATTAAAATTAGATAATCCACCTATATTAAAAATCTAATTTACTAGGTTTTGGCAAATTTTAGTCATGTTTTCTGATAAAATTTCCAAGTGGTTCTGGTAGATCTTGTAAATTCTTCCCCATAGATTCACTTAATGATGTATTTTTTAAAATTAGTAATAACAAGTACATTTATTATGTCTTTGTAAATTTCATATGGTAAATTCTTATCTCCAGGGTTTATACTCTCAGAAGTGTTCTATTTTGCTAAGTATAATAGAAGGTATTACTAAAATGTAGCGCTTAAGCAGCTGATTCCAGCTGAATAAGCCAAATCTGTGAAATGTAGTTATGATCAGTTTTTAAACCTAAATTAATGTTGATTAATCTCTTACCATATACAGAATGGCTAAAAATAGCATCAGCTTATTTGCCTTTTTCCTCTGATTTCTGGAATTCTATAGCTATGAGCTATAATAGAGACAAAACACAAATAAAGCAAAATTATACAGAGTATTTAAAATAAAATCTTGGAGCTAAAATTTCATAACTATTTAGCAAAATATGTATCAGTCTCCAATTCTGCATCTATTTTCCATTTTGTTCTATATGTGTAATCACTGTTATAAGTGAGAGAAAACATGGGATTGATTCTCGTAGAATTTCCACTTTCTAATGCAAATGTAAAACTAATTTCAAATTGTACATTTAGAGGAAATTTTCTAATACATGATAGGAAAGTACAAGCAAGAAAATTGATTAGAAAATATAAATGACTTTTAGAATCAGGAGGTTAAAATATCTTCTTGCCAGCTTTCACTGGGTAGCTTACATTGTGAGGTTAAAATATTAATTTTTCACTGTATCTTTTAATGAGAGTTATTTATCCAAGTCAAGTCAGAAGACCTGTCAATGTTTTATAAGAATATCCAGCAAAGAGGCACCTGGGTGGCTCGGTTGGTTAGGCATCTGCCTCTGGCTCAGGTCATGATCCTGGAGTTCCTAATTGAGCCCTGCATCGGGCTCCCTGCTCAGCGGAGAGTCTGCTTCTCCCTCTCCCCCTATGCTCATGCCACTTGTTCTCTCGTGCTCTCTCTCTCTCTCTCAAATAAATGAATAAATAAAAATCTTTAAAAAAATTTTTTTTTAATTAAAAAAAAAAAAGAATATCCAGCAAAATTAGAAATTGTTCAAGAAAACAAACAAGATATTTCCTGAATTGAAACCGGGTAATCTCTTTACATACTAAAATCAACCAAGTTTTTAAAAACATGTTTATATCTTTGGCTTTTTACTCCTACATTTTTACCCACGCTTCCAAACTGATACTACTTTGGAAACAAATGTGGAGTTGTGTAAATCTTGCCTCACGTATATCCCGAAAAGTTCAAGATCATACTAGGGATTGCATTAAATTATTAGTCATAAAAATAACTTAATGGTCACATGCCCCCAAATCAGGAAGAATATATTGGAAGTTATGGAAGCAGTAGAGACATGAGCGACTCCGGGCCTGGGCCAGGGTGTCAGTGGCCTTTGAATAAGTATCAGTGACAGTAACCCTAAGTGTTATATTAAAAATGTAGTGTTTTGTGGTTCCCAATTTATTTTTATAAATCTATCTCACAGTCTTCCTTAATACAGAAATGTCTGGATTTTCTTACTTTACAGATGAGGAAAATAAGACTTGAAGTGTGAGCTGGCTGGCATCATAGACCTGATAAGGAGTGTTACCAGCAGTGCCCAAGCGGATGTAATTTTCCACTACGTGTTAAAAGGGCTCTTTCCTGTGTTCTGTCTTGAAGGAAAAGATTTCTGATATGTATTTTAAAGAAATGATGGATAGTTTGAGTGATAACTAACTAGACGGAAAGGTAAGATGAAGGCAGAAGGAATGGCCGTGCCTTTGAGCTGAATAACGTAATTGAGAGGAGTGGATAGAGGATTTTAATACAATGAAACTCCCCAGCGGAGCCTTCCCGTTGGTGTTTGGAGGTCTAGAACTAGAACTGATGAAAGAAGACTAGAAATACAGGAAGGGAGGCAGTGGCATAGGGACAATTAATGAGGTTTATTTATATTTTTGGAGGTATTATTTGTATATAATAAAACACTCTAAGGCTACAGTTCAAAGGGTTTCACAATTGCATATATTCCTGTAACTGCTACCCAAATGAAGGTTTCATCAATAGGAAAGTTGCCTTGTATCCCTGCCCCCCATAAACTCACTGTTTCCTCCCAACCCCCAAACAACCACTTTCCGGTATCTGTCACCATCGTTAATTCTAGACCTTCATTTATGAATTGTATGCGATGTATTTTGTTTCAGTCTTCTTTCACTCGGTGCTTTTGAGATTCTTGCGCATCGTTGGGTTGCTCAGTGGTTTTATGTATTCACTTATCCATGCACCTTGGAGCTGTTTCCAGTTTGAGCTATTATTATATAAAGGCACTACGAACATTCATGGGCAACTCTTCTGCGGACATAATGTTTTCATTTCTCTCAGGTAAACATCTAGGAGAGGAATTGCTAGGTCAAAGGAAGATGCGTGTTTATCTTTATAAGAAACTATCTAATAGTTTTCCAAGTAATACATCTTTTTATAGTCCTACCTCTGGTCCCTGGGAGCTCTAGTCCTTCCACATCTTCAACTACCTTTGGTATTGATGGTCTTTTTTTTTTTTAAGGCGTTTTCTCAATATTTAAAATAGGGTCAGTTTAATTCTTTTTTTTTTTTTAAGATTTTATTTACTTATTTGACAGACAGAGGTCACAAGTAGGCAGAGAGGCAGGCAGAGAGAAAGGGAGAAGCAGGCTCCCCGAGGAGCGGAGAACCTGATGTGGGGCTCCATCCCAGGACCCTGGGATCATGAGCTGGGCCGGAGGCAGAGGCTTTAACCCACTGAGCCACCCAGGCGCCCCGGGTCTGTTTAATTCTTCACAGTGAAGACCAAGATGCCAAGGACTTGGTTTTGGAAGATCTGCAGTGAGGAGTCAGCTGAAGGAAGGAAAGATGAAGTTCAACAAAGGGACAGAGGGGCTAAGAGAAGCACCAAGAAAATAGGGAAGAGTGATTTTCAGCCAGATCCTGTTCCCCTAAAGTCCCTAGAGGGTGAAAAATGAGAAGTCTAATCAATTTAGACTAAAAAAAAAATGAACTAGAGAGAGTACAGATCTGCTTGAGTTGTGAAAAGGACATATAAGCTTGGATGAAGCAGGTTAATAGGAAGGAATCCTGAGCGGCTTAAGGAGCAGGAACCTAAGATTTTAAGGAAGCAAATGCAGAAATGCCTCTGTGAGGGGAAGATGAGAAAAATAAGATGATAATCAGAGCAGTGACAGTCATTTGTGGATAGACTAGACATCTACCCAGCGCGAAAAGAAAGTTTGAGTGAGTCATTCGAATAATTATGTTTGAAAAAAACACTTTAGTTACAACTTTTTTTTGTCTACATGTGTAAAATAAAGTTGCTTATCTGATAATAATCTGGATAAATTAATGCAGATAACAATTAGGAATTTTCAAATTCAAAATATGCTTATTAAAGACCCAGTGTATGCCAGAGTCATTTTTATCTTCTTTCCATTTTCATTTTAGGTATATCTTTGTCTTCTTATACCCATGAACTTTGAACTCTTCTTCCTTTGATCTTTTAACTTTAGACTGAATAAATATTTGTAAACTTTAAACCCAAAATGTAGGTTAGGTCTTGGTTCATTCCAATGAGAAAATGAGCTTTTCTTTTAGGAATAACCCTTTTATTTGCTAACTCTGTAATATTTTATAATTCTCTAACTTTATATCTCTTTTGGATTAGAGATATGAGAGTCTTTTAAGTACTTTACATATTTCTGTGCTTATAAAGTACCCAGCTATCACAATTACTTCTTTATATTGCATAGAACCAAGATCATAAAATCAAATTAGTAGACAAACATTACTGATTCATCAAGGTACTCCTAACAGATTGCTTTGAGTGGCTGCATTGTTCAATGCAATGACATGATAAGCATCAAAAGGGAATTACTTCATTCCTTACTTCATTCATTCAGTATTTATTGAACATTTGCTATGTAGAAGACACCATGCTAGACTTTGTGGAGGAGACAAGTAAAGAATGTCATCTTTAATATGCCAAGAGTGATTTCATTTTCTGTCCACTATGATATCTAGGATATTTGTATTCAAAGAAAATTTCTAGTGAAAAGTTTTGCTATGCATTGCAGTAATTTCTGTGATCTTTCATGGAAGCGCCCATTTATTGAACATTGAATATATGCCAAGAAGTCAGCTGTCATTGTGGAAGGGCTCCCTGGGTCAGGGAAACTGTATCGTGGGGAAAAAAAAAAAAAAGATTCAAGATTGTCTCAAGTGTCTTCCCAGCTTAGGGGGAGTAAAATCATCAGTACTTTCTTGTTAGCAAATGTGATGCTTGTAAAACCCAGACTTTGTTCATCTTGAAGCCAGTTTTAATGAAATAGAGCAAAGCAGAATAACATGGTTTTAGCTGGAGGCAGAGGGTACGAAAATATATATTGTGGAGGGCAGAGCAAGAGTAGGTAAGCATTCTAATATATTTGTTAATCTAATTGTTTCTTTATGTTGTGAGCCAGTTAAAAAGAAAGTAAACCTTGCACAGGACAGGTTAATCTAAACATTCCTTCGTGCCCCTTATACCTTCTACATGTAGTATCTTTTAAGAAATATGGGGGATTGGAGATGGTATAAAGGTCAGAATGATCCACTGGCAGCTTGGATGGTTAAAGTTTTTGAAATTCCTTCATCAGAAAAAAGGAAAACTCAAGGATGTTTTCAAAGTTATGTTTAAACAAATTGAACATTATCAGAAAACAGGCAGGGTTGAGCTGTGTTTCAATTGGGATTATTTATGGAGAAAGACAGCAGACTCCACATTAGATGTTTAAATTTTCTTTACTAAATATATTCATAGGTGTGTGCAACTGTGTACCTGTACTTTTTTTTAAAGGCTATTCCAATATGGGACAGAGAACGGGTTTAGAGGTGACTTATTAAGGTTCCTGCCTCTGCGCTGCCACGGTTAAGCAGTGGACCAATATAGAACATGTCACCTAATCTCTGGAGATCTTTTCTCTAACCAGAAAACAAAGGGTTTGGACTGAATTTTCTCTCAGTTCCTATTCAGGTCTGTTATATACCGAGTGAGGGACATATTAACATACTTGAAAGACCTGAGCCCTCCTCAGTCAGTGTAACTTCTGGTAACAATCCAGTGTCTTTTACCATTGAATTGTGGGACTTTACTGATAAGTGTGTATTCCTCCTGCGCTCTCATGATGCATGATAATTGCGTCTAGAATGATAGCTTCGCTTTAAGTTGGAGAGTGTGCATTGTGGTTTAGCACAGTTTGGTTCACATTTCTATATTTGTTCTTTAATAATCAATTACTTGAATTTAATCAATTTAGAGTTTTGGTTGTAAGAAAATGTCAAGTAAGATTTAATTTAACAGTAATAGGGGATTTATAAGACATACAATTTAAAAAGTGTCAATAACCCTAACTTGGGAAAAATATTAATCAAGAAGACAGTAGTTAATAAAAAAGCAATCCTGATCTGGGAAATCCATTCACACCACAGGTCCAAGCCCACTCACTGTTACTGTGAGCTCACAAAGGGAGTTTGTAAACCGTGGACTCAGAAGGAGGAGATAGGCGTCCAGTGTCAGAAAAGCTGCTTTGATGATGTTTTGCAAGATGGTACTTCCAGAGTCCCAGGCTTTAAGTGTTTAGGGTTCATCTTAATAAACTATAACTATTTTTAAAACTAAAGGTATAACACAATCACATATAAGTGAGTTGCCTATCAATAGTTTTACAAACTTGGAGCCTATGACTGTGTTAATTTACACGGCCAGATTATCTTATTTGAAGGCAGATCACAAAGCCGATTTCCTCCCGTCTCTGTTCATATGTTTGAAGTTTCCATGCATGCGGTTCTTGAGAGGGTGAATGCAAGAACTTGGCACATGGCCTGTAATGTAGTAAAATCTCAATAAATGTTAGCTGGGCTGCTTCCTGTTCTCACTCTTTTATTATCTATCATAGGTTATAAAGGTTGTCACTTCACACTAGTTCTTTTCAAATTCATGTCTACAGATGTCTGCTCGCATAAAATCGCACAGCCGAGTACGTTCCTAACGCACACGTGTGCCACACTCAATTAAACGTCAGGCCATGTCAGGCACATGTGTCCAGCACGTGCCCTTGCCGTGGCCTCACCGTCGGTTGTATAAGGACAAGTGGATGTCTAGCATGTGTAACCAAGATAATACACTGCAGATCATCTGGGTGCCTCTTTTCTAACTTCAATAACAAGGATAAATGATATGCACTTTCATATTTCATAGAAATTTGAAATTTTCATAGAGATTTTTATAAATTCACTTTGCAACCAAAATTTCCATTACTCCTTTTTAGGCTTCAGGGTCATTGTTTTAGTCTGAAGGTATGACTCATACGTTGTTACCCAAACAGGACTTACGTGTACAGCATGACACGTGCAGAAGACCTTTGCACAGATCAAGATACAGAGCATTTTCCTGGAAGGTTCTTACACCCCAAAATAGTCTTGATTATTTTAGTACTTTTCCACCCAGGGAGGATCTCAGTTACTGTAATGGAAGCGATTCTGAGATTGCAGGATACCCTGTGCGACATTCTGACGTCTGTAACTGAATTTCGGGGGTGCAGGTTCACTCATACTCTCTAATTGAAACAGAATGCAGGGTAATTTGGATGCAGGCATTGTTATTACACAAGCTGTAAGATTTTAATATTTATCAAAACACGTTCTTTTTCTAGTCACTTAATGATAATTAAGGATTTTCCTTTATTGTGAGTAGATACTGCTTTTATCTCTTTTATACTTTGAAACTCCATGTGCAATTTAATTGTTAAAAGATTTCTAGAATGAACAGTTTTCATCCAAGTAACAGGTACACAGGGGTGGGTTAGGACTCTCTGGTTGGAATCGGTCGAGAGAAAAGACTGGAATTGGAGCTAACTAGTTGGCAGTGTGTAACCTGCTGTCTGTCCCGTAGCCAGAGTGAATGACCTTCAAAAGCTGGGTTTTTATGCTTATTTGTGCTTTTATGCTTATTTGTCTTTGTCTCTGTAAGTATATAAATGAACATGGGAATTATATGCCTGTAAACATGAGGAGTAAAGCAGCTGAAAACAGCTGATTTTGATCAGTGGCTTGCCATGTTTAGTGTATACTACCGACCAAAATAGCAAATTCTGGGGAGTAACTTTTGAGAGTAGTCCAGGATGATGCCAGGAAGATAGAGTCCTATTTTGATGATTGTATTCTCTAGTCCACAAGGATTGTAATTCCAGAGCAATACCCATAGCATTTGATCTGACAAGAGACTTGAACCTCTTACGTCTTTACTTATTCCCTTTCCCATCTCAAAAGAAAATTTGGGATAATTTACATAAATGTATTACTATGGTATAATTGGAAAATTCACAACTAGGCAAATAAAGTATTGGAAAAATAATGTAAGAACAGTTAAATAAGATGAAGGAAATGTTAATACCTACATATGCAGAGCATATGGTTCTGCATAATAAATACAGGCAGGAGGGGCATCTGGGTGGCTCAGTTGGTTAAGCGTTTGCCTTCGGCTCAGGTCATGATCCCAGGATCCTGGGATCGAGCCCCACATCGGGCTCCCTGCTTGGCGGAGAGCTTGCTTCTCCCTCTTCTTCCTCTGCCTGCTGCTCTGCTTGCTTGTGCTTGCTCTCTGTCAAATAAATAAAGTTAAAAAAAAAAATTAAAAAAAAAAAAACGAATAGAGGCAGGAGGCTAATGTGGTCCAGAATTCCTAAGGATCACTTCTGTAAGGCTTCACTCTAGAATAGCCACAAAATTGCCCCAAAGAAACTGAATTTTTTTTTAATGAATTTTTTTTTGACCTGACAGCTTTTTTTGGAATGATAAACATTTAATATGGCAGGAAAAAAAAGTCAGTTCAATGAGAAAAAATGAAAAATTGCATTGAAATTCTGGTACAATATCATTTATATAAAAATATTCTAATTTTGACTGCATCGTTAGATACTAATGTAATAAATTGTAGCTTTTGCTGCATGTGAGTAGACATGTGAATATACACTTGCATTAATTAAATCTAGTAAAAATGTCTATTCTGGCCTTATAAAATGTAAATTACACATACCTACTCTATCATATTTTGTTTGTGTCTATTTAGAGAACTATTCAGAGAACTTTAAGAAAACAAAATAAGTGAAATTGGGGCTTTTTTAAGGATCTCGAGAGGAATGAAAATGAATTCTTTTAAAATTTATTTCTGGTGAATTTGAAATGTAGGCACATTTTCCCAGGGGCAGTTCCCCCTTTACATCGAAAATTTCCGGATCAGAATAGAGAATTTTTCTATCCAGGCAATGTGTTCTTTTTATTTCCTAGAAGAACAGCAGGGAGTTTCATCTAAGAGGGAAGGTGATCTCTGGAAGCCCAGGGACTGGGTGTCTGTCCTCCTGAATTTCAGTTCGGCCTTTGTGCTTTGCTCCTGCTGTTTCCAAGCTGCCCAGCCTCAGTACTCATATCTGCAAAATGGAGATAAGGACCCCTCCTTCCTCTCCCTTTAAGATTGTGAGGTGGAGAGTTCTTCCGCTTCTTTGTATAACTGGGCTTGGTTGCACTGTGGCATTCCATGAAAATTCTCTAAGGATGCTTCCGTGCAGTATTTGACTCTGGGACCGTGCCAACACTGTAACACTGGATTTCGAACACCACTACCCCCTGCCCCCTGGAGAGCATTGGCCTTTATTGCTACAAAGTAGTGTCAGCATGGGTCACTCCCCCCAAATACTCAATAATTGGAAGGATTAACTTCCATTCTAATCGCCAAACCGTGCAATTAAAAAACAAAGTCAGAAAAACAAACTAAAGTTGTGACCATTGTATTGGCTGGGAAAGACTGATGAGGGTTTCCAGTTACATTTGGAAAGCTTCAAGTAAGAATTGTAAATTTTACTGTTCTGTAGATTTTACAGTTTTAAGGAGAAGGACTACATGTAATGAAAAGATTGAGCAATTTTTCTTTCTTAAATGTAAGGATTACTTGTAAAAGTCCAACAAAGACATTTAAAACCAATTTTTGTAAGCAACTCTGGATTGCTGAAGTGTCTTTAATTTATGAAATGAAACTTGAAAGATAGGCACCTTAATGTAAACAGTGAGTTGCAAAGAAGGAAGAAGAATGACGTTTGCTGAGCAGTGATCATGGGCCAGGTACAACGTATCTTTCATCATCCCTGTATCTAGATGAGGTAGGTAATAATATTCTCACTTCCATGAAAAGAACCCAAAGTTGAATGAGTTTAGGCAACTCACACAAAATCACAGGTAGTGTGTTTTGGAACTAGGGTCCACACCTAGCCCTATCAGACTCTGAAATTCCCTTTCCTTTCCATTCTGGATGAACTTAGGAGTTCTTAGCCTCTGCATGGCCAGAGTCTCACTCTGGGACCCTATGCGAGTTCTGTAGAGTTATCCTCAGTCAGGCTGGGGATGAGGGCAGCATGGACCCGAGGATCTGCCAAAGGCTTTTGGCTCTAAATTCCACCTGGATAGGAGAAAAGGAAACATGCTTAGAATAGGTGTTCGTTTCTGTCGGACGGGCGCCTTTGGGACACCGAACAAGCCCCCAAACTTCTTAGAGTGCTCGTTTACAGAAGGCAAATAGAGTAATTCCTCTGTTCTTGCTGCAAACTTCTGTGAGGATGGGATGAGCTAGCATGTCTGAAGGTGTTCTATAGACTCTAAGGTTCTTCCCAAATGTAAAGTATCACAGGACCAGCAGTCACAGGGCCACTTAAAGACCAACAGTGGAGAGTATCCGTAGAAAAACAAAGGCAGGCAAACCTTCCCTTACTAGGATGCAGTTCATGAAACCATCGTGTTATCAGGAGCATTCATACTCTCAACTCACCATAGTAAAATGAAATCTCATGCCCAGTAGGTTTGAGTCTTCCTAATGACTCAAGTTGCTACACTTTCATGAAAACGGAGTCTTAATGGCTTTCAAAGCTAGACAACTATTTTGAAATACACAGTGTGAATTTTTTTTTTTAGAAGGAAAACCAGTTTGTTTATGAGTCTTCTGGCATAATATTGACTGTCCAGGCATTAAAACTCGTCAGTTTTCACTAGACTGTAACTTTTATTCATATTGTAAATAGCAGAACATGAGGGTACAAATTTCACACTTTATAAGAGCATTAATTACAGAGAATTTCCATTTGTCGGGCTGGTTATTTAATTTGCAACCTAATACAGAAAGTTGAAATGTTCTGAAACAAAACTGCAAAAAGAGATGAAACCGATTTTATGGAAGGAACAAAGTCTTTTTGAAGAACCGGAAAGCGGACGTGTAGACAAAGGGAACGCGATGTGCGTTTGAGACATGAGCACAGAGGTAGTTTCTGTGTGCCCAGTGAGGACGTGTCCTTTAGAGAATTGTCCTTAGCCCTCGCTGAGAACCACCCTGTGTCACTGCTCAGAATGTTTGCACCTAAAACACACATCTGCCTTCACATGCATCTGAGATGTGAGTATTGTTGGTTTCAATGTAGGCCATCATTTTGTGTCTTCATTGACTTCCTGAATGACAAAAAGCATGTGGAGAAAGAAAAAGACCCTGAGACGGATGACAAATTTGGGTTGAATTAGAGCTAACCACTCAGATTCCCTGCTGTGTAACTTACAGAGATCAGTTGCTTTGAAACCCAAGATTTGAAATAAGTTTAATTACATGGAAGTTTCAAAAAGGAATATAATCACCTGCATTTGCCAGATTTAATATAGCAATAATTTTACTAGGGAAAAAGGTATTATAATGACAAATAGATAAACAACAAATTGCAAATTTGCATATCAAGAGCAAGTTAAATAGGGAAAATTTTAGTCAGTAATTATTTTTAGTAAGTAAGATGTGTGGGGGCTAGGATGGGAGCACTATTTCCCCTGGGTTCCTCTTGCCCTTCCTGCCTCTCTCTTTTCCAGGACTTTATTCTAAATTTTCAGTTGTCAGCTATTTCCACTTCTTGCATATGAGGAATTTTTAATTATCACGGTAAGCACGAGGGGTCTTGTAGTAAAGAAAAGGTACAGTGGTGTACCGAATTTTTGTCATTTTTTTGCCGAAAAATTAAACTTTTTCTATGAACCATTTCATTGAATGGTCTCCCCGTAAAATCACTGTATCTCTGAGAACAGAAGTGTTAGTTCTGACGCACGGTGCCTGCATTCTGGAGCCAAACCCTTGGGTTCCAGTCCCAGAAGTGCCATGTATCAGCACTAAGATCCTGGCAAGTCACTTAATTTTTCGAGGTGGCAGCGTGTTTGTTTTTTTTCACCTTTGAAACATGTAAAGTATCTAACTCCTGTGGTGGCTGAGTGGGTTAAGTAAAACAACACTTGTGCTTAGCAGAGAGCCTGGCAGGGCTGAAGAAACACTTCCTTGGAGAACTGACTGGTTATTCAGTCGGCAGTTGGATGAATTAGCTGTGAGTGCCATCTTTGTGAAACGGACTCTATTTTGCCCCAGAGAGACGACAGCTTGGGCATACACCTGAGATTAGAATACCAATCCCGTCTCTCACCCCGTGAACCTGAACAAACTAAATAACTTCTAGGAACTTGTTTCACCATCCGTAGAGTGGACCAAGGTTGTCCCATGGTTATTTTAAGGGTGAGAGATGAAAAGTACCTAGAATAATACCTGCCAAATAGTAGGTGCTCAGTAAATTAGCTATGTGATTGTTAAATATAGACGATATAACTCAGTTACTCAAGAATGAAGATTAGAGAGATAAGTCTTGTAAATATAAACAAGAAGAAATTACCAAGAACACCAAACATAAGTGAGAAATATACAATCTGGGGTGCCTGGGTGGCTCAGTCGTTAAGCATATGCCTTCAGCTCAAGTCATGATCTCGGGGTCCTGGGATCGAGCCCTGCATCGGGCTCAGTGGGGAGTCTGCTTCTCTCTCTCTCATTCCGCCTGCTGCTCCCCCTGCTTATGCTCTCTCTCTGCAAATAAATAAAATCTTAAAATATATATATGTATATATATGTGTATATATACATATATATGCATATATATGTCTAAATAGACAGGACATACTCTGATAATATAGTATGTCCTGTCTATTTAGAGGAAGTGAGACAGAAATGTTACTCCTGCCTGAAGTGGTCATGGAGGGCTTCATGGCAGAGGTGGGATTGTTCAGTGCTTTGAAAGATAGCTGGGATGTACGTGTCAGAGACAGAGAAAAAGGCATTCACAATAAGTGAAATGACGTAAGCCAAAGCCCCATGGAAGAAAAATGCAAGCCTAGGGTGAAAGGTTCTATTACAAAGCCGTGTGCAATACTACCAGTGGGTAAGGGCCAGAACACCAGGGTCATTCGTGTGATATTAAGGATTAGGGCTTTATTCTGTAGACATCAGGAACCCCTTGATGGTTACTGAAACAAGGGTGGATAAAAGGACCAGAGTGGTTCAGGAAGGTGTTTAGGCTTCTCGGTAGAATCCACTCTGACAGTTGGCGGTGAGAAGGAGCTATGACATCATGGCAACAGAGCTGTCAGAGGGCATTTCTAACAAAAGACCTCTGCCACCCTCCCACCCACCAGTTACACTCTTATATTGGAACTGAATGCAGGAATCTTCCCCTCTCGGCACCAGAAGTAAGGCATCTGCAGTCCTGGTTGCCAGAAGACCTCACTTCCCTTCCCAGCGCTGCCTCCTCGCGCTGGCCTTGCTCTGTGCTGGTGGAAGTTAGCTCATGCAGAGATCCATAATTACAGGGCTCTCTGGGAAATGTAGCTTTTAGCTTACAGAACTCTCTTTTTTCTTTTTCTTTTTTTTTAGAAGTTGGAAAACAGGGAGCTGGAATGGATCCTGAGTGAGCCAGCTTCCCTGTCTGTGCATCTGGCTCATCTCAGCGGTGTGTCAGCTGCATTAGTAGGGACAGGGATCGAGGTCGGCTTCCCCTGGATGCAGGTGTACCGACTGTAAGCTAAGAACGGCCTCATCTAGAGGGCGTGCAAGAGCAGTAGAAAGTAAAGGCGAGTCGAGACTGTTCAAAGTCAATCAACAGTCGTTTTCAGCTCCAAGGGATAAGAGAAAAATCAGCAGTACTCACCGAGCTCTGAACTCTACTAACCTGATGGATAATCATCTTACTAACAGAAAAATGGGTGGAGAATTGGTACCAGAGAGGAGATAAATCTGCTTTTAGCTATGTTGAGTTGGTTAATAGGAGGATATCTCTGCGAACATTTCCTGGTAAGGAGTTGGAAATGCAAAATTACGATTTGGGCAAGATTAGAGGTAAAGATGTAACTTGGGGAGACACAAGCCTGATGGACCTTGAGAAAGCCCCTGGAGTCAAAAGGAGCAAGAGGAGGAAGCACAGAGATGGGGCGCCAAGAGACGTGCAAGTGACAGGCCTGGTGTGTGGGGATGGGGGGGGGAGCGGTCAACAAGGCTCATTCCTGCTGCGGGCTTGTGCTGCACAGAACCAATACTGACATAGTAGAGGCAGCAGCCAGATCACAAGAGGTAAGAAAAGAGATACATAAGAATTAGGGTCAGAGCTAGACCACCCGTTGCAAGGTTAAGCTGTCAAAGAAGCCATGGAAATTGTGATTTTCCCCCTTTTCATTTAAAATCAAGCATTTCTTATCAGAAATAAAAATGTTGGTGTCTGTTTTTAAAATGCTGTTGGGATTCCAAGTAAATGTTGCAGGATTCTGTGAGCTTGTTACATTGAAGGTGATTTGAATTAGCATCCGTAAACATATAGAGATTTAACATATGATAGCTAGTACTGAGGCTAGGTCTGTGTTAGACTTATGTAGGGTTTCCAAAGCAGAGCACGTTAAAGTTCACAAAGATGTTAAGATTTTATAAAAGATAATAGGAAGAACAGAATGGCATAATTTGAATTTAACATCGTGCACATGTACTTCCAGATTGCCTACTTGTGTGAATTAATTCATGGTCAAGCTAAAAAGGTAGGGCATACACACACCCTAATGAGACTTCTCGGGCAAAATAGAAATACTCTATTTTTGAAACCCTTGAATTCTTACATTGCTCATGCTGTTACCTAAAAAAGCCATGATTTAACCCATCCATGGTTTGCTTTGCATGGTATGACTGATTTAAACAGGGAAGCAGGCATGTGTTTAGCATAACGATACATATGTGAAAGGAGGAGAATTTGAAGGTCCCTGCTGTTCGTCACTGCTCAGCATACAGAATACAGGAAATCCGTCCCAAATGACTGTCCTGTTTTTCCCTGCCCAGACGGATGATGCTTTTGTAAACACAGCCACAGCTAGGAGGGCGCTTGGCAAATGAGAGCACCTGACACCAGTAAACCTTCTTCATTCCCATGCCAGCCACTCATCTGAAATGCAGTCAACACCAAATTTGAAAATGGATAGACTCAAAAGTAAAAAGAAACGAAAGTCACCTCGCAGCCACTGGATCATACTTCCTAATCAGATAATGTGCGTAGTTGGTAGAACTTCTTAATTTCCTCTGGTTATGCTGGGATTCATGTAGAATGCAGCCTACTATGGCTATAAGGATTTGCATATGTCTTGCTATTTGGCAGAATGTTGCAAAACTCTGATTACTTTTTTTTTTTTAATTTATTTATTTGAGAGAGAAAGAGCAAGAGCCGGGGGGGGGGGGGCAGAGGGAAAGAGAGGAGCAGGGCCCCACCCCCACTCCAAGCAGGGCTCCATCCCAGGACCCTGAGATTGTGACCTGAGCTAAAGGCAGACCCTTAACCAATTAAGCCACCCAGGTGACCCTCTGATTACCTTTTATTCAAAAACTAAGCTTTTACATTTCTTCATGGTGAATTTCTCTCGTTATGTTCAAATTGGAAGCTGGTTGTTTTGAGATTGTCTTTACTGTAGCCTCTTAGCATTTAGCCTGTACCAAATAACCCAGAGACCTAGAATCCTCTCACTAGTTAACTGCAGTTGGTGAAAAGGAAAATGAGACACCAAGACATGGGGCCCGGGACAGACACCATCACTACAACATGGGGACTCTTGTAAGTAAGGACAAAATCATCATGGCAGCCAAGACTTGTCTAGCATGTGCTGTACTCAAGCATTGCTCTGAATGAGAGGTTGTGAGTACCCCCCACTATAAAGATGGCAAAACTGAGGCATAAAGATGAGCTCTCTTACCCATAAACCATGGGCTTAGTTAAATGGTAGGACCTAGTAGTGGTTGAATGCACGTATCCTGGTGTCCGGAGTCTATACCCAACTGCGCACCATGACGCCCTTCCACACAGGATCTATAATGCTTTAACTCTCTAGCCTAGAAAGTCCCTCGGGTGGAGGCAGTATTTTTTGCATTTTTACCTTACTTATGCCTAGCACTGGACCTGCAAAACAATGGAAACTAAGAAATCATTTCAATTAATTCTTATTTTTCAAATATTGGAATCATAATGCTTTCTTTCTTAAATCGTTGAGTCTCCAGGGCAGAAAATGTAAGATTATATTTTAATTTTATGTTTTGTGGGTTTTTTTTGTCATGTTATTTCTGCTTTCCTGTTTGGTCATGGGCAGTTTTTAGGGCTGTACTATGTGTGTTGTTGTTTAGTACAAGCATGTGACTTTTTTTCTGTTCTGCGTTAATTCTTATTTTCTGCATGTATCTCAGGGACTCTGGGAAGACTCTTCCTTCCTTTTTTTTTTTTTTTTTTTTAAAGCAAAAAGAATGCTCAATAATAAGGATGTATTTGTGGGCAATTTTCAGACCTAGCCTATTTTGTATAACATCTGTATTTAATCTGGGACTAGAAATTTAAACAAAGTGCTCTAATCAGATCTTGTAAATTCAGTTTCTCTTGATTATTTAAAAGAGAGTATCAGGTTGGTAGAGTAAATATGGGTTAATTCCATTTTATGGTTATTCATCCTTCTACATTTTCTAATGATGATTGAGGGAAAATAGTCTCAGCAAAAATTGAAGGGAATTTTTAAAAGACAGTTTAATTTACAGACTTCAAAAATCTTAATCTTACTTGTTGACAGTGGTGTTATATGCATTATTCTCATATTTGGCCAGCACACATGGGAAATGTGAGTATGAAAAGCCCATTATAAAATTGTTTGGATAATATATTGTGTGGTTGTTTTTCAAACAACAACCAATTCTCCAATCCTCTGGTGTCAGGGGTATCTAGCCCCTCAGTTCAGTCTGATGGTAAGTATCCTGAGTTAGCACAGTCCCATCAGATCAGGGACTCAGTCCTTGAACACTGGTCAGCTACAAGTTTGAGGTTCCCAAGACCCCCTCTCAAGTTCAGTATTTTGCTAGAATGCCTCACAGAATTTAAGAAAGTGTTACTTACTATTACCAGTTTATTATAAAGGATATAACTCAGGTACAACCAAATGACAGAGACATATAGGACAAGACGGGGACGTGTGGTGCTTCCATGCCCCATCTCAGGGCACCATCCTTCAGCACATCTGTGGGGTTCACCAATGAGGTAGCTCTCCAAATCCTGCCATTCAGGGGTTTTTATGGGTGTTTCATTACGTAGGTGTGATTGATGAATCACTGGCCATTGGTGATTGAACTCAGTGTCCAGCCCCTCTACCCTACACAGGGGAAGGTTGAAAGTTCTAACCTTCTGATCACATGCTTGGTCCCTCTGGTGACCAGCCTCATGCTGAAGCTATCTGGAGACCCCACCATAAGTCACCCCATTAGCATAAACTCACGTGTAGTTAAGGGGGCTTGTAATAAAAGCTACTGTGATCACTTGGGAAATTGCAAGGGTTTTAGGAGCTCTGTGTCTGGAACCTCAGGCAAAGACCAAATATATATATGTATACATATACATATATATACACATATATGTTTATATATATATAAAATTATATCATATATTTGCAGATATACAATATAGATGCATTTAGAGAGCTCAGACTACTTCATGACTACTTACAAACATAATTCTCAGTTCTAAACATCATTTGGTGAACATGAAAATATAACTAAATTTTGTTATATATTCCATCTAATCTGTACTTAACATTTTTAAAAAATGGAGTTACTTCCTTGGTCATGAAACAAACAGAGCAGAACATTGTTTAAGAATGTGATGGGGGAGTCTGTTAGGCCTGGACTTGATTTTCAACTCTGCTGTGTGACCTTGGGCTGGATAGAACAACCTCTCTGAGCTTGCTTTTCTCATTTACAGGATGGGAGTGATGCCACCCTCTCCCTAGGCTGTTGTGTGGATAAGTGAGACCGTCTAGTAAAACTCTTTGCCCAGCACAGAATTCACAGTTAGCTCTCACTTTGAAGCCAGTATTTGCACGAGTGTGGCTGCTGAGGGTCGGGGAATCTCCTCTAGGACTTGTCCCTCAGCTTTTTCTTCCTCAGTCATTTCAGGCTCTTCTTTTCAGTTGTACCTTGCACCTAACATACAGAATGATTTCCATTTTCTTAAGAAAAAAAAAAAAAGAAAAAGAACAATCAAGTTACTCTTTTCTCCCACGTGGTTATTCCGGCTTTTTCTGTTTTTCATAGAAAAGCTCAAACAGACGTTTCCCAACATTCTCTCCTTTATCCTCAATCTTAGGCATTAACCATGTAGAGCCTGACGCCCATCGCTTTTGTAGCTTTCCCAAAAATCCATCCTTGCCATGGTGCCTTACTGACCCACTGTAGTGATCTTTCCTCAGTTCTCTCGTTCCTTTTACCAAATCCGACAGGGACTGGGTCTTTTTCCTC